>WBNH01005125.1:0-116978 GCA_013401255.1 Urocolius indicus | reverse complement strand
ATATATATATATATATAGTGATTCTATTATATATATATATAAAAATCTATAAATCTGTAATCTTTTTGGGAAAATGTCTGAACTTTCCTTTCACAAGCCTATGCTGCATCACAGCATGGCTGTACACAGATGTACTGATCTAGACCCTAAATGAAATGGTTGTTTTAGTTACCTGCAGTAGCCTTCCTACAATGTACAATGACTGGGGTCACTGTATTCTTCTTTGGGAGCTTCATCAGCTTTTCAGCCCCATGGTGATTTCCCTAGTTTCTTCAGAGACATGAAACATCTCTGGTTCCTCCCTCTAAGGCTCTTGGCTGCAAATTTTACCAGATGTCACCTCACCTCCTCCTCTGTTCCTCCTATGGATAGAATACCACATTCACCAGCATCATAAGGGTTAAATATAGCCATTTGCTTCTATCTCAGCTTGGCATGGGCAAGATGAAGCTCAAAGTGGGCTCCACACCCCTCTGGGCTCAGAGTAACTTGCTCAAGCACGGAAAGTGCCCAGACCACAGTTCCCATCTCAAACATGGGCAGCCTTCTCCACCATAGTCTCTGGCAGGACAGTGTGTAGGGCCGGTAAGGTACAGCCTGTACCTACGTGGTGTAAAATAGTATTAACATACTATATATTTCACAGTCATTTGGGAATTGAAAAGCTAAACAGTTATACAACAAGCCTGGCAACTTTCTGTCTAAACCTACCCAGATAAACCTGGTGAGTGCTGATCTGCACATTTTCCTGTCAAAACATTGCCAAAATCAACATGATTCAAAATGCTGCAGGTTTTGAACCTAGGATTTTCTCTCTGATTACATGCCTCCTGAGGAGTGCTCAACTCTGACACAGCCCAAAGCAGCTGTGGTGAGGTGAAGAAACCATAAAATTACTCTGACTTTCCAGACAGTCACCATGTTCCCCTGAGCATGTGCTCCACAAAGACCTGTAATGGAAGTAGCTCAGTGTTTATCTAGTAAAACCAGTGATCTATCCACACCACAGCTGAGACATATTAAAACACCACCAGAATGGTGTTCCAGGCAGGCAGCAGTGTTCACATGCAGCCTCAACACTTCCTCAGGGATATTAAACTGATGTTGAAGGGAAATTTCAATAAGCAGGAAACATTAAACAGATAAAAGTATAAACAGTCCATGTGTCTTATTGCCAGTGAATGGCCAGTATTAAATACAGGCGCTTTTTATGGCCTTGTTTGCAAAACTGAATGTGTTTGATATGGCTCAGTCTCTGCTTATGGCACCACTTGCAAAGCAAAGGAAATATTGTCTTTTCTTGGCTTAGTAAAGACTATCTTTGCCTGCAAGCTGCCCTGCCTTCCTTACTGTTTTCCTCCTGCAATCCTCCTCCCTCTGTAGTTGTATCATCTATTTCTTCATGGATAGGAAAACATCACCGTCCCTTCCCCTAAGGACTCTGTGACCTTCTAGGTCAAACTGGTCAAAGGCTTTGGTTCCTCACGATCCAGCACTGTAGCAGGATAATTTCAGACTTTTGGTGTGAAATGAACCAGTCTCAGTATTGTATGCAATAGGTACTTGCTACTTAGAGGTAAAGTCCCCAGCCTACAGACCATGATGCTGGAGGTGAACTCTGTCAGCCACATGAGTGGTCCAAGCCTTGTAGGCATAAAGCTGGAGAAGGCATGGGACAAATCACATGCAGAGACACTGCTTGAATCTTTGCTGGTATTAGTCACCATTGTCTGACACTTCTGGTTTTCCTGTAGCACCAAATGATTCACATGCAGATGTTTGTGGGGTGCTTTTTTAATGTATTTCCTAAAGATACTTTGTATTGCTTGTGAATACGAAATTACTCTTCAGTGTGTGTCTCACAAATGCTGGTAGTAGTTGTAGGGTTGCAGAAGATGGAAAAATTGAGATCTCTTGGGTGTCTAAGGGGGCACTTCAGTGAGAAAAGCTCTCTGTGATTTGTCTGGTGTTTCTAGGCTCAATCCTGGTGTCAGTATTGCATGAGCACAAGGAGAGCGGTGGCTTCTCAGCAGCACAGTGCCATGTGTTAGCAATCAGCAGAGCAATCTCATCCTCCCTGGCAGTGACCAAAGCCAGTGCCAGGCAGGCAGGGGAGCAGATGCTGCCTGAGGCAACATCTGAGGCAGCAAGATGACAGGGGATGGTATGCAAGATTTTCCTTTAATGCTGTCTCTTGCCTCTATCAGGGAAACACACAACAAGAGGCAGTAAGAAAGCACGAATGTAGCAAGATGCCTCTTTGGAAATGTTTTGTCAAGATTTTTATAGACTTGCAAAAAAAAAAAGTTATAATTAGTTTTGGTCCATTTGTTTCTCTCATAGTAGGCAATTATCTCAGAAAAATAAGGCACCTTGCAGATGCAGCAAAAGCAACAGAGACAGTGAAGATGGTGGGTCAGATTTGGGTCTGCTTAGCAGTACAGCAAGCTCTTTAGTGCTGATCTGCTTGTTTGTTTCATACAGAAGAGGAACTGCAGGTAACAGCTATGACTTCAGAGGAATAAAAGGAAATATTTCAGGAGAGGTTTCGAGATACTGCCTTCTGGATAACCTGACCTAGAAAACTTCCTTTTAAGCAATAGATTAATATCAGAAAAATCATTTGTATGATCTGAGCTGCATCAGAAGCTGCTGCCTGCACCTGAGCACAGAGTCTAGCTCCCTGCACACAAATATTCCTCTGTGCTTTCAGTCACTTTATGGAAAGATGTCCCTGGAAAAGGACCTAATGAGTGACCTGTGCTTCTGTAAAGTCCCTGTATACTGGCATGAGTTTCCTTTAATGAGCTAACTTTTCTCAGGTGTGAAGGACTCCAATAACTCTCACTAATTTGATGGGACTTGTAAGTTCTCAGTCCATAAAATATGGAAAATAGTGTGCAGAGGTGGATAAACACTTATCATCTCAGACAAATGATAGAAAGCTGCAGTGCGCTTTCCCCCTAATCTGACACACGCAACAAATCCTATGCATACATTTTTCAGCATCATTTCCCCTTTTATAAGGCAAGCACATTACCAGGAAATTAAAATTAGCCATAGGGAGATGAAGTAGACAGAGAGAAAATGGGCCAAGCTTGGTCAGGGAATGAAACCCAGGCTGGCTTTCTTGCCACATCAGGTGTTGGGTTTTGCAAAGGACTTGGTTTTAGTCCATTACTTCAAAACCAGAGAAGCCCCAAACCAGCCAATCTGCCTCAGTGAACAAATCGACTTTCCAATCCAAAGCCATTCACAGAAAGAGCTTTGCAGCAAAATTTGCTCAATAGCTCAGCTTGTTCTGCAGAATGGGAAGATTTTGCAAAGCACTTTCCCAGTTTTCTGCCACAGGTACTGACAGAAATACAGCTGCATCCATGAATCTCCATCACTTCTTTCCTGAGATGGCTGTGGAGACAGTGTTCCCAGGACCTTGCCCTGTGTGTGTGCATACCTGCAGATGACTAAAGCTGCTGCAGCTTGTGCCTGTCCACTACCCCGGTGGCCCCAGTTGCTTCAATTCTCTGACCACTGAGCTTTGTTGAGTGTCCTTGCTTTCTTTTTGGTGAAACATATAGGATTGCCTTTGATGGGAAACCTGAACAGAGTCTTTACAAAGCTTGGAAGTTAGTCCACCTTTACAATGATTCCTTCTGCAATCAGCTCTAACTATTATTAAACATATGCCAATCTGAAAATACCACATTATATAAAGTGCTCTCACCATGCCCTCCCAAATTATTTTTGAAAGATATTTTTGCATCCAGTTAAAAGGCTCTTGATTGATTTTCACTCTGCCTCCTCTAGACTTCACAGGTAACTGTTTATATTTAGTGACGGAGTCTGGCAGCAGAAAGGAAGGAATGTTTCCTAGGGAGGTTATTATTGGTGTGTGTTAGGTAAGAGCTATAGGGACAGTCCCGTCCCAGCAGGTAGGTGGGAGAGTCAGTGGCCTGAGAATATCATGTCAGTCTGTGCCTTTCCTCCTGTCTGCACAGCTGAAATCAGAAGATGCCTGGACATGGCTTGAATGGGAGAGGAAACACCTTTTCCATGCCATGTGGCAGCACTGTTGTCTAGGTGAGGGCACTGCAGTCAAGCCAAGAGACCCAAATTGTTGCTAATTCTGACATCTTCTAAAGGATTGTGGGTGTATAAATATTGAGCAGTCAGTTCATTGCTATGAGCTTTTGGGAGTAGGGAAGCTCTTAAATAAGGGTTCACAAAACATCTATCATAGTGGCATTATCAGCTTGGCTACATTAGATGAGGTCTTTATGTTATAACATCGCTGAGCCATGCACTGCCTGCTGGCCTCTGGGCCAAAAATGTGCCAAGCCTATGGTAACAGTTTAACAGTGTAGACAATTGAGTTCCTCAGGGAATGTCTCCAGACAGAGGTACATCTTTATGTCACCAGAAGTAAAACTGCAGACGTGCATACCCATGTATATGCATAAATTATATACAAAGGCATATTTATGAGGCTACATGTGTGAAACTTTTTTTAGATGCTTGGATTTACAGCAATGGTATTTAGGCCTGTAATGTTCAAAGGAATGCCAGTGGGAATTTGATATCTCTGTGTGTTTGTAGATCTAGGCCACAGTCCCTGTCCCAGAAGGCTTGTTGTCCCACTAGATATCTCTCTGCTAGAGGAATGAAGGACAAGCATAAATGATGACATGCATTTTCCTTTGATCCTTCCCTTGGTTGGCATTATCTTCACTTGATGAAATAAATCCCTGCTGCCAATCACTCTCTCCATGCTGCTTTTATGCCAGACCACACGGAGGAAGCTCAGAGGTACTTACAGTGATTTTGAGTGTGCTGACTTGCCTTCACAACCCTTTGTGCCCTAGGAACAAAGCAGAAGGCCATAAATCTTATTTAAATTGCCATCTTAATGTGATCTCTTGAGATCCTTTAGGCTGGGGTTTGGATAGAGCTGCACATTCAGTTCATTCATGTTGCAGATTTCACCAGCTTGCTGATCTGTAACTAGGTCATCCAGCATATTTTCTCTTCTAGGGCTTTGTCTTTGGTTGAGAAGACATAATTGGGGGGCTGGATAACAGATTGAGACAACATAGGTTTGTGAGTCGGTGTCATTTTGTTACTTTTACCTTTTGCCTTAGAACAATGTGCAGAAGACTTGTGAATTCAGGTAAACCACATGAGACCAATTCATTGGCACTTGTTATTCCACGTTGGAATTAAGATGTCTCATACTGACATGTTACCCAGTGACCCACGTGTCCCTAGAGTGAGAGCAATGTTTAAAATGGAACAAGCACTCCAAGACTGGCTATAAGAGATGAAATCTGCATTAAAGGTGGCATGGTGGCCTTGATGCAGCAGTCACAGTGGGGCATGGCTGCCAGTGGGGAAGGAAAGCAGTGGGAGTGTAATGGCAAATGCACTGTATGAGCATTAATCATGAAACATGGAGTTAAAATGGAAGTCTTGATAGCTGAGGGGCCAGAGGAGGCTGCAGTGCTGACAACCTCTGCCATAAAGGTGACAGGAAGGGAGATGGAGTTGAGTGAAGCGGTAGGAGAGGAGGAATGAAAGGCAGGCAAAAAAGAAGAGACTTGTAAAGGCTGCATAGGAGTGTGGAAAAGGGAGAACAACTAAAGGATCATCAATCCCAATTCCCAGTTGTACGAGCTGTGTGTTTTTTACAGACTCAGGAGAGAGGAAGGGCTGCTTGGAAACAGCTCTGTCACTTTGAAATACAAAGCAAAGTCTTTTCTCACACTAGAAAGAAAAAAAATCCATAAAATAGTGAATCTTGCGGAAGTGAACTGGGTTCCTATGTACAGCTAGACTCCTAGTCCTGTCCTTACCTGGATCTTCTTCTGTACCACAGACCTTAGTTTTTTAATCAAGCAGGTAAAGTGTAGCTCTTCAATGGTTTGGAAGAGATGAACAATGAGACACGAGAACACTCTTACATGTGAGGAAAGATGACTTACCACCTCTCTGTCCCATAATCTCATTTTTCTGTGGTAGTTCTTCTCCTTTCATGAAATCTGCTAGCAGAAGAATTCATTTTAATGACCATGTAATCACTTTCCAGACAGCTATTAAATTTGGAAGTGACAAACTGTCTTATTATATCAGTTAAGCTTTTTTTTTAAATGCTCTTCCTAATAAATTTCAGCAGACATCTGCAGCTGAGGCAAAGCCTTATGTAAGGCAAACATTTGAGTTGCAGGAGTATTGAAAAATACCGGAAAAGTCTACATATGCACCCCTGTGCATGCACACAAATAGAAGCAGACACAAACATCTAAGAAACAATCTATTTGAAGTGCTTACCAATTAAACCAGCCCTTTATTAAACAAGGCTTAGGATATGATAAGTTATTGTCAGTTTACTAGAAGGTTCTGAGGTCAGATGGAAACAGTTCTCGGCCAACAGCAACCACTTTGAGACCTTGGCCTCATGTCTTGGCCATCAGTCCTGTCAGTCAGGTTCCCTGATCCTGGTGGGACTGAGCCTGCAGAGATCATTTCTACAAGATGTAGTACATGGGAACAATGTACTACAATTGCAAAATAAATGGAGCAGGGGAAAGGTGATTTAAGCTTCAATTCATCAGATGGGTCATTTACCAGGAAAAAAAAAAAAGTATTCTAATTTGTTCAGGACATAATTCTGGCAGTATTACCACTGCTCTGACATGTCTCCTGCGATATCCCAGAGATCACATTCTATCCAAAGAGCTTCTGCAGAACAACACTAGCATTTCTAATCATGCTTTGGCAAAGAGACCTCAGGTTCACATATGCTGCCTCTGTTCATGACCTCCACACTATCACCAGATTAAGAACAGTCACAGATTGTCTTTTTTGCCACATAGAGGTCTTCTGCTCTCCTTGGTGCTCGTGTATCCTGAGCCTGTAATACAAAGGCTAGTTCCTTCCGTCTGTTAACACTACTGGTGAGGTCTTTCAGCTTCAAAGCAGAAAAGCATTTTGCAAGATGTCTTCTGCCATACCTACATGATGTTTGGGGTTTTGGTAAGCTTTTGTCCTTGGAGAAGATGTCATTCTGATTCTCCCGCTCCTTTGTCTTTAGTGACAGATGTCTGCAGAGCAAACCCCCATAGGAAAGGTGTGGTGTTTAGGCCACATCTACAGTGCATTCAGTTTTGGGGCCCCCAGTACATGGAAGGTACTGAAAAACTGAAATGAGCTTAATAGAGGTCACTAAGGTGGATGGGGCTGTAGCACGTGCCATGTGGGGAGAGGCTGAGCTATTTAGGCTTGAAGAAGGAACAGCTTCAGTGGGACCTAACAGCACTTTTCAATACCTGTGTGTTTTGGAGTTGGTCTTTTTCTTACTCCCTTTTAAGGGTTTTATTCCAGAGCTCCTCTCTCTGCAAGGTCAATTTCTTGTAGTTGTCTGTGCTGGGGTGGGAAAGGTGTCAGGAACAGGGGCCAGCCTTCCTACGCTGAGTCTGATTCTTCCATCTACAGCAACCCCACTGCAGAGGGATCAGCCGCATGCCAGCAGCCCAGAGCTTGGGTGGGATCCCCAGAGAGCCTCTGCTTTCCTTCCACACATTGCTTCATGCTTCTGAGCTGTAACTCTAGCCAGGAAAACAAGTACAGTATTTGGAGCTAGAGCCTGTCTCCGTCTTTAGGAGCTGCTGAAATACTTTGGGAACTTAGGTTGTCTGAGATGGTTTATGTCTCTGAAATGTGAATGTCCAGGTCTTTGTTGCCTCATTAAAAAATAAAGTTAATGGCTGTCAAGTGCATTAAAGACATGGGATGAAAATTGTCCCCTCTTAAACATCCTCTCATTTTAGTGTGATGACAGTAGACTGCCTGCTAATTACATGGCTGTCTTGAAAGCAGTCACCCAGCTCCCTGCTGGGGCACTGCTGGGGCTCCAGACACGTGGTCTCTTAATTTTCTGAGAGCAGGAAGGAGATCTGTTGACAGCTTCCAGATCAGAAGATAATGCTACAGCAAAAGGGAACTGAGATTTAAGCATGTTTTTCAACACCAAGCATCCTTTTAAAAAGTACCAAAGAAACACAGCTAACTTGTTTTTCATACAGGATACAGCCCATCTCTTAATGCGCTACTTATTCTGCAGGGATGTGGCAATGTGAAGTTTGGTTTTGTATCTGAAGAAGAGATGAGTTATACAAGGTCAGTCCACAGGGCACAGAAGCAGCCGGTGTGCCAGGCAAAGGCACATTGGGGTGAAAGATAGAAGCTTTTGGTGGAATCTGATTTCCTTTCAAGGATTGATCCAATCTATTGCCAGAAAGCTTGTTAATATTGCCATAGTAGCAGGAGAGCCTGGCAGCAACAGAAAGCTGTAGATTCATAGAATCATAGAATGGTAGGGGCTGGAATGGACCTTTAGAATCATCTAGTCCAATCCCCCAGATAGCTGCCCCAAAAGCTTCCTGCAGGAGGAGGGAGTTATCTGCACAAACGAGACCACCAAAGAGAATTGGGGAGACTGCGATACTGCTTTCTCTGAGTTCATACAGCAAAGCTGAGAAACCCCATCTTCTGACTGCAGTCTGTGTACTTCCCCAGGTTCCCCCTCCTTCAGGTGTCTGCACACTCACGCTTCATCTCTCATCCCTGGGCAGATGAATGAAAAATATTGCTGGTAAGTTTTTTTTTTCTCCACTGTTGCTGACAAGTAATCTGTCTATTGCTTATCTCTAATACACACTGCTCTAAAGAGAGCCTTGCTAGTGTGTGTGTATTTCTAAAGGCCCTGCAGTTGATATGGTAATGTCTGACGTGTCTGCATTCACTGGACCTCATATTACAGTGAATTATTTATGTGGATGACGTTTCCTTTAGACTTTGAGGTCAAAAGCCATGTAAAAATAAAATCCCCTTCATAAAATGTTATAAACGAATTCCTCTGTAGCTAGTCTGACCTTCTTAGTATCCCCATAGAACAAGTCAGTAATATTGTCTAAGGTAACTGTGTTTCAGGACAAAGCTCCTCTGAGCTCTGAAAGGCATCTTTGAGAATAGATTCTCAAAGCATCCTTCGAAAATGAAAGTATCCCCTCGGCCCAGTACTTTTTTCCTGCCCTGTGAGCAATATTAACATCTTCCTCACAGGTTAGTTTACCTTTGAGATCTTGATGGCTTTTATACCACAGATGTGTTGGCACTGAGCATCGTTGGCATTCCAGGCTCATTTGTCTGGTGTAGGTGGAAAAATCTGACATGAAGATACTGAGCATATGTGTAGGGACTCAAAATAAGAGCTATAGGGACAGAGATTTGTCTCAGTAGTAGCTCACCTTCCAAGAACTCTCCTCCAAAGCTTCTTCAGCACTGTACTGCTTTGAGTATTGGGAACAGCATCTCCCTGCAGTAGAGTGCATCCGTTTATAGCAAGAGGTGACCCTTGCTCTAGAAAGTTCACAACAGAAACCAATGACACGTGAGGACTGGGAGAAAGCAGGTGGCAGATCCTCTGCTTGAGGCTTGTCTGCCTCCTCACCTTTCCTGATGGCAAGGGAAAGGCTTCCTTTCCCACCCCAACTTGAAGCAGTAGGCAGTCTCTCCTTATACTAAGCTCTATCCTACTTAGGGAACCCAGAAAGGTCCTTGGTTTCTTACTAAGAAAATGCAATTGTTCTTAAAAAGGATGTCATCTGTCCCTGTTGCTTAGCTAGTAGGAGTTGAACCATCCATCTCCAACTATTTGTTAGCCGTCTCCTCTAAGTTAGTTTCCCATAGTCCTGGTATAATCTTAAGAGTTAAGAACTTAGTCACTCCACTTTCTTGGCTCTGCTCTATAAAATGTACTGAGCACTTCCTTTGGGAGTGCCTGCCAATCAAAAGAAAGAACTGAGATAGATCTTGACTTTTGGATGATCAGATCTACTAAGATTGAAACCAAGATCCTAGACTAAGTAACAGAGGCTTTCCTAGTAAGCAAATGCTAAGGAGTTTCGTGAGCTCTAGGTGTATCATTTTACATTGACGTTGAAAGAATTGAATCACACATCAGCTAAATCTTATGGGAAAGGGGATTCTTCTGCAGAATCCAGGTGGCAACAGAGACACCATTAAAAGCCTCAAAAGATTTAAAACTATGACAAAATCTGCAGAAATAGGCAGAAGTGTATAAGAATGTACAAGCACCACAAACCATCCAAAGATGGATACCTAAAAATGGTAGCTACAAAATCCCAATGGAGAGTAAAAGATTTGAGGCTATGAGGAGCCATTGATGGCCATCCCAACCTTCTGTAGGACAGAGGGATTTTCAGTTGATTCAGTTGATGAGGCCAAACCTTGAACACTGTGTCTATGTTTGGGCCTCTCTCTACAGGAAGGACATTTAGGTGCTGGAGAGGATCCAGAGATGGGTTATCAACGTAGGAAAGGATTTGGAGCACATCTCATACAAGGAACAGCTGAGAGATCTGGGGCTGTTTAGCCTGGAGAAAAGAAGGCTCAGGGGAGACCTTATCACTGTCTACAACTACCTGAAGGAAGCTGTAGTGAAGTGGCTGTTGGTCTGTTCTCTCTCGTAACAAGCAATAGAACAATAGGAAATGGCTTCAAGTTGTGCCAGGGGAGGTTCAGGCTGGATATGAGGAGGAATTTCTTTCCTGAAAGGGTTGTCAGGCATTGGAACAGGCTGCCCAGGGAGGTGCTGGAGTCACCATCCCTGGAGGCGTTTAAAAGACGGGTGGATGTTGCACTTATGGAATGAATGGTCTAGGGGTTGATGGGGCTGGGACAAAGGCTGGACTCAATGATCTTAAAGGTCTCTTCCAGCTGAAATGATTCTATGATTAGGTTCAGAAGTATTGCATTGTATCTGATTGTATTGGTAATATGATAAAATACTATTGCATTACTTATTGCTAAATATGTATAAATGATTTAAATCTCACAAACTAAATTAGAAATACATGTATCTATATGTTTATATGTCTGTATGGGTATGTGCTGCTGAATGAACAAAGATATTGTGATAATGCCTATTTGGCTGTAAGCATCTTTAGTGAAGTCTCCCTCTAAGCTTTGGGGAGAAAAAGAGCTTTTAAGGGCTCCTCTAACACATTTTAGGCATTTGCATTGTGATGAGATAATGACCAGAATCCTGAAAGACTATATTGCTCTGCACTGATTGAAATGAGACAGTAATGATTAGTGTAGAGGTAAATGTCTGCATTGCAAACATCTATATTTCATTTAAAAATCTGTCTACATTTTAACTGGAAAGATTTTAGGATTAAAAAAAATATAAAAAATTAAAGAGTTTCTTATAGGAACCAGCCAATGGCAAACTAGAAGAGCAACAACCCGGAGACCTTATCACGTCCTGGAAGAAGGTCTTCAAGGCCTGCCTGGACATGTTCCTATGTGACCTGATCTAGGTGAACCTGCTTCTGCAGGGGAGTTGGACTAGATGATCTCTAAAGGTGCCTTCCAACCCCTACAATTCTATGATTCTATGAAGAGTTTGTAAATCAGCCAGATCATTAAGATGACAGTCCCAAGCTCATTTGTCATGTAGCAGAAATAACAATGGGAAAAAACTCAGCCTTGAATTCAGTGTGCTTCTGGGATTTTACTAAGGAAAGGCATGTGACTGCCCACTGAAGACTGATATACATGCTGTGTTTGAACTGCATATCCTACGTATTGTCTTTGTATTACCATTAATCAGAATCAATATCAATTTAGGTTGCTCTCTTTCAGATGTAGGAGGGATGGCAAGCAGAGTGAAGACAGCAGAGGCTGAGCAGTGACAAATACATGTGGCATATCTTTGTTGTTGTAAATAGGAGTAATTCTGCCAAAAGCAGTGCTCTGATTTAACTTGAATACTTAGTCTTGCTTATTATTATACGGCAAAAATTATATGGTTTCAGACTTTTCATCTCTTTGAAACCTTTCTTTATGGGCAGGAAATCTGAGTGAGAGAGAGAGGCATAAACCACAAGCAGAACTGTTTTACATCTGACTCCAGATAGCCATCAGCATTCCTAAAACAGCTTATTCATCTTTAATGTTCAAAGATATTTTAAAGAAGAGGTTTAAGAGTAAAAAAAATCCCCAAAATGGAACTGTTGGTGAGATGCCAAAGTGCAACATTTGTAAGACACTACTCAGAAAATTTCACATGCAGAAGGACTGGTGAAACAAGAGAGGCTTTTCCAGTTCTACCAACACAGGCAAAGCAGAGTTACCCCTTTGTGTAGCACAGGTTTCAGTCTCATCTCTGCTGAGGTTTTGTTCTCCCTTTCCTGGGGGCTCCAGAATCTTGTGGGGTTCATTGCCTAGCAGGAAGTCAGGGAGTATCTTCTGCTCTGCAGGTGACAAGTGGCCAGGCTACAGGGGTGTTAATCTGGTGATAGCAGGAAAGAGATGCTCAAACTTGACCTTAGTACCTACTGCCTGAAGGACATCAGTTTACCTGAGTCTGCCAGTCAGTGAGAGCCTCTAGAGATATCCCATGACCCTCAGAGCTGGAGAAGGAGGAGACAGAGGCACGACTTGCCCTGAACTCCACTGATGGCTCTTTAGCCCTATGAACCTCTGTCTTTCATCCAGGGCTGGTCCTGTGACCAAAGCTTGGGCTGGGGGCACTGTATGATTCATCCCAGCTGGAAACAGGGCCCTGCTCTGCAGATCAAGGATACTCCTGCTTCACAGGAAGTGAAATGATGCCAGATAACTAAGAAAGTTTCACATCCAACGTATTTTGTCTTCTTTCTGCTTTTATAAAAAGCCAAGTATATCTCACCATTTTCTCTGTTTATAGAGCAGGGCATGGAAACAAAATCAGGGACGTACGCTGTGTTTGTTTCAGCAACTGTGTAGTTCACATTGCAGTGTAAACCAGCAAGTATCAACACACGGAGCTACATATGGCAAAGGTATGCAGCCTCACACAGCAAAGACGGCAGAATACAACACCACCAAGTACTAAAGCTCCCTCTGGGAGCTTTGGGTTTGTCTCCCTGAGCATGAGTGTTTGACCTTATGCACTTCCCCTTTGTCTCTATTTTCTTATACTCATTGCTGACAATAAATTGCCATCTGACATGGAGAAATAACTTGGCCAAAGTACATTCAGGCAGGAAGGAGCAAAGGAAAATGTGTGTTATATGTACAATTTGTAGCTACAACAGAAGCACAGGCTTTGCTGTGCAGTATTTTCAGTTCATACCCTAGTAATATTAAGGACAGGAGTGCTATTTCCCATGTGTATGTGTTTTTTAAGGGGGATGATCACTGCCATCCAGACTGGCACTTTTGGAAAAGAATACTCTCTGCCATATAAAATCCCATGTGCCTTATGTATCCCCTCCCTTCTGCTGATGTGAGCTGCTGAGTCACTGGAACCAAAGTAGTCAAATAGTGACTTATTTGAAAGCTACTTGGCAGGAATGGGGATTCACCCATTTGAGCCCAAATTTGATGTTTTTCCATATGATTTTGAAGTAATTTGATTCTTCTTCTGTTTTCCTGGAATGATTTTATCATTTCACACTCTTGTTTTCCAAGAACAGGAGCAGCACAGCAGCCATACAGTGCTGGATGCTCATCTTGGTGATTTTTGAAATGCTGTGAGCAGAGTATGCCAGGAATCTTGTTTCTAAACATCCTCTTGATGCCCTCTGCCTCTGTAAAAGTCTTTAGGCTCTGCATCCTGAAAGCTGGAATACTTTTAATATTCACAAATATTGGAACATCCTTGTGCAAACTTATGCTTTTGGGCTTGAGGAAGCTGCCCAAACACCTCCTTGGAGTGAATCTGCTTTTCCCTGCCCTTTCTCCACAGACCTTCATTCATCAATCATTCTGTCTGCTGCCAAAGGTTGAAGCTCCATCCCTTACTCATCATTTTGGCAGCAGTCTCATAATGCCAAGTGCTTCCTGGTATGGCTTTTAGCTAGCAGGGATTTAGCGTTATCTGAAGTGAGAGCTGCATGACAGAACTGAGGAGAGAATAGTGGGACATGAGTATTTACAGGGTGAGACAACTATTTCTCTAAGATTTGGGGCTCAGACCAATTTTTTCATTTCATATATATCTGGTACTCAGCACATAATGCTGTTTTCTGTTACCAAAGAGCTGTTGGTGATAACATCATCATCATAATTGTGTACCCTCAGCAAGTTGGCTGATGACACCAAACTGGGAGGCCTGGCTGATTCCATAGAAGGCTGTGCTGCCATTCAGCGGGATCTCAATCGGCTTGAGAGTTGGGCAGAGAGGAACCTCATGAGGTGCAACAAGGACAAGTGCAGAATCCTGCATCTAGGGAGGAACAACTCCATGAACCAGCACAGGCTGGGGATTGACCTGCTGGAGAGCAGCTCTACAGAGAGAGACCTGGGAGTGCTGGTTGATAATAAACTGAACATGAGCCAGAAATGTGCCTTCATGGCCAAGAAGGCCAATGGCATCCTGGGATGCATCAAGAAGAGTGTGGCCAGCAGGTTAAGGGAAGTTCTGCTTCCCCTCTACTCTGCCCTGGTGAGGCCTTACCTGGAGTCATGTGTCCAGTTCTGGGCTCCCCAGCTGAAGAGGGACAGGGAACTTCTGGAGAGAGTCCAGCACAGGGCCACCAAGATGATCAGTGGACTGGAGCATCTTCCTTACGAGGAAAGGCTGCAGAAACTGAGGCTGTTCAGCCTGGAGAAGAGGAGACTGAGGGGGGATGTCATTAATACTTGCAAGTATTTAAGAGGTGTATATCAAGAGGATGGGGCAACACTTTTTTTGTAGTGTCCAGTGACAGGACAAGGGATAATGGACAAAAGCTGGAACACATGAAGTTCCCTTTAAACATAAGGGAAAACTATGTTATTGTGATGATGAGGGAGCCCTGGCGCAGGCTGCCCAGGGAGGGTGTGGAGTCTCCGTTTGTGGAGGTTTCAAAACCCACCTGGATGCATTTCTGTGTGACCTGATCTAGGTGAACCTGCTTTTACAGGGGGGTTGTACTAGGTGATCTCTGGGAATCCCTTCCAAACCCTACCATTCTGTGATTCTGTAGTAATTCAGTACAGCCTCTGCATTTTCTGACCTGGTCATCTGCAAATTAACTGTCTAACCATACTAAGAATGAAGATGCAGCAAAGATGGAGCAAAGATGGAGCAAAGGTCCAATCTGAGCTATCACTCTGAGACAGAAAAGGAGAATCATTATGTACTCCTTTGGTCATCTGAAGTGCAATCCCACTGAGCACAGCTGGGAACTGCAGTAAATTCAAACATTCAGAGTAGAGCTGTGGACTTTGTGTGTATATTATCAAACACTGTCTGACAGGATGCTTTCCTGACTTGATCGGGAGAAACAGTAGCCTCACTGCCTCTCTCCTTTTTTAACTGAGACAGGGAAATGTAAGTAGTTCAGGCCATGCATGTCTGGGAGATACAGAGCAAATGGATAAGCTGTAACAAGACAGAGAGAAAGAGATGATTTCTTGCAGCAGCAGACTGTGAGATGTAGACTATAGATTTTGTGTCCAACAGAGTTGGGGAGTGCCTGCAGAGATGCTGAGAAAAATTCATCTGACTGATACCTCTGTTATGGGCACAAGGAGCTAGCTACTTATCCTCATAGTCAGCCAAGGGAAACAGTGATTCCTATACAAGATTCCTAAACCAGACATCCACGTTGACTAGAAAGGGAGTTACGGATGATCAGCACAACTCTAGCTGCCTCTACACTTAGGTCAAATATTTCATCTGTGAGTTTATGTGTGCTCGTACTCCAAAACCTCACAACTATGCATCCCAGGTCGTCACTCAGGGGGGAAAGCTGAGCTGATGGTCAGATGTGGATTTATTTACAGTGAAGAGATGGAAGTGCATAAAGAGATTAAGTGTGAAAGGAAATGTAAAAGGTTGAATGAAAATATGAGGGAAGCTGTACACACATCACATATAAAATGGGATGTGGTCACTGGGGCAAGTAGGATATAAAGTCTTGAAGAAATACTAAGCTGAACAGAACTTAATAAAAGTAAAAAGAATGACCTTACCAATCTCATTCTTTTAAATCCTGTACAGAGTCTTCTGAAACCAATTCAAGAAGGGGTGATGGGGCTTGGTAAGACTTGCTGGCTCTTGAAGATCAGAGCAGGCAAGCTCAGGAGTGGAGACTGGTGACTGGGAAACCTCAGATTTCTGTGTTTTATGTGAGGCTGTAGTGAAAGGTGGGGTGGCAAGACCCCAGCATCCTCTCTCAAACCACCTTGTCAGGAGAATGTAGTGTGAAATTCCCTCTCTTCTTCTGCACTGCAGGAATATCTCAGAATGAGATGAGTGATACTGAGTTGGCTTGACTTATGCTGGTTTTCTCAGCATTCCTGCGGTTGTTACGGAAGTGCTTCCTTGTTCCTGATGGTTTCATTTCAGATAGTGTTTGAGAACTTTACTGGCAGCCTGGGCAAAGCTGAGTGCAGCTCATAACAAGGGCTGCCTGGGAGAAGCTGGTTTGGATGGCAGCCTGCACTAGTGTCCCTGTAGGATGAGGTGAGCTGATTTCCCTGTCCATACTGAAAATTTCCCCTGATGAAAGAGAGGGGAAACTCTGACCAGAAAGTCTTCCAATAGGAAGAAGGTATGAGAGAAGTTATCCAACTTGAGGAAGTCTTTAAGGTGTTTCTCACTTGTGAAGAAGGTCTTTGTTCACTTGACCATCCAAGCTGCTGAAATGTTAGTTTGCTCTTGAATCTGATTTTGGAGTGAACTGACCAGTTCAGACTGTAACAGGTTCAAAATGCTGTGTGGGAAGGAACTCCAAAGGTCATCTGTTGGCCCTGCCTATGCCTCTTACATTACTATGAATGGTAGGATGCATAATTGTATCTATAATGGGAACAGAAGCCCAGTAATGACCCTAAATTGATGTTTCCCTGTTGATACAAATTGAATTTTCGTCCTAAATGTCTTTTAAATAAATTTGTCAGGTATGAAGTCAATGGAAGACCAGGGAATGGAACAAAGTATCCTGAGTTTCAGGCTGAGCCTGACCCAAGAGGCCTGCCAGAGCATGGAGGAGACAGAGGTTTTCTTTTAATCTGGTGAGCTACATGCCTAGTTTTCCTGCCTTCTCAATTTGCCCAGAAGTAAGTTCACCCTACAAAGAAACCAGTGAGATCCATTGGGCAGCCCAAGAAGTGATGTCTTGATGTTGAAAGGTTGTCAGTATTCTTGTTACTGTTTGGATTGTATTCTCTGAGTTTTCTCCATGCATTGAATTAGATTGAATGTGTCTGTTCAGGCTAACAATGGAGATTACTTGGGCTATATAAAGTCCGAGACACTAAGGAAACTGTCTTTGTAAACACAGTAAATATGTTCCTCCCATGCAAAACACTGGCCCTTAGGGGAAAAAAAAATGAATAAATGGCAGTTTTGACTCTGTCTTTGTCCTCCATCCTCGTTAGAGTAACTAGGAACACTTGTTACCACTTGGTTATGAATTGCACTTGTAATTTAGCAACCAGTTAGCTCCATATTCATGAAATCAATGTGGTTAAAAATTAATTCAGGTGGTTTACACTTAGGAAACTATCAATTCATCTTAAATAAGCTTTAAAACACTGCTATCTTCTAATATTATTGGCCACTCAGAAACCACAAAATTATTCTGGAAATGACTGCTTAAAGAAAAATTGGTAGTTTTGCATATACATTTGTTCAATTGTTGAGCCCTTGGCAGCCTGAGTCAAATATAACCTAAGCAGATTGAAACTTCAGGGCATCCTACATTTATGTGCCTGACAGGGGGGATTTTGGAGCTGTGAATTGATGTGCATTTGCATGCCTTGCGTTCAATGAACTGACACGAGCAGAAGAGAATGTGAGGGTAACACCTGCCAACATCATCACTTCTCAGAGGCTGGAGCAGCAGCTGGGCACCACAAGGACCTGGAGAAAAGGCTTTCTCATGCTTTTAGGATTGTCTGAGGAGAGATTTTCCCAATAAGAAACTTAAATTTGTGCAGTGATCAGTGAGACCTGCTGCTGCTGTTCTTACCCTCTTTGCAGCTGCTGCCAGGATGGCACAACCCTCACTACAGCACTAGAGCAAATCCTGCCCGATCTTACAGGAAAGCAGACCTGGACTCTCTTCTCTCTGTCAGTCAAATAAACTTGCTGGCTTTTTGTAAAGGAATGCATTATTTTAAACAACAGCAGGGAAACCAGAGCAGTCTTTACTTTTCTCAGTGACACACCAACTAATATTTAACACTTTAAATGTAGAAGTGCACCTCTCTTTGTGTTGTACAACTTAGTAATGAGAAACTCTCTGGTCAAAATCCCTGTGGAAACTCTCAGTTAGCCTGCCCTGACCTTCTTCTTTCTCCTCTCTGAATGTCATGCCTAAAAGCCAAGAAAGCTGTTAGAGGACAAGGAGGAAAAAAGCAATGCTTTTCTGGTGTTTGGATTGCCATGGTGATTTATGCGCTGAGTTATCTACTGGTGCTTCAGGGAGCAGCAATTACAGATCTCAGGTCATCAGATTAGTTCTCAAGGGGCCAAAAGCTCCCATTAGAAGCTCAACAGATTCAGCTACCAAGTGCTGCCTTTCATGGAGCATCTGCAGTCCATTCAGAAGCCCAAAGGATTTACTGCAATGTGGCCATTTTTTCTTTCTTTTTTTCAATCTCCTGCAGAGCAAAGGCACAGAAAACAGCAGGACTTCACTAGCAGGGGGGCAGTTGCAGGAGTGCAGCATGCTCCAGTCCTTCGTCTGCATGTTCTGCCCTGGGTGGCTTCCAGCTGGCAGATCTTCAAGCAGCTTAAAGGCTTGTGCTGCATTCCATGGGGTATAATGCAGTGTGTTATATAGCCAAGTGTGCTCAGAGCTCATGGGCTTCTACAGTGTTGCTGCAGCAAGAATTGATCCCACATAAGGCAGACAAGACCTGTCTGCCATGCCTTTTGCTATTTGGGAAGTAAGATAATTCAGCCATGTATAGGTAGCCCTCATTTAAAGGGCGGTGGAAAGATGGAAGTGGTTATTATTTCTACTTGTGACTTGAACTAAGTTAAACCAGACAAGAATGATACTGTGAGCAATCATAGGCAGTACTTACCCTGAAATCACACTGAAGTTTTATAACCACTCTCTGAGACCCATTTGAACAGTGGGCTGGCTGGACAGTATTTGTCACCACAGACTAAAGCTGGTCCCATCACTAATGGTGCAGATGTCAGTGCAAAACAGCACCATGTTTCTAGAGCAAGGAAATGGAGCATTTAATTTGAAATAACCATTTGAAGTTAAAAAAGAAATTAATAATCATTGGCTGTTTAGTAGGCAGTTAAAGAAAAAGTTGTTCATTAAATAATCTATTTAAAAAGAAGCCAAGGAAATGAAACAATTTGCTAACACCAATACAGGCAATTAGTTTACTCATTTGCATTGATATTTCTGGAATGGTGCTCACCATCCCTTTGCTTTAAGTCTATAAATTGCATTATACATAGTGCTAGCTCTGTCAGAGAGGGTCTAACACACAAAATCGTCTCTTATTTCATTAAACAATCTATAACCTTGCCCCAGGCAAACAGAGTAACTTATGATGTCCTCCTTAATCAAGTCAGGATATGTTTTGTAATATATATAGCATTTCCATGGACCAAAGAACATGAAAATTTCCTTCAACTCTCATTGGCTTTAGAATAAAGGAAATTGTTTTCATCATTAGGCAGTGTAACTTGGGTATTGACTGGGCAATTACCATCTTCTGTAGACATTTTCATAAAGAGGTAAAGCTGGTTCTGTAATGGAGTGATTTGTGTATGCTGTTTCAGTCTGTCCTGATCTATCCATTGATACCTTTGCATTTGAGGTTGAGTCTCTTCAGGCTGTTGCAGAATCATTGTCACCGTTCAAAGGTGGCATCTGAAAGTGTTAAAAGCCACAGCATATGAACCCATATGTCCATTATCGAAGTTTCCAGGAGCTATAATCATTCTATCTGATGCAGGATAAATTCACCAATAGGAAAAGCTCATATGAAACTTGTGTTTTTCTCTGTAAATCTGTCTGTGCTCCAAGTTCTCTTTCAAACATTGTCTGAGGTACCCCAGAGGAGTGCCCTCAGCTAAACAAAAGCCTATTCAAGTATTACATCTTGACACTGTGATGACAAAAGAGGTGGTACATTTTTTTAATCTTCTTTAAACTCTCAAAGTATTTTGCATGCATTATTTCTTCTTTTTCTTTCACATAGTGAATAAATTGCATTTCTCCTGTTTGGCAAAGTACAGAACGGAGATGCCTTGATATCTCTTCACTTAGGCTTGTGATGAACAAAGTAACTTCACAGTCCCATTTACAGTACTGGCTTGACATTTACAGCCTGCAGTGCTGAAGTACCTCTGGCTGTCTGGATTTAATGATTTGGTGTAGGATGTATGATGAGTTACTCTAATGACTTGGTTCTGAATTCAGAAATACATGGAATCCTGCCTTGGGCACTCTTTGCTAGACCATGACTTAGAAGAGATTGATGGTGATTGATGGTACTGTGTGAATAATCATTAACAAGACTTAGGGGTTCTTAGGACTGAAAAAAAAGTAACGAATCTTCACAGAACATCTGAGAAGATGAGTGACTATTTGCCAGTCTGAGAAGAGAGGAAAGCTGAGCTGTGCTAATTTACCTCATATTCCATGTGTCAGAGCCCAAACACAGCCTCGATTTCCCATGCTTAACCCTGATGCCACTATTCAGCTACAAGGTGAGTCCATTCATTTGCTTGGCTCTCTGAAAAAGTTTGTTAATTTTTTTTTAAGTATCTGTCCAGAAACATTTTCCTGGAGCATGGCCCTCAGAGCCAAACTCTCTGAATAGGACAGGCTGCAGAAGCTTGGCAGGAAGTTTGGTAGAAGCAGAATAATGCTGATATTTCAGCTACTGAAGGTTTGCAATAAATACCCAAAGCACACCAAAAATGCGCTTTAAATGCAAATGAAGCTCTGCTTTACACAACTTTAGATAACAAACAACTTTTCTTCTCTAGCCATGAAATAAAGGTATGTTGTCTGCAGCATTATGTACTTGCCTTGCAGACCCAAAATATATAAGGAACTGAATTAAGATGAGGTGGGAAAGAAGCAAGTCCTGAGCCAAAATGAAACTTAGCACCTCTGGCTACACAAATATTAGTCTTAAAAAAAAAAATCAGATTGGCATTTTGTTAAGGTAGCGACTTTGCTTGAAGCTCCAGATCAAAGCTAAGGACCAGCTTATGTCCCTCAAATCCTCGACTGGAGACTGATTAGTCAATATATGAATATGAATAGACATATAAATATTGGCTGCTGGGTTTTTCAGGAAATGCATATATTTTTTTTTTATAAGCTTTGAACAAATTGTGATTGATCAAAATGTGCAGCTACGTCATGAAGAAAAATGCCTGTGCTGTTTGTGCACGTGAAATATCTCCAAGCACACATTACAAATAGGGGAATTTTAGGGGTCTGAGGTTTTGTGTTCAGATTTTGCTCTGAAATGTTCCCCACAGAGGTTCTGCAGGTGATTTCTTGCACCTACATAAAGGTGCAAGGATCTGAGAGTGAATATTTGATGAGACTCATTATTGATTTACAGAAGTATACATTTAGAATTTGTATCCATTGAATAAATAAATAGATAAATAAATTAATACTTGTTAAAACTGAAGTTTTCCCCAGGAAAATATTTGCCTTGATGGATAGTTCAATTTCAAAAGTTCTAGTGATATTTTTAACAAAAATAAAATATTATATTTATGGCTCCAAATGGCTTTTCATTATTTAGGCCAATATCTTTGGCAAATGCACTATTACATCAAACCAAAATCTTTTCCACTGACGTTAGGCTTTGTTTGACATATTGTTTCAAACTTCCAAGATTTTGGCTTGAGAAGGAGTTCATATCCCTTCCAGCTTGCAAGGCTAATCCCTTTTGAGGACAGTTAAATCTGTTATGAATATTCTCAGAAGTCCAGCAGCAGCTGTGATGCTTGGGCCAAAATGTGTCCTTATGTACCTAGTTGTGGGTGATTTGGGGTTGTTTAGTATTTTATCATCCTTCCATGCTATTTCTGAAAGCCTGTTGATATCATTTAGCCAGCCAATGCCACAAAGAAGATGTTTGCTTAGCAGTGCTTAATGTGGAAGGCAAAACAGCTGAATTATACAAAGCAGTATAATGAGGTGGTAAACAGTCTTTTCTTAATAGGCAGCAGAAGGTAATTGACTCCAATGGGAGCATCAGAGAATTAATTTTTAGCCAGGCAATGCAGCTCATGAGTTGTTAAGAGACATCCCAAATACTATTCACATCCTTGTATAGTCTAATTCCCTTATCCCGGAGCATTCAAGTGATTAAATCCTATAAGCATGAATAGGATTGGTCTGACTGTTGCTTCTGTCCATATTTAAGTGTAGATTTAGCTATTGTAATCAGCTTCAAAATTCCCAATAAAAGGAACTGGCTGGAGCATCAGGTGAAGCTGTGATTACTGCAAGGTAGACCTAGATTCTGGCTATAATAATGAATTGTGGAAGGATATTGCAGTAATGACAGTTTTTTGGGATGAATTCAGACTGATGCTGACAAATCTTCAAATCATCCAGACCTTCGTGCTGTTCCAAATCTGTCTTGCAGAGTACTGGCCTAGTCTAGAAGGAATTTCTTCCAAGAAGAGCTGGGAGAATGGAAACTGAGCCTTCTTGCCTCATCTGTGACTGAAGCAGCCAAAAGCTATTGGAGCCTTGTGCATGAATGAGACAGTGCTGCTGTTGCTGGCTACCTGTGCTTGCCTGGTATGTGGCTTTGATGTGTCTAGGAGTGTCTGAGACCAAGCTTATAGCAATGGCAGGGAACTCAACTGCTGAATGTTCTCAAGTACAAACAACCCTACATTGACCTAGACTGTCTGTTCTTACACTAGAATTGAGAATATAGCCAGGGCTTGGGGCACCTGTGGGAACGGATGAGGCTGGTATAGAATGAACCAAAAACTTTGTGGAGCAGAGCCCAGTCCATCAGATGCCCCAGGTAACCTGCAGCACATCACTGGGATTTGTGGGTTTAAGACTTGGGAAGGTTTTTTTTGTCATTGTTGTCCATAGTTTTGGTTGTAAGATGTAAAGATGGCACTGACACTCTGCTTCTCTACCTCTTCTGTCTCTGTCTGTCAACACAAGCCTCCTTCCATAGAAAATACAGCTGTTGGAAAGCAAACCTCTGTGATGGGAGGGCTCCTGCTTGACCAGAGACTGACAGCTGACCATCTGGAGATGCTAGACCAGTGAAATTTTTACAAGATCCATGCTCATCTTCTGCCTGACTCCAGTAAGAGGCTGGATATAGTTTCACTCATAGCATAGGAATCATTTCATCTACCTTTGCCCTTCTAAAGTTTTAGAGGTAGCTAAAGGAGGTAGACAAGCACATTTGCAATGACTATCATCCCCAGATGACTCAAGCACCACTTTTAGGATAGCATGAATTATCTTGACACTTAGATTTTTAGGGGAAATGGGTCTGACTGAGGAAATGTAATTACAGGGTGTAATTTTACCCATTTTCATTTTTATGGTGTCTTGGAAACATGGCTTTCATTAGAAATACATTATTTAGATATTGATCTTTACCACTTGGTCTCTGTTAGACTTGTTATACTAGCAGTGATATTGATACAGTCAGCAGGTCAACACTGACCTCAGTGATGCTAATGTTCACAGACTCACACTAGCTCTGCTGCTGGCTCATGTTTTGTTTAGTATCTGCCATGGCTCAGTCTATGACTATAGCTTAAGCAGTTGGATATTCCTGTTTGCTTTAGTCTTGTGCAAAAAGGTTGTGAGATAATGCCTCCTGTGAACAGGGCTCTATCACAAGATGTCATTAATGTATCAGAGGTACCAGGTGGCATATACTTTGCAGGACTTTGGTTAACACCCTGCTTGGGTTTGTCCTGACCTACCAATTTGCACCAGCCCCAGTATTGTCCCTGTGGGCTGGCAGATACAGCCTGAGTCATGCTGACAGCACACTGAAATGCTGCTGAGATGTTAAATCCATTTGATGTGTGAATTGTGCGTCCTGATAGCCCCATATCATAGAATCATAGAATGGAAGGGACCTGTAGAGATCATCTAGTCCAAATCCTTTGCAGAAGCAGGTTCACCTAGATGTGGCTCTTTGCTGAAGTACCCATGCTTGCCTAGCTCCAGCAAGAATCCTATAGTCCCTTTGCCCCATATTTTTGTTCATACTGCAACCTTCCTGCCCAGAAGCTGTGGAGGGTGAAAGTGTGCCCATTCCTCATAGAGCCTTCTGCTCTTTGTAGATGGTGGCTAGCTCACCTTTGCATGCACTCAAGAACAGTTTCAGTAACGCAATGACTTTGCAGGAAGACCAGGCAGAGCCATCAGTATTGGCTGGGAGGAGGTGATATAAACCATTAAAGAGCCAAGACCTCGCTGATACTCCAATGAACAGAATGACAAATTACCTTCTCAGACAGGGTCAGGGTTCACTGAGTCCATTAATTTTCTCAGAGTTTCTTTGAGTCTCCGAAAAGTCACCTTCTTTCCCCACCCAGATGGCAGATAATCGTGCATTGACAGGGACAAAAGGTATTCTGCTGCTGAAATAACTCCCTAATTTTAAGGACATGACCTGGCACCACAATGAAGGACCAATCAAGTAAAACCAGAAGAGAGCAGCCCAAATATCTTCCCATGACAACACTTTGTAAGCAGCTTTTTTACCTAAAAAACTCAGGCTTTTGTGGGAATGTAACTCAACAGACCATATTTCAAATGAATAAGTGAGCTTTCAGTGATGGTAAGCTATGTGCAGAACACTACTGAAGCATTCAGAGTAGCTATGGTGACGGTATCTTCCTGCTAACAAAGAAATATGCTACAATTATAAAAGGTTTTAACAACCAATAATTCTGCATCCAGATCACAAGAGTTTGTAGAAAAGAGAGTTGCAAAGTTCTTTAACTGAAGTTTTCATAACAAACTGTTTGGATGTTACAGTCAGATAGTGAAAACAGCCAAACCAGTATGTCTGATTTGCTGAAGAGGCGTAACTTGGCCAGGATCACAGCTTTCTATCACTTGTAAAGGCTGTGCTTTATCTCTGCTTGCACAATTTTCACCTCCTTTGGGAAAACTCTGCTGAACTTTTCACCCAGCTGGTGTTTGCTTGAAGCCTGGGTGTTCAAAGGCAGAGCTGCCCAGTTTCTCTCACCGCTTCAGGAACCTTTCTTACAAAAATCCCTAGAGATCATACGGTCATTGAGGGACGGTAATTATGGTACAGTGGTTGGCAGCCAGAGAACTTCTCAGACATATAGTATCCCTCTGAAGTATACATCCATGATACTCTCCATTACATATCAGAAAATTCATAGCTTGCACTGTGTTTTGCCTCAAGTCACCCAGTCCACCCACACCCACCCCGTTAGGAGATCCATAAGTGTCCCATTATCTCACTGAGTTCTGCTGCTGTTCAATAGCCATGACTATAGAAATATTTATATGAATTTGTCTGTATTTTAGGGAGTTATATTATTATTTTGAGGTTAACATCTTGACTTCAACAACAACGCACAGGCTGCCTGCCTTACCTTGGAGCTCATAGTATCTTCAAGTTCTTGCTACACTTTCTGAGACTTTCCACAATAGAGAAAATACATAACAAGAGGCATTGACAGAAAAGCATGAATCTTCAAAGTCTGAAACTAGGTCTGAGGAAGAGAGAAAAGCACTAAGAGACATGCAAAGCTATCTTCCAGATTCCTGTACAACAAACTGGAGAGCTTCAAATAAACAGAGTATAAAATGCTGAAAACCTTTCTCTCAGCTCCTAAAGTACCTGAGCAGCAATTTGCTGGAGTTCTCCAGGACAACCTTGTGTTCTGGGTTCCTGTCCTTCCTAAAGCATTGCCATTATCAGAGATGGAATAAAAAGTTTTCTTTGGCTTTAGCTTCATGCATTGTGCCTGTTCTCACCTGTCAGGCTGCACTGCCATGGGGATGTGCACTGAGAGCATGAGATAATGAGAGGCAGGAAGGCAGCAACAAGAGATATTTCATCTATCACTGTGCAGTGGAAGGAGAAACCCACTTCACAGACCCGGTCTGTTGTCTTTTGTGTGCTGCCTAAAATCCCGATGCAGTGAAACCAGACACACCACATGGTCCTGCGTGTCTGTTGGTTGCTTCCCTCATTTGGGAGTTGTCCAACATCAAGACAAATGTCCTCCAATAAACAGCTGTGGCTAACTTCTTGAGAAGAAGTACCAGTCATCTCTTTACCTGGACTCCAGTGGGTTGAGCTGGGCAAACTGCTGGAGCAACATGGCTTCTTCATCCAGCATCCCAGAAGACACCTCACCCTGAGATTTCCACTGCAGCCATTTCCCAGGAGGATGGGCTGCCCATGCAATAGGGAATCGGATGAGAAGCACTCCATCAGAAAAAGGATACTGGGTGCTGTTGGCAGCATTTCACCAGTTTACTTCAGGTGAGCTCCTTGGCCTGGCTGTGCTTGCTGCTGTTGATATCAACTGAAGTGCTGATGCTAGAGTTTGTTTGGCTAAGCCCATTTTTTTTTCTGAGTATGCTTGGCCTTGTTGTTTGGTATTTAGCACTTCTACTCCATGCCTCCCTAAGAAAGGTTAGATTGTGTGGTTATTATTAGCATGCATTCAGGACATCGGGTAATGTGATATTTTGTTTGTGCCAGGGTATGGGCATGAGTTCATAGATACAGAAAGGACCTTAGACCTTTCTTCCCTCCCTTGTTCTATTTACAACCTGAGTGTATTTAGGGTATAGGAAAATGAATCAAAGCTGACTTAGACTTTATTTAGCACTGTAGCTGCAGGTCTTATTTTGATCCTGTAAAACATTTTCTTGATAGACTGATTTTCTTTAGCTCATTGATGGATCATTTGACATGAGAAGTATACAAGCATCTTATTGCTTTTTTTGGCCTCTACACTTAATGTTGTAAACTGGTTCTTCAAATCAGTAGATGAATGGTCAGTATTTCATCATAGCTTTTACAGTGCTGTGTGTACCTGGTATTACCACAAAATAAATGAACCAACCAGTATCTGTAAAGTGGGGAGCTCAGCTTGCTCACTAAACAGCCTTGTCATGCTTTTTCTTCTCAAAATAGGAAATGATGATGTAAAATGTGATCATACAGGAATAAAAAAAGTAAACAAATCAGTAATAATGGATTACAAAAAAAGAAGAAAAGTTTTCCTTAGACATAAGTGGAACTTTTTTGTGTTCCAGCCTTTGTCCTTTACCCCTCGTCCTGTCACTGGACACTACAGAGTGTTGCCCTATCCTCTTGACATATACACCTTTTAAATACTTGCAAGTATTAATGACATCCCCCCGCATTCTCCTCTTCTCCAGGCTAAACAGCCTCAGTTCCCGCAGCCTTTCCTCATAAGGAAGATGTTCCAGTCTGCTGATCATCTTGGTGGCCCTGTGCTGGACTCTCGCCAGCAGTTCTCTGTCCTTCTTGAGCTGAGGAGCCCAGAACTGGACACATGACTCCAGGTAAAGCCTCACCAGGGCAGAGTAGAGGGGAAGCAGAACCTCCCTTGGCCTGCTGGCCACACTCTTCTTGATGCATCCCAGGATGCCATTGGCCTTCTTGGCCACGAGGGCACATTGCTGGCTCATGTTCAGTTTATTATCAACCAGCACTCCCAGGTCTCTCTCTGCAGAGCTGTTCTCCAGCAGGTCAATCCCCAGCCTGTACTGGTGCATGGGGTTGTTCCTGCCCAGATGCAGGACTCTGCACTTGTCCTTGTTGAACCTCATGAAGTTCCTCTCTGCCCAACTCTCAAGCCAGTTGAGATCCCACTGAATGGCAGCACAGCATCTGGGGAATCAGCCAGTCCTCCCAGTTGGGTGTCATCAGGGCACTTACTGAGGGTACCCTCAGTCCTCTCATCCAGGTCGTTGACAAAGATGTTAAACAAGACTAGTGCCAGAACCCATACCTGTGCAACTCCACTGGCCACAGGCCTCCAACTTGATTCTGTGCCATTGATCACCACCCTCTGGGCTCTGTTGTTTAGCCAAGTCTCAATTCACTTCACGGTCCACTCATCCAAGCCACACTGCCAGTGCTTTCTGATGAGGATGTTATGGGAGACAGTGACAAAAGCCTTGCTTAAATCAAGGTAGACGATAACGTTTATGAAGTGTGCATCATCTTTCACCTCAAGATTTAAAAGTGCTTTATCAACTACTAATTAAACTCAAAACCAACAGGATGTTACCATAATGACTAGTGAGACATCCTACTTCATGCTGAGCTGAAAATAGTCAGCATGATAATAAGTTTCTATTCTAGACATTCCCATGGTCAGTATTAACAGGGGCTGAAATATTATGAAAGTCTAGACAGTCAGATATTAAGATCAAAGTAAAAATTGTTGGGGTTTACAAAGACAACAGTAGTATTTTCTTTTCAAATTGCCTCTGAGGAAAACAAGATTTTTACTTTATTTCTGTTAATACAAATATTTATTTACCTGGCAGGGGGAAGGATTATATTCTTAAAATTTCAAATGTAAATCAAGATTGAAACCCTGTTATATGAATGCTTTCATTGTTTTATTCTGTAACCATCTGGGAGAAGATTTCTTTTTAAAAAACAGAAGTGTTAGCAATTCCACGCTGTAGCAGGAGATGTGGTTTTATGTAAAACAGCAGATACTAAGTGTTTTATGATCAAATTATGAGAGCTAGCAAAAGTTAGGAAAAAAGTCTTTACTGAACCTAACCTAACCTTGTTCAGTATTTTCTTCCTGGATCAATAAGGATTCTAGAGAAATATGAATTGCTATAAACCAACTGGAGAGGAGTGGTAATAAAGGTGACACTAAATTCATACATAGGAAATAATGAAACCAGGAGGTATTTCAGATTTCTGGATGGGATGTAATACTAACTATGTTGTAAGGAGAACATAGTGTCATGACTAAGTTGTAAGGAAAATTTGTGTTTCTAGTTTAACTGTAAACAAGTCTTTAGTTTTTCTCAAGTTGCTATAAATATCCTGTCCCTCTGGCACTGAACTTCAACAATTAAAATACAAATAAGGTCAAAGAATGATGCTTTTGTGAGTATTTGTTGGTAAACTAGCAAGGAGAGTGAAACTGTCAGAAAAGAGATTTTAAAGTGCCTTTAGAAATCACATGGCATCCTTCAGGAGTTTACCCAGATTCAAGAAACTGCCGATCAATACTTGCTGGATTCATCAGAAATTAGACTAGTGATAACCCAGCAAACATGCAATTTCTACCTAAATTAGAAATAACTCCTAATGATTTCTGTTAATGGATTTGGTATATAATTATTAGATACTGTCCCCCTACACACGGTTGGTTTTTTACCGACTCAGGCGAAGCTATAGATCGATTTGGAATTTCCTGTGTGCAAACCATGGCCCTTCAACCCATAAAAGCCCTTGAGGCTTCCAGATAGCCAAGAGATTTCTGCATGCAAGTTTAAGATATCATTCTGTCTAATAATTTTACCCTTCTGCCTTCTCTTTTATGCAGCGAAGAGATCAAGTAATGTTTCAAAATGCTGAAAGGTCCCTTCTGTCTCCCAATTCGACAGCAGTAGACAGCTTAGATATCTAGAGACTGATGTCTGCTGTTTTGTTTTTGCCTTCTGTTTAGTTGGGAATATTCTTCTTCTTTTGTCTAGAAAAGAGAAGACTGAGGGGGGATCTTATTAATATTTACAAATATCTAAATGCTGGGTGTCAGGATGCTGGGACATCCCTTTTTTGGATGGTAGCTAGCAACAGGACAAGGGATAATGGGATGAAGCTGCAACACAAGAAGTTCCATTTAAATATAAGAAAAAACTATTTTACTGTTCAGGTTTGGACTAGATGATCTCTAAAGGTCCCTTCCAACCCCTAACATTCTATCATTCTGTGATTCTATTTGATCAAAACAGATATGCTCCCCTGAGTATTCGGCACTCACCCATTTAATGTGTGTATAGGCAGCTACCTTGGAACACACACTTTACTGCTCATTTTTTGTTAAGATGTGACTCATCTTTGCAGATAATGAAAAACCATACTCACTAAAATGACTTGTGCTGCCTTTGCACTTGATGTCATTCCTGGAACATTGCTGGGACAAGAATTGTGCACAAGGTCATTGCAAGCACTGCATCTAGCCTGTGGCAGCCAGACATGCAGCACTGACTATAGGGCTAATTGGTGAGTTAATTGTTTAAACCTGCTGTAAAACAGCTAAGATTTTTATGAAATTTTAATATCAATTTGTGGTGGTATCTCTAAAAAGATATCATACATGAGAAGAGGCCTCTGTCCAACAGTTCCCTCTTCCCATCTAACTCTGTGGCATGTCTTCATGGTGCTGGGTGACAGATGGGAACAGAACATTCTTTTTGGTTTCATTGAGAGGGGATAAAAACTCTTAGCTCAGCTCTGAAATATCTATACTTTTCATATGGAAACAAATCAACCACAGCATTCCTCTTTTGAAAGGCTGGTTGAACCCATCTCTTGTAAAGAAAAAGCTGTATCACCAGCTAGGAAACAGCTGAAGAGACCCAATGGTTAGATACCAACTAAAGAGACAGTCCCAGTGCACTGCTCTATAAGGTAACGCTTGTCCAACTTCATGTAAAATCTCAGCTGAGGGGAGCACTCTGGGAGTAGCCTCCCTCGATCAGCAGCCAAATCTTTATCTACAACTAAACTCCAGCTCAAAGGAGAGCAGGAATCTGTCTTGAAAGTGATGGACTGCAGAGAGGCTTCGGGCAGCCTCCCACTGTGTGAGTTGGGGTTTCAGCATTATTTCTAGAGTAGATGCAGTTAAATTACCTCTCAGTCAATACTCAGAGATTTGCTTTCTGCTTAAGCCAGGCAGATAACTCAGAAAAGATACATATAGCTACTACTTTAAAGCCAGTTGGTCAGTTTTCCTTGCACAGCCAAAAAAGTTAGGAACAAAATGTGCTTGGATGTTTTTGTGGATACATTTTGGAGGAATAGAACTCAGATGCACTGGAAACTTACAGTAACTGTCAGGAAAACAGAGCAACTCTGTGTTGCCTTCAAAATCCCCACACTTTTAACTCTTTTATTAACTTCTCTGGTTTTCCTATAGAAATTGATTCTGTCAATTCTAATTTCATCCAGGCTGCACATGACAGAAAAGTAAGGTCTGAGCAGATGGTTGACGTGGAATGAACAGCAAATTATTGCACAGCTGTAAGAAATCCAGCACATTCTGCAATGCTTCAAGTCAACATGCATTACAGATGCCAGAGCAATCAGGCTCAAGGGATATTTCAACATGTAGGAATAGACATAAAGTACACAGGCTGAAGAATGTAATCCTTAATTCCATGGATAAAAATGCTTCATCAAAGTGTCAATAGATTTGACTTCTTGTTCCCCTCTTGAGAAAGAAATATTGATACCATATGTTGAGGGAGTACGTAGAAATCTAAATTATACTTCTGCCTGCAGTGAAGCTTCCTGCAGGGCATGGATCAGATGTCCTTGAGCAACAGTGTTCAGGTACTTTAAGCAACCGTTTTTCAGGAGCAACTGAACAGGAGCTAGGAAAATATTAGGTAATTGTCTTGATAACAGCAGTACCTGCCATCAGAATAGACATAGTAAAAACGTTTATGCATTCATCCAGTGGATTTCCAGTTTATATCTTTGGGTCACAAGCTAATCAGTACTTGAAGGAGGGTTGAAAGAAATCATTTTTCTGGGCAAATCTTTGCATGACTACCTTGGGAGACCTTCAGCCTTCTGGATCTTCCAGAGATGGCCTTTCTCAGAGATGGAGGACTGTGCTTTGAGTGCTGTATGCAGTGGAGCTGATCTTTTAGTCCCTTGCTTGCTCTATGTCCTGCTTAAATGAGAAAAAAATATTCAAAACTGTGGTGTGTTCATCATGAGAATGTGTTGTGGTTAGCATCTGACTTGAGTGTCTCCATCCCACCTATGTAGACCCTCCTCTATACTTCTGGATAGGAAGAGAAAGAGTGCATTGTTTATGGTATCTTATTTTTAAATCTTTGTACAACACACCACCTGATTTCAGTGATGAGTGAAGTGTTTCCTGAGCCAAAGTGATCCCAGACGTTGCTGAATTTACAAAACACCTTGAAACCAGAAGTGCTGAATGGGAAAAAAAAGGCAAAATTTTCTTACTAAGATGAAAATTAAGTCGTTGTTGGATGATCTGGCAGTGGAGGATCCTGATCTGAATTTTTCTGGTCTGAAATTTTCCTGCCCCGGTTTATCTGGGTCACAGAAAAAAACCTATTCACTATTGCAACTGTGGGTACTCTGTGTGGATTAATGGACTGCACTGAGTCTTTACTTCTCCCCTTAATGCTGTGTCAAAGACCATTAGTCAGCAATTATTAATATTCTTGGCCTACATTTCTGCTTACTTGTGTGTATATATATAAATATATGTATATATGTACAATAAAACTATCTTCTTCAGCTTAAGGCTCATGAAAGATGCTTTCTGAGGCTTTTCATTGGCAGCTGGATCACAAGACAGAGGTTGCTGTCTCTCTCTTTAAACCTTTGTAGCCTGACAGGCAACCAACATTGACCACTTGTTTTTAAATGGCAAACAGAATCTGGATGGCAGCTTTAAGATCCTATAGATTTGCAGTGTTAGGGACTGAGGTAGCTTTAAACCTGTTAGCCTGGGGCAAGCTGAGAAGATGGAAATGACTCAGTGCTGAGCACAGGCACATCCGTGAGATCCTCTCTGTCCTTTCCTTCCAACACTGTTTTCCAGCACCTTTCTTTCCAGACAGAGAAAGAAGGGCTGATATGCTTCATTTGCTGTAGCAGTTGTCAGAGTGGTCCAGGACATGCACGTATGCCATTACAGCATTTCAAATGGCTACATGGATTTCTTCCTTGAGGGGATATAGTGTAGAACAGAGGATTTCCTGTGATGGAACCAAGTCTTCAAAATAGCCACACAACTACTATTAAATTTCCATTTTCACAGCTGATGTAACAGCATGTACTCTAGCCAAAAAAAAAGAGGCCAAATTACACATATGCCACTTAGAAACACACAGGAGAGAGCTCACCTTATTAAGTGCTGATCTTCATGATAATTCACCATTTCACATTTTTCAGTTTCAAAAATAGGGAAGGCATGGCACAAATTTCCATTTTTCTTTGACTCTGACCTTTATTTTCTGGAGAGCCCACAGAGACCATTAAGTTTTCAATAGTGTTCAGGGAGAAAACAAAAGGAGGGATTTGGAAAATACTGGGAATTGTAGCAGGAGGTGAAATAGCTTGTTTGTCAGATTATTTACTTTGGAAGGGATTTATGAGTGCTGCTCATATATTTTCAAGGACTGAATAATTAAATGCAGGCCTTATATGATATGGAAACATTTGATGAGTAAGGAGATGCTTTCTGGCACTCCTGTGACCAGGGCTTGTTGTTCAGATGCATTGAAAGCAGGTTGAAGCACATTGTTCATGACTGTTCTGGCACACAATTAGCTCCATAGATAACCACTCAGCTGTCTATAAATGGGAAGATGATTTACTGAGTCAAAAGACATATCAAACTCTGATATAGCTCTTCTATGAATGAGTGAGAATTATCAAAATGCACTTTTGGCTGCTACAGTTTAGAGCAGCTAAATTTTGTCAGTCTGGAAGAATGGATGCACTTTACAAGGTTAGTGTTTATCACCAGACTGAACCACACTTTGCACACTTTTAAAAGTGCAGCCTAAAAAACAAGTTTGCTCGTATACTGAAGAGAATCTTGGTCACATGAAATACAGGGGGAAACACTCATCATAATTTCTCTCAAGCAGTAGACAGTTTTTCTTTATTTTTAATTTTTATCTTATTTTCCACTAGGACAAAACTTAAGCAACTGTATTTCTGTGTCTATCTGTGAATCAGTGCCTCCCAGTACTTCTCCAATCTAGATTTTGACCAACATTGACAAAGATGAGAAGCCTGAAACTTAGTAAGCGACAAGTTTCAGAGAGGCAGAGGAATCAGTCTCACCACTGCAACAAAGATGTCAGTGAGAGCTCCTTGGTTACCTGCTCATTTTGACCCACCCATTTCCTGGTGAGGGTGAGGGCACTAATGTGGTGTGCACCCTGCAGCTGGCCCTGCCATAATTGCTTCTGACCTGCATTCATCAGGCCTACAGCTGTGTTGGAAATTCCATCAGCACAAGGAAGCTGCAAGTCAGCAAATATATTTGCAGGGAAAGAAATTTCCCTTTGCTCTTCTGCCTTGTCAAACTGACCTCCCAAGTGCTGCTTCGAGCTGGCCAGGGTGGCAGAGCACTGGGCCAGAGGGCCAGAAACACTGCCAGCCCTCCACCAAAGGCAAAGCAGGAATCCTGCAGTGAGTTCAGGAGCTCAGAGCTGACATGGGGAGCTGAAGGGAGCTTGGAAAGTAGAGATTAATCTCTGGCAAAGGTGTTTTTGACATTCCCAAGCTATTAAAGCTGTTGGATATAAAAAGCACTGTCCTGTTTTATTATTTTATGAGTGAGCTCAGCTAGCTGGGTTTCTTCACCGTGGGAATTGGAATGCTGCTGCTTTCTTATCCCATGAGTCACACTTTTATGACTCTGTTTAATTGTTGTTTCTTTGCTTACACTGTCACTGTTTGTGCCTGGGTCAGAACTGGCATTTGCTCCACGTCTGCATCCCGTCACTAGAAATAAAGATATTTTTAGCCTGAGCTGAATTGCTGCTATTCTTAGCTGCTTGGCTGGAGCTCCTTCTGTACTCTCTTATCCCCCTTTTATCTCCTGAAGGGTTGGTATTTTTTACTTTCTCCCAAAGCTCACTAATGAGGATATTTGGAATATATGGCTGCTAGTAGAAGAGGGAGTGTCTTGGGGTTGCACTGAATTTTAAAAGACAATAAGAATAAATTATGTTTCTTACAGACTCTGTATTTTCTAAAAATGGATCTGTGCAACTTTTTAATGTAGGAAATCATCATCATTGAATTAATGGAGGGGAAGGTACTTTTAAAATAAAACTGTCCCCAGGGTTTTCAGAACATTATAGAGTGCCATGGGGGTGATAGAAGGTCTCTCTTTGCCTCACACGAAGCTGTCTGGAAACTTCTTCAGTCTTTGCATCTGCAAGTCCACATCTGTCAAGGCCACAGATTAGATTTACCAGCAAAGGTGCTTCGATGTGTATTGGCTGTAGGGCTTTATCCATCTGCCTCCAATTCAGTGTATCTTCACAGAAAGAGTGGACATGTTCCCATGTGACCTGATCTAGGTGAACCTGCTTCTGCAGGGGGTTGGACTAGATGATCTCTAAAGGTCCCTTCCAACCCTTACCATTCTATGATTCTATGATTCTATGAGAAAGGCTCCAGGGCATGCTGGGATGTGGGTCACGAACTTCAGCAGCACACCAATACAACACCCAGCATCCAGCCCTGTGGACACAGGGTTGTTGTCTCCCCCTGCCTTGCATCCCAGTCAGCATGAAACTGCTCTTTATAGGAAAGTGATGAAAAATGACACCTTAAAGCCATCTGAAATACTAGCCTTCATTTCAAAAAAAGTGTTGCAACAAGAACAATGATAGCACTTCAGAGCAGAGCTGTTACTGATAGGAGCTGTGCTTTTGAGTATCTAGATTGGCAAAATGCAAGGGTGACATTGCTTTAAATAGTGTGCATGAATGTGTATGTATGTGTGTGCATGTGCACAAGCTTGTTTTCAGATTTATAACTTGCAAAAAAAAAACCCAGAAAATAAGAAAAGCTTTACCAGGAAACAGATGCCATATTTTCAGGTTGATAACACAGCAAATGCAAACACATTTCTTACAGTCACATTTCTGCTCCTCTTATAATCCTACCAGCTGTATGGACCAATGAGGAAAGCACATTTGCTGCCATTCCTTCTCAAATCCCAGTAGTGGAGTATGAAAGTATAACCCCCGTTCTTGCACAGTAACAGTCCTTTCAAACAAACTCTTGGAGAAGGAGAATGTGACAGGACATTACATAAAATTATTTTCAAGGTAGAAATAACAAGCTGAAAAACCAAAGTAGGCAGCTAGACATAATAATAAATTTGGTGGTATTGGATACCATTCTATCAACCATTATAACCATTATAATAACATACTGATGCAACAACACTGCTCTTACTTGCCAGCCTGGAAGTTAGAATTAGCTTTATCCTCTGTAAGATAGTTACAGAAAAATAGATCACTTTAGAACTTGAAAAAGAACTGAGAAAGGCAAAAAGGATGATTTCCTTGCTTTAGTGTAAGGAAAAACTTTAAAAGTCTGGAATGAAAACAACAGAGGGATATGAAAGAAGTCTGTAAAATTATGAACAAGAGAGGAGAAAGAAGAAAGGAGAGAGTATGCATTTTCATGATGCATGCCAAAGGTTAAACCAAATTAAATAGTAATAGTTTTAAGACAAATAAAAAGTCATACTAGTTAATAGGAGGCGCAACTTCGCAATTAGGCTTCTTAAAGAAGGTCAAAAGTACAAATAAGCTCCAAAAAGAAATTGATAAATTCACACAGTAATGGACTATCAGTAGGTATTAGACACAGTTATCTTAATGAAGCTTCTGTCTAAGAGGTCATCAAAGCACAGTTTAAAGACATTATAACTATTTCATGGTGTTTAATTTGGACTAGCTCCACTCTGGCTCTGAAGACTGAACATATATCAACAGTGGGAGTGCTGTCCAGCAACACTTGGGGACTTGGATTGAAGCACAGTAAGTCTGATCGATCAAGAGATTTGTTTCTGAAGTGCTCTCTTGATGTGACTGCAATGCACAAGATGGCTCACCATTATACAGTTACAGACAAAACACCTTGACTTCAGTGGATTCACCATCTTTGGAAGAGGAGGGTGGGAGAAATATTATCTCTTCCCATTAGTATGCAGATGGGACAGAGGTATGAAATGCATTTAGTGCTTTTAAGTGTGAGAAATGGCCTAAACATACAGTAACACCATGATGCATCCACAGAGGTGTTCACAATGACCATGTGGAAAATGGCCTTTGGGTGGAAAATGGGTTTGGCTCCCATGGGTGAAAAACAGGCTTAGCTTTCATGTCTACCACCAAGATTTCAATTTTGTACCTACTGGGACCTGTTTTCATGGTATACGTCCTCTCCTGATCCAACATCAGAAGTCTTAAATGAGTATTCACTGGTTTACACCTGACCGAAGTTTAGATTCAGGCTTTGAAATTCCCTTCTTTCAAATCAATTCAGCACAGAAAAGCTGCCTTGCTTTGATACACCAGAATGGGAGAAAGAATAAAGAGGAATGTGGGCATTCTGAAAATTTGAAATTTTTGATGTGAAGATATCACTGCTGTTCATAGTTTTTTACTTCTTGTGCCCAAGAACCCTATTAAGAAATGGCTTGAGTTTTTAAATCCAGAATATATGTAAGAAACAGTGTTTTCTTCCACTAGCCAGCGGCTAAAGCCACAGAGGCAGTGTAGGACAAAAGCTAAACATTTTTCCTGTTTGTGAGTTCTGCTTTTGTGAGTTTTTTGAGGGGCTGAAGTGACATATGTAGTTGATGAACATTTCTTTCTCCTTGGCTATCACCTTCTTGTCCAGAAATGGTAAATCTCATGGTCCGAGGTGTCAAGAATCTGTTGATTCTTATGGTGTTGATCCTGGTTTCCAGGTAGTGTTATTTTTGCCAAGGTATATCGTTACATGTAATGAAACTAAAGCAAAATAGTTCTATAGTGAAATAATGCAGAAAAAAAAAAAAATTCCTTAGTTAAATTCACAACTGGCTTAGCCAAACAACTGGACAGAAACTGGAGATGGAACTTCCAGTGCACCAAGTTCCGAGTGACTCCAAACGAACCTCAGTCCATGTGGGGTGTGATGTCACACTGCCCATGACAATAACACTCTTGTTTGTTCCAACTGGTAGGTGGCTAATGGGACAAAACCAAGTATTTTTGCATGCTTCTCTTCTCCTCTTTTTGGTTGTGTTGCTGGATGCGAAAGCCCAGAGATGACAGCATAACCTTGGAGGAGTTTCACTGTTCTTGCCTTCTAGCCATCAGTGAAAGTTGCATGCTTCAGATCTTGAAAAAGAGTGTCTTGACTATTGTCAGCAGCAAGTATCTATAGTTTCCATTGATTTAAATTAAAAACCCCATCTAAATAATTTCCTGTCCTTTCCTTGTCTGTTTCTCCATCTGCACAAGAAACATACACACCTTTTTATGGCTTTTTGGGTCATGACATCCTATGTGTAAGCCAAGCACTGTGATTCCACCTCTGGAAAGATGGAAGGATGAATCAAATCTGTCCCATCTGTCTACTGTGCTGCCCTTCAGCTGCTCATTGACCTTCCCTTTTCATCATGTAATCATGCTCAGAAGTCCAAATAAGAAGGGTGAAGAAAACCAGGATATGTTTCCAATACTCATCAAGTGATTGATGGAACTGCTTCATCTAAGTGATCCATTCAGAAGTGTGGGTTGCTTTATGAGTCATGGTGTCTGCTGAGATGTATAAAGATCATTAATTACAAAAGGATCAACCACCCCGATAATTGAAACTCTCACAAGTCAGACAGCTAAAAGGAAATAATAAGAGAAATAGCGTGTCCTCAACTGGTACATGTGTTTAAAATGAAGATGTGAATGGCTTTTATGTTAAGACTAGTGAGAAATTTCAGTCTCTCCATTTCATGTCTGATCAGCATGATTACTCTAGCTCTTGAAAACTTTATTCCTGTCAACTTTGTGAGTAGATTCAGACCTGTAAATACACAAAACTGGGCCAAAGGTGGGGAAATATGCTGTGTGACCCTGTACTTCTACCATTTGGGCTTCATGTAGAGGAAAAAGCCTTTTTCCAACCTGTCAGCATAGTATTGTAATTCATTATCTGTATGAATATATCTTCTGCTGGATACTAAAACCTTTCTAAGAAGAAGCCAAGAAATTTCATTTTCTCACTGTTAAAGGATTCTGAGATGTAATCAAGAACCCACTCTCATAGTTACTGCACCAACGCTGTAACTCTCCAGGTAGACCATAAAGAAAGACTTGATGATTTTTGTCTAACTGAAAGATTGTTGAAGATCCATAGTAAAACTGTCAGAAATTGAAGTAACTTTTCCCATACCAAACAGTGAATAAAAAACAGCAAAAAGGATGCAACCTCATCCAACATTCAAAATCTGTACCTGTGTATGTGTAATTAATCCATGTAAAACCATGCCTCCTGTCTCTGCCAGTGAAACCTACTTCTCCAACTCTATGCCTCTACCCTGAAGCTTAGGTATACTTTTGAGCTTTAAGAAACATTTCTGTATCTCATTCTGATAGGCAGTTTTTAGGAACACTGCATGAATTAACTATGAATGTTTCTGGCACAGATTTATCTGTCTCAGTGAAGGTTTTGGGAACCTTAATGCCTGTAAGTCTCTTGCTCTTGCTAACACAGGATAGCTGGGAACCTAGTGTACCCATCATAGGCTATTAATTTCATAGTTACACCTGAACAGAACCCGATACATTTTGTTTGAACAAAGCAATAACGTGATTGAAAGCATCATTCCATATGCTATTTCATAGCATCTATAAAACATTGTGCTAATGTTTAAAGATCTCATAATTTAGGACTTGTTGGAATGTTATATTTATTGAGAAATGTAAATCATCACCTCCCAGGCTGATAAAACTCTAATCCTTGTCCTTGGTGGGTTGTCAGTTGCTATAAAACCTATCATGTGCTGACAGTCTCCAATTGCCATGATTGATGTAATATGGGTAAAATGCAGGAAGAATTTTTTAGCTTGTTTTAATTCCCTTACCTTTTGTTTCCACTCATATTTTTCTCTCAGCCCAAAATAGCACTCTCACCTTGTTGATTTGAGTCCTGAACAAATAAATAATAACAAAGAATTTTAAGACATTAGAAGAAGACAAAGGGGAACTGTGTATTTACAGTAACTGCAAAATTTTCTGTTTCATTTCAGTTATTATTCAGAAAGATGTCTGCAAAGGTTGACTATTTCCACTTCCCATCTTCTGGCTTCACATAGCCCTAGTTCTTGACTTGGATATGGTCAAGGATGGTCATATTTGACACAGTCTGAACTACTCATTCCTCATTCTTAGAGAAGAACTTGAAAAATGAATGTCATGACTCAAATAACAAACAGAAAGCAAATTATATGGATTTATTATTTTTTTCCTTGATAGTTTTAAAGACAGTTTCTGCAACAGATTCCTTTTTTCTAACTTTTGAGGTTAGCCTTCAGAAAGATGTTCCCAAACAGTTAATATGGAAATGGTTCAGCTGAGAGCTCTTTACCCAGAGACTGGTGCATCCAGTGCTTATCAGTTCTGACATGTTTTGTGTCCTGTGGAGAATTTGTCTTGCTGCCTAGAAAATACCTGGACTGCAGAACATATTTGCACAGCTCTGCTGGTAATGCACAGTCCTCTCTTCACTAGAAGGGTTGCATTCCCATCTCCAGGGCACTTCTGAGGCATTTCAGCAGATCCTTCTTTGGGCAAGACTGAGTTATTGAAGCTGCTCTGCAATCTGGTTTGTGACCCTATGCCCTGCTCCATCCCACTTAAGGTGGACTCTATAAACAGAGCAATTGCAAAGATGCATCAGGGTCTGGGGAGATACTTGCTCCGTCTTTTTTTTAACTAAACTTTTGGCAAATGAAGAGCTTTGTGTCAGCTTACAACTTGGCTCGTTTCCACAGTGAAATCTAACCCCTTCCTAAGTGATGAAACCAGTTGTTTGCAAGAAGACTGTATGGAGTACTTTTGTATAAATGGTAGCTTCTTAGTGAAATAAGGCAGGAACATCAGCAGTAAGAGAGGCTGCTTCCATGTGCAAAGCCCTATGTGATTGGTGACAGCAGGGAGGTAATTTACTCCTGACACTGACACAGCACACGTGAGCTCAGTGCAGCCCTTCTTGGAGCAGCCTGTGGAGGTATAAAGGTTTGTGGAAGAGCTTTGCCTGGGAAGTTTGGGTTAACATAACCAATAGAGACGTGTAGACCAGGGGACTAGATGAAAACATCAGAATTGCTTTCCCTCCCAGTCACATACAGTATGGAGGAAAAAACCTTGTCACCAAATAATCTGATCTGCCAAACTGCTTGCTAGTGCAAACATTGCTAACAGGGGCAATGAAATAGCTGCAAATGTCTCTGTTTTTAAAACCACATCAATTCCCAGAAGTATGAAAGACTGAATTACCATAATGGTGTTGTATAATCTCAGAATATCTTATTTTCCCATCTGTAAACCCTAAATAGTAACACCAAACTGGACAGCAGATGTTGTGAAGTCTGACTCTCCTCAAATAATACAGTTTAGGGTCTCTGCCTTTGGTGATTCTATGCTCATGCTCATCACTGATCTATCATTAACTGTTTCATCTGATTTCTTTGCGTTGCAGGTATATGATACAAAATAAGAGGGAAAATATTTTCAGGCTGAAGAGCATCAGTATTGCCAAGAGTATCAGTTTTGCCAAGCATTCCATAACCAGGAGAGTGATAAACCGCCAAAAGATTATTTTAAAAAGCAATGACAAAAGCCAGCAGAATTCTTTTCATTTGACATCTATTTTTTTCATTATTTAAATCTATAAATATTAAGGCCAGCAAAGACCGTTAAATAATTTGTTGTGACAGTCTGAATGGAGCTTAGACTTCCACCTTGGGACTCTCGGATGGAGCCTAACAGCATGTGTTTGAGTAAAAAGGACATTCCAGAAACACATCTCATTCTGTTAAGTCTTCCAGAGAGGCAGAAGAGTCTCAGCTTCACACTGAGGTTTAGAACAGAAACAGCTTAAAGAAAAATTTAGCTTTTCTTATCTATTGCCAAGTATAGCATACCTCAGCATCAAGGGCTTTCAGAAAAAGAACATTGTAAAGCCTCAAGGGTTGACAGCTACAAGAGTTTTAAATGACTGATACCCTCTTCTAGGTTGCTTGCAAACCATTAAGCAGATGTCTGCACTTCTAGTTTCACGAAGGCTTTCCAGTTTACTCCTGACTTCACACAAATGCTCTCGCTGACACATACAACCCAGCCAGCATGCTTAGAGCAACACCAAGAACACCTCACCACTTTTTAGCCCTGTTTAAAAGCAAGTTAGTTTTATTTTGCCCTTATTTTATGAAAATAACTCCTATCATCAAGGTAGGATGTGTGTAAGAGATGAATAAAAAGGGTTTTGGAAACAAATCAGTGCTATATCCTAACAGAAATGAAAAAATGTAAATTTTCTGGCTTGCCCTGTGCCTTGCTGGTGCAGATTGAGAAGATAATAGGCCATTCATGATCGTCTTGCCTCATTCCACCTTTGGTACAGTTGGAGTGTGAGGGCAGTAGGACCATCTAGCATGCCAACAAGTGCTTTGCCACAGAAATCAGAAGTCTTCTGTTTTGGAGACAAAGTCATACCTCCTGTTTCTAATTCTCAACTCTGGTCTATTTTTTGGAACAAAGCATCACTTCATTGTTGTCATGGTTTGACATGACAGTCTTTTCTGGTAAGGGGGAATTGTTTACTCCAGCTGGTTGAACGTAGACGTCTGAGCAGGACATCTTGAGTCATTGCATGGTTGGCCCTGCTCCAGTGGTTGAGTGGAGAAGACAAAAATTACCTGTACATTTTCCTTCTCTGGACTGGCTGACTCTATGACTGTGGTGCATAATTTTGGGTGTGGACCAGTATGATACCTGACAGATATTAGATTCCATGCAAACACAATGAAAAGACAACACTGTATGGAGAGGGCATTATAAATAATGTCTTATTTTGCTCTTGGTGGGTCAGTGCTGCAGATTGCAAATATATCTATGTGAAGAACTCACCTCAGTCGGTGCTGAAACCACATTCATTTATTACCTTCATATTTAGTGGTCTGTCTTAGACCACACACAAACTACGAGGTGAGGTATGCCACATGGCTGTTGCTGCTGATTGATCTTTGGTTTACCAATACGACAAAATCTCACCCTAACATCCTTCTGCAGATCTATATTGTGGAAGAAAAGTTGAAGCTATATTCTCATTGTAAAATAAATGATCATTTCATTATGAAAGTAGATTTTCAAGCTCACAGTCCTGTGTCTCCTCTACATCTTGCAAGGAATGGCATGGGATTTTTTCCAAATGTGTGTATTTGTCTCCTGTTAAGCCACCCCTTGGGGCTCCACATGGCAGTGCAATCCATCAAATCCTGTGCTAGAAGTGGATTTTTGAATGGGTCTTTTATGTTAAGTTGCATAATTGATAACAGGCTTGCAATAATGAGGCAGAAAAAAATGGAAAAATTAATGTTAGTCTGATCAGAAATCTATGTTCGTTGCAGACTTTGACTAATTTTCTGAATGCAGAGTAAATAATTTCTCTCCATACATGTGGGGAAAAAAACCAAACTCATATGTTCATATGACTGTTGTAGATGAAGGTTGGATTTCTCAGAACAACATTCTGGCTCAGCAACAATAGAGATGGAACAAGTAACCTCTGGTCTGCTGAGCTGCAGTATCTGTCCAAGTTACTACAATAAGAGGTAATACCCCAAAGAAGTGGTCGGTTAAAATTCAGTGAAAGGCAGCGCAGACCAACTTTAAGCACCAGATAAAAAGTTTGTCACATTACTTTTTGACTGGCCAGAGCTAGTAAGCTTACCCATAGACAGTTATTAATAGCTCAGACTATTAATGTTTGTCAAAATCATTGAACTTTGTATGCCCATCCTCATACCTCAATTTCTCTTAATGGTCAGTGAAGACAAGGACTTTTAGTGAGTGAGTCATCTTGCTTGTTTAGACACCATTGTATAAAGAGACAAACTGCATATTAAATCTGCTAGTCCACTCATCTGACTCCGATGAGTGTAGAGATGGCACAGTTCAGGTGGAGACATGGTGAACATAGAAGCCAATGTTTACTCAGAGGACTCCTGGCTGTATGACTCAGTTAAGGCTCTTTAACATGATAAATATCTGAACCTTTCTTTGCTTTTGAGTAGCCACTTCATTTTGCATTAGCTGATCAGCCAAAAATAACAAAATATTGGGTGGTTTTCAAAGATCTGTCCAAATACTGGAGAGTTTAACACAGGTGCACACCAGAACTCCCACACCCTCCAAAATTCTAGAGTTAAGTCTGTAAAACTATTATGGCAAGTTCATGTTGATTTTCAAGAGTATTGTTTATTAGATTGAAAAGTCCCTAGGGGATAAAAGTAATTTAGTAGTAATCATGCTCTGAAACCAAATTCAATTACTTGAGGACTTTAAGAGTGTTCTTTAGGTTGGACTCTTCTTCCAGGTTATGCACATTAATTTTACTTTTGGAAATGTACACAGCATAACCCTGATTTAACAATGCAGTCACACGCACAGGGCACATACTTTTTTTGTGGAAGTGAGGTCTGATCTTGCAACTATAGCTTGTAAATAACAGGATTTAATATCTCTGGTGGTGCAGGATCATGCTCATGGATATCCATGAAAGTGGCTTGCCATTGCTGTGTTTTCCCCTAGCACTATCACCAAGCTCCTAAGACTTGTAAGATATGTCTACCCTACTTTTTCCACTGTACCTGTTCCAATCAATTAGTGTCAAGTCTCACTTTATGGTACAGGCCAGCTGTCCTTTGGGTCTGTCCTCCTGTGTATTGCTAACCTCATGGTACTTAGTATTACTCAAAGCCAAACATGATCAATATTATACTGCTCCAACTTCTTCAGTTCCTGAATCAATAGTGTTGCTCTGTCTCTAATTCAGCCTGAGGCCATCTTCTTCCCTTCATTTTGTGTTTGAATGTTATATTTAAAAAAAACCCATCTTCCTCAACATGCAGATCAAATACTGTCATTGTTCGCTTTCTTGGTGTATCCTGTCACATCCTCCTCTTCCTCTAAGAGTTAGAGCTATTTCATCTGTTTCATGTGACCCTAACATTCATTAAAGGAATAAAATGGCAACGAGACTACACACTGGAGTTTCGCATTTTAATTTATGTCAGGACAATTAATACAATCTGGACACAGAGTGGTTAATTATCATTGCCTTCATCTCACAATTTCTATACATAGAAGACAAATATGTAAAAGATTTGAGGAAACTGTTATTAACAAATAATTTGATAGAGAGGATTGCCTCATCCTCCCTGCCCCCAGGCTGCTCTGCCTGGCACCAGCACTATGATAGCTGGAAACATCAGCATCTTCTTCATCCAGGCAGCATGTCTTAGAGATGCCACAGACCTTGCCTGACACTGCTTGTGCTCTTCCTGCTGCTCCCATGGGATTTGGCCATACCATTCCTATCTGTGCTGTTCAAACAGAAAGCAACATATGTCTGGGTGCCCTTGAACCATCTCCCAACACATTACACAATCCTTGCCTTACTGCAAGCCAGGAGTTATGTGACCTCTACATGTCTCGGGAAAACATTTGATATTGCCTACATGCCATTGCTGCCATGGTTAGTGCTGCCAATTTGCAGTCAAAGAGCACTTTGAGCTCTTTACTTGGGAGCAGGGAGTTAGGTGGAGTGCCAAGGAGGATGTCCTTCTGCATTCAACTTGGTGCAGACCCAAGGAAACTACATAGCTGATGTGCGACAGCCTCTAGAAGAATCTCTGAAGAAGTGAAAGTCCAAATGCAGAAGCTGGGCTCTTCCTCTCCTTCATTAGCTTCTCTAGGCTAAGAAAACTCTGCACTGTCCCAGCGGGAGCTATATTGGCACTGAGGCTGGGTTTGGCCTGTTGTGAAGACAAGGGTGCCCAATGCTTTTGTGTAAATTGGCTGCATGATATCTTTTCCTAAGATGCTTTACATCATTAATATGCGTAATATAAACCATATCTCGTGGTGGGATGAGCTGAAGAGCTAGTGAGGAAGTCCCTCTCAATAACTATTAAAGCAGTAGCATTTAAATGGCATAAAGGCCATTGAGTAAAGGCAGCAATAACTTGTGACTGGAGCAAAAAAAAAAAAAGCCTTTATAAGACCAAGAAGCTCTTTACTATCCTCTGTTCATCTACTGCCTAATTCTGCTAAATTCATTGGTTCTCTGGGCCATGCTCTTGGACACTGAGCACTGCCCACATGGTGCTGTCCATTGCATACTGAACATTGGGGACTTGGTGCCTCATTTTACTGTTGGAAAGCCTGAGTGGATTGATGTTGAAATGGCTGGTGTTGCAGGGTTGTTATGGACCTACAACAGCAACTGAACACTGCAGGAGGGTGGAACCAGGCTGTATGGATTCTGGGGATGTTGGTTGACAGACTCCTGAATATGAACCAGCAGTGTTCCCATGTGGCTGAGAAGGCCAAAAGCATTCTGGCTTGTATCAGAAATAATGTGGCTAGTGGAAATGCTTGTCCCGCTGTACTTGGCACAGATGAGTCTGCATCTCAACTGCTGTGTTCAGTTTTGGGCCTCTTACTACAAGAGGGACATTGAGGTGCTGGAGCATGTCCAGAGATGGGCAACAAAGCTGGTGAAGAGTCTACAGAACAAATAAGATGAGGGGTGTCTGCGGGATCTGGGGTTGTTTAGTCTGGAGGAGGCTAAGGAGAGACCTTATTGCTCTTTACAAGTACTTGAAAGGAGGTTGCAGTGAGGTGGGAGTTGGTCCCTTCTCCCAAGTAACAAGTGACAGGACAAGAGTAAATGGCCTGAAATTGCACCAGGAAAGGTTTAGATCAGTTATTAGGAAAAATTTCTTCACCAAAAGGGTTGTTAAACACTGGCACAGGCTGCCCAGGAAGGTGATGGAGTCACCATACCTGGAGATATTTAAAGGATTTGTAGATGTGACATTTAGGGACATGGTCAAGTGGTGGACTTGGCAATGCCAAGGTTAATGATTGGACTCAGTGATCTTAAAGATCTTTTCCAACCTAAATGATTCTATGATTTCAATACTAGACTGAGACAGAAAGTATTATTACCAGTGAAATTCCTATCTGTAGGTGTATTGCGTTTTCACAGAGTGGTGGGCTTCTATATCTAATGGTATAGAATTGTTCAGGACAGGTTTTTTAAACAAAAGATCCTTTTTTTCCCTCATTAATGCCTATTTAGAAGATCAGATTATTAGGAGAGTGGAGGAAATTTTCCTTTACACAGAGACTGAGCAGTAATGAGGGACTGGAAAGGATTTGAATGATGTGGTGAACATTCAGGTATTCAAACAGACAAGGATAAAAGAATGAAGGATTAGGGCTTGGCTTGACCTGGACCAGTGTGAAAAACTTCCTTTCAACATTTGTAATTTGTCATAAACACTGACTGTGCTAAAAAAAAACTACCCCAAATCACAGAACAAAATCCCTGTCTGTAAGAGTTTACCATCTAGAGATAAACAAGACGAAGCACAGGTCACATGTAGGCTCTCTTGTGCCTATGTTCAGAGATGGGATTTTGTTCCTGACCTACCTACACTCAGGTTTTTATCTGAATTTCCAAAACTATTGACTCCCACTGCATGTATAGAATCATAGTAAGATAAAATCATTTACTTGCAGGCGGGTCTGATTTCTAAAACAGACCCACAAATGTGTGGTTATGGGAAATGCATGAGAAAGGAATTACATTAAAAGCAGATCTTAAATGTCTTGCACAAACAAAGGAGGTAGTTGTTCATAGGAGATATATACACTTGCAATGGGAAACTGTGCACAAAACATCCAAATCTCATTAAAAACCATGAGCTGTGTGATGCAGAACATGACTGAGGAGGTCTGCAACAGAGCATGGCCTTGTGTTCTGTTACCTGTCCTTGCTGCATGCTCCTCTCGGTCATTCAGAGGAAAAATATATATTCATGCATGGTAATTAGAGGAAAAGAAAATTACACAAGATGTTCAGATGAGAAACAAATGCATTGTTGACTTGTGCTAAAAATAGTTGCATTTGTTTCATGAGTAACACATAGGACCATGAGATCCTGGGTCATGGCACACAGGGCCTAGTCTGATGTAAATGAACAAGCAGTAATGCTCAACAGACCTTTTGCCAGTGTGTTAAGAGAGTACAGGTTGAGGTTTAAATCACTGCAAAAGCTACCAAAAGCAAGCAAACACACTGAACAGCTGTGAGGTTTTTTCCACTTTTAAGTCAATAGCAATTACAAATCACAGTAATCAAATATGAAGATCACATGTAAAATAAGGATGGAGGCAAGAAGTGGAAAAAAAATCAGCAAGCAGCAAAATTAAGTGTGCTCTGTAGACTGGAGACATGTTCCTGTCTTTCATTTCCTTATGCCAGTAGCTTCTATGCAGCATGTGTTGTGAAGGAACCAGAGAAACACCCTATTAAAAGTCATAAAATAGCAGCAAGACCACAAGATACGAGGAAATGTATTCCAGAGCCCAGAGGAGGGTAGAATGCGGCAGCAGGGGTGGGGAGTGATTGTAGCTGTGGTAATTCCTTACAGATAGGAATTCGGTGAGTTTAAAAATAGAAGTTGTCAGGCAAAATAGAAAGTCCTGGAGACAAGCAGGTGGCTGTGGCAGATTTTTGTTTGAAATGCCAAGGTGGAGGAAAATTACTATTTTCATCCAGCCTTTCTGCTTCTTGAGACTCAGAAGAAGCCAGGAAAATGCATGGAAGTCTCTTGTCTTCCCACCAAGCATCCTCTTTCATGGAGAGACAAAGATAATAAGCAAGATGAACTACTACTTCTTTTCCAGCTAGTTTACTGATGCTCTCTTTGCTCAGTTTCAGAGGTTACTCAGAGGCCAGCTACTCTTACACATGTAATTTACTGCTTATGTCAAAGCAGGTCATTTGGGTTTTTTTTTTTTTAGTTTCTGCAGGGCTCTGAAACACCCATCTGCATCTCTACTAATGCTTACCTCCGGCAAGGAAGGAAGGGATCTATTCCTGAAGTAACCAGATTATGTCAGAAAAGGGAATAGCCAGAAGCAGACAAACAACAGCCAGAGAAATCTATCAGCCATTCCCAAGGGGCTCTTAGCAAACAGCTTTGATGCACTCTCAGTACAGGAATTTACTGGCAGTGTAACCAAATAAAACTCAATGCATTCCAAGAAGAACAAAGCATTTTCATTGATTATATGCTACATGAAAACCAACAAACAAGTCATCAAAGTACATGCTTTTTCAGATAATTCATTTTAAAGAGACTGGACATATACTTCTGTGTCAAAAGTACCTCTGCTGTGGTTAGATAGGGAAAGATACATCATACCTAAGTTTGAATGGCTGCAGTGCATGTATCTCCATTTGAGCTCTTCATCCTAAGCTCCTGCCACTGTCAATGGAATGAAAAAGTAAGCAATTTTAAAGATTATTTATATAGTGTATTTTAGATACTGACTTTAGAGTGGGATAATGGACACTGATATGCTTCTTTGTAACCACTGCAATCCACTCTGTTTCTTCAGCAATGCCTGAACACTACGCATTTCACTTTTTAACGGTGATAAGGACTAGAAGAACTCTGTTTTGCAGAATACATTACAGCATATTGCTAGGAAAACAGGCAATGTAGTCTTTTCTCACACTGAATAGTGTGTCAGCCTGTAAAGATCTGAGGCATAGATAAGGTCCTCCGAAATCTTTTGGTCATATTCTGGTATACTTTGGTATTTGGTTTGTTAACTTCCACTTGGCTTCTGCTGCAGATGCATCCTGCTCTCCTTGTCTTTCTCCTGAAGCTTCTTACCATTTATTTGGAGGGTTTTTTCCCACAGAATTTGTTCATTTTGCAATATTATCTCTGTTCAAGGGGATCTGAAAGGAATGCAGTAGGCTTGATATCAGACTCTCTGAAGGACATGCCCAATCCATTTCTATCCTTTGAGGTCCTGAGGAATGGCAGATTCTATCACTGCAAAACTAATATTTCTTACCTTTCATTCTAAACTGGAGGAAGAAAGAGGAAATCTGAAATTTTATACCAACACAGATTTTTCCATCTGTAGCTTTGTGCTGGGGAATTAAGTTTGAATTACATTAAACAAGTATGTTTCAAGAGAATATTCTTTGTTAGGCTATTTTCAGCCACAACTTAATGAAGTCTATCTTAATATTCCATTCTGAATTCCTTCACTAAATTTACTTGACAGAGTATTGGCTTAAGAGAGACTATTTTGCCAGCAAGCTGTTCTGTAACATATGCTAATTTTACCCAAATAGCTTTTCCCCAGATAGCCCATGAGTAGCTGGTAGAAACAGTAGGATATATATTGTGACTACCTTCCAATTTTAAAGCAAGTTTAAGTTTATTTGCTACTGTGATGTGCTTTTTGGCAAATGGCTTCTGGTCATATCTTTCACCTGTAAAAGATGGAATCACCTTCTGTATTTGTGCAATTAAAAAGAACTGATCAGTTTTTAAAAGTTGTGCCAGTAATGATCTTATGTGCACATTCAGGTGATAAGCATCTTCCCTGTGTTTATGCATATGCTAGCAAATTGTTCATGTTACTGCCTTTACTGCAACAAAGGTAGGAAATGCTAGGTACATCCCTGCTGTAAACCAATGCACCTAATAAATGGACAGATTTGATTAAGTGACTCTGAAGTGCATCTTTTCTGCAGTTGATAATAAATATAGATATGAAGCATTAGAATTCTGGGATGCATCAAGAAGAATGTGGCCAGCAGGTTCAAGGGAGGTTCTGCTCCTCATATTCTCTGACCTGGTGAAGCCTCATCTGGGGTCACATGTCCAGTTCTGGGCTCCTCAGCTCAGGAGAGAATTTCTGGAGAGAGCCCAGCACAGGGCCACCAAGATGACCAGGGGACTGGAACATCTTTCATACAAGAAAAGGCTGCGGGAACTGGGGCTGGTCAGCCTGAAGGAGACTGAGGAGGAAGCTCATTAACATTTACAAATATCTAAATGGTGGATGTCAGGAGATTGGGACATTATTTTTTTCTGTTGTATCTAGTGACAGGACAAGGGGCAATGGGATAAAGCTGGAACACAAAAAGTTCCATTTAAACATAAGGAAAAACTATTTTCCTGTTCAGGTGAGGGAGCCCTGGCACAGGCTGCCCAGGGAGGGTGTGGAGTCTCCATCTCTGGGGGTCTTCAAACCCACCCGGACATGTTCCTATGTGACCTGATCTAGGTTGACCTGTTTGAGCAGGGGGTTTGGACTAGATGATCTCTAAATGTTCCTTCCAACCCCTAAAGAGCACAGTAGGATACAAAGGGATCTTGCCCTGTGCATATGCTAGAGAAAGCAATGTGGACACATGGATCTGCATGCTCAGGATACAAGAGGGAGGCAATTTTATATCGTGGGCTCACAAACATTAATTTCTTCAGTACCCTCTGAGTCCTACCTAAAACCAGCAGCGCTGCCAAGTAAGCCATTCCCATGAGGACTGTGCAGCTGTCACTTCACCTCTGTCCTGGTCTTCTTATGTTTCCTCAGTGAGCAACAGTTGCGCAGTAGGATAAGCTCTGCTCAGGCTAAGCCTCGACTGGCATCTTCTTCCCACCACAGCCCTGCAGAATGATGTTACTGGCTAAACACCTTCAGCCTCTCCTCCTCCTTTTCTTTCTTTCCCAGTCTACTCCCTGTAACTTCACTCCTCAGGGGAGGAAATTGCTGTTGTGACATCTGTAAGTGACATGAATCATTGTAATATATTCCAGCTCATATCTTCCGCATTTCTCAAAACACATCAACAATGCCTGTTAGTCAGCATCTTGTTCTTCTGAGACAGAGGTCTCTGAGGCAGAAGGGGAAAATAAGGACTGGATCTGCATCAGTCATTAGACATCTAAAAGTCTGCATGTTTCGTTATAACTGTTTGCACAAAGAGAACAACTGGACAAGAAATTCCTTTGTTATAACTTCTGAAACCTACATCCTTCCCACCCACCACATTCTGGTGAAGAGAGCCAGTTGTTTCCAAGCTTAGGCTATTGCTAATCACAGGTAAGAACAGTCTTGTTCTGAATTACCACAGATTATCAAATTTGGCAGAGTAGCTGCTTCACCAGAGCTTGCATTTGGTCCTGCTGCTGTTTTGGAAAACAGCATTTGGACAAAAGCCAAGATCTCTATATAGTCTACCATGCTATATTCCTTTTCTCTTTATTTTCTATTTTACGATCTTGTATGATAAATTTAAATACTTTTCATTCATTATAACTTCCAGTAAAGAAGATTTAGCAAGACCTATCAAGTGAGTAAGCAGCATGGAAAGTGTCTCTGAACTGTGAAACACATTTCAGCACAAACAGCTGTCTTTGTCTAGGACAGATCAGTTTTTCCATCATTACCTGTACAGCCACTGGGATACACATTTTCATGCAGTTATACTTAAATCCCATTTGAGCCCCTCCTGATAGTCTTACCACCATAGGAACCATTTAGCTGTGCCTCACAGGGCCATTTTTATTTAACTACAGGAAACGGGGAGATTAAATATTATCATTTCTTCTTGATTAAAAAAAAAATAGATGTCTCAGACATAATTTTAATGGAGTGGGAGGATGGATGTGTTTAAAGAATCATTTGTCTATTTGGATGAGTTTATTATTATGATAAGAAGTTCTGATACAGTCACCAAGAAAGACAAAGTCATATTGAGAAGCAAATATTGTATTCAGAAATGAAGACATTCACTTGCATATTTGTCATGAGAGAAAGATAAAGAGCAGACAGCTTCCTGATCATCATTTCAGTTTTCATCTGTGTCTTTCAAATAATAATGACTCCATTTCTTCCGAGTTAAGTCTTACACAGACATCAACTTTGCAGGCCAGGTCAGCAAAAGAAAACACTAAATTGAAATGTAAAGGAGGAATGTGTTAGGTTTTTACAGCATTCTTATGACCGTCTCTGCAGGGCAGAATCAGCTTTACCTGAGTCATGCAGAGCTTGAAAACATGTCCACTTGATAGAATAATAAAATCATAGAATGGTAGGGGTTGGAAGGGACCTTTAGAGGAGAGAAGAAGAATTTAGGTATAAGCACATTTTCTATTTATTCTTAAATTGAGCTGATTGAATTCACAGATGAACAAGAAAACAAACTAACAAAAAACAAACAAGAAAAATGGTCAAGAAGTAAAAAGTCCAGAAGAAAGGGATTTTTAAGTCTCCTGTTCAGTCTGAAAGTCATGTACTGAATGTCCCAGTGGACTGACAGTTTCTTACATATACTTTAGCAGGAATAGGTTAAAACTCTCTGCCTGCTCTCTCATCTCATAAGACCCATTAACTGACATAGCTGCCTTAGTACAGGATTATGTTTGCTCTACAGAAAAACATGAGCAAAACAATCAATTTCAGTCTTCAAGCTATGCTTATTGTCTAAATGTCAGCTGTCTGTTTGACTGAATGGATTCATTTGTTATCCAGAGAGATGACTGTTCTTGACCTTACCCACTGGCCACAAGTGTAGGGAAAGATGGGCCATGAATCTAGAAACAGTTGAGATACTTGTACTATTTTCAGAAAAGAGTTTCTGAAAAGATGGACATACCTTCAAGTCTCTGGTACTCAGTCCAGTCCCACTGAGAAGTCCTTGGGGAGATGTGTTGATTTCAGTAGCAGCTGAATTGTACGTTATTTCCCCACAGAATTATGATAGAGGATCCGAACTGACTACTGATGGACTTTGTATACTGTCTACCATCTGCATTGTAAATGCTGGATTTTGGCACACAGATACAGCCCATTAGCAATTTAAAATATTCCTAGTTAAGGTCCTAAATGATTTACAAATGTAATCCCTAAGTGGAAATAGTGTATTTTCCTCAAGTTGCCTCTTTGACAGTGCTTTTGAAACATCCCTTGAACTTCCTTAGATAGGAAGCATTATGCTGTACATGCTTTCAAAGTATCCAGAAATAACCAGGGCTGAGAACAAAAAAAAGGCAGGACACCATCTTTTCACAATGCCCATTTACTTACGTATGTGACTATTTCTTAATTCAGGTCTGTAACCATTTAAAAATGAACTTGTTGAAAATATAAAGGAAAAAAGGTGTCTCCTCAATCAGTACATTTAGTGCCTGTGTCCCTGTACAGAAGACTGCCTAGACAAAGAAGTGAAAGGGGGAAATATCGATCAGTTCAGCATAAGAGCAAGTGCCACAGAGATTTCAAAACTCAGCTGCACAAGGGTGTGAGTATCCTGATCTAAGTTTGAAGTTAGCCATGCTTTGAGTGAGAAACTGGACTAGATGAGCTTGAGAGGTCCATTTCAACCTAAAAGCATCCAAATTAAGAGACTAGATAAAGCTGTTGAGTTTCTAAAAACTGCAGTAAGAATAGAAAAAAGAAAAAAAAAAACCAAAACCTAAACACCTGCTACTTGGTGACCTGAGAAGAAGGTTAAAAAAGACCCTAACAAACCAGCACTACAACCCTACCATCTTTCAAATTATTTAATTGCCATGGTACCTAGGCTCATAATCATAACCGAAAACCAGTGTCTTTTCTTCTCATACTGTGTCCTGCTGCTATGATAGAGAGCAAGTTTTCCTTTTTGCAGCTTTATAGTTTCTTTTGATTCTTCTTGATTTCTGTCTCACCTATCCACATTTTTGTAGTATCTGTTCACTGCCAAAAGAAAATGCACTGCAAGAACATCAGTTATCACACTCTCCAATCCCTAGATTTGAATCCTTAGTGCAGCCTCTCCACAGTTGACATTTTTGTGTATACCCACACCCAGATTCTCAAGGATTCCTGGTGTCCATCTGCCTCTTTAGGCAAGGTAGGCTACCATGTTGGTGTTACCAGCTCTTCCACAGTTCAGCCTGCTACCTCAGTCTCTCAGATGTTATATTTCTCTGCCATTGAGTTTTTACAAACTCACAGACAGTGCCCCACAGAAACCTATTTAGGGTTAAAGTCCCACACAGCTGCAGGTAAGAGCTTCACACCATGTGTTTGCCTTGAACAGAGAGCTTCAGAAAATCCTGCTGGTACCTCTACATGCTATTGAACCACAGGACCAGAAAAGATGCAACAAAGCTCTTTCTCCAAAAAGTACCAAGCAGTTGGTTATACAAATATGGTGAGATGGAGGCATGTGAGTGGAAAGGAGGGGTGGGAGTGTGGAGGAGGACATTGTGAGTGTTTCATAGAAAGGAGACAGGACACTTAAGTAGGTGACCTGAAGGGAAACAGAAGATAGTCCTGGCTGGCACCTGCCTGTGGCTCATCACTCAGCTATATTCTTAAATCACTTTCTCTATAAAGGATGATTTAGGTTCAGGGCTGAAGCTTTCTAGTAGGTAGTCAGGAGGGCAGAGCTGAGCATGACCCATTCTAAATACCTTTGAAGATTTGCCCTTGTGCATTTTATACAGTCTCCAGCTGGACTGTCTCCAACTTGGTGATGAAGTGAACAGGTCACTGTGGGCTGTGGCAGGTCTAAGGGCAGCAACATGCAAAGCCTAACTTAGATAGTCCTCAGGACTGAGGAGAGATGTCCAATCTCTGCTTACCAGGTACCAGCAGATGGCACTCAGGAATGTACAGAGCAGTGGCTGGGGAGAAATTGGTGGCCTACAAATGGCTCCTTCTGTGTAGCACATCCTATGAGCAGCACTCAAAATACATCCAGAAAACAGAAAAGCAGATGTCATTTCACACTGAATTTTTTAATGGAGATACATATATATAATGCTTCATTTCATGGCTGCTAGAATAAAGACTTTATTGCAGCCAGGAAAATGGGGGAAAAAAGAAAAACAAGTTCAAGTGGGAGCATCAATCAAGTAATTTCAAATTCCAAGACTTCTCTGCACAGGAGATGGAAAGTGATGGAAACTCTCTCAAGTACAGATTTCCTACTCTAGTCCAACATGTAAAAGTGTGCAAGCCTGGCTACAGAGGAAAGAAACATTTTCCAAGAAAGAAAAAAATTAGTAATCATGTTGTACTTCTAAGTGCAAAACATTATTCCATTTTAGTTTCCATTGAGGAAAGTTAGAAACAAGTAAGAACAAGTCCTAAAATTCCAAGCGGAACCATTTTTTGCAGGGGTAGAGCGAGGTAGCTGACCCAAATCACCAGAAGACCAGTGATACAGCTGTTACTGGACAGTGGTCCTCCCACACCCATCTATTCTGCCTTCCATGCATCTCATTCAGCAGTTCTCCTTGCTGGATCAAAAGCATTATTTCTGGTTGTTCATTCCTACAGTACTTTTAATCTGCCATATCACTTGTTCAGAGCTATGTGTGAGCTATAAATGAGAAAATATATGTATTACACCTCTGTATTGTGCAGTCTTGCTTTCAGATTCACATTTATCAGACATGCACCTTCTCCTTTCTCCTAGGATGACCCCACTCTCTCTCTGCTCCTTTCTTGAGCATCCAATTGCCTTTCACCTAAAATTTCACTGAGTACCTTCCCTCTGTCCTCAGAAACAAACAAACAAACAAATAAAAAGAAATACATGTTTTTAATAGCTGAAGTTTCTTGCTGAGGAACACAGGGTTACAAACTCAGAGGAAAAAGGAAATTTCACAGGCTTCAGCATCTCAATGAATGTCAGATATTGCTGACTGAAACAAATTAAGATGTAAGAAACTCATTGCTGTGAAGCAGGTTTTATTGGTGTTCTGTCCCCACTGAATTCTCAGCACTGGAAAATTATGAGCTCTTGGGTCCATGGCAATATATGAGGGATTAATTTGGTCCATCTTCTTACTTTATAGTGCCATGTACAGTAGATATGATTTGATAAAGACCGAAGTATACGGTTTGGCTTAGATATGGACCCTGAGAGCCGTACAATTACCCATCTCAGAGGTATAGCCCATACAATGTACATTTGCAGGGAAAGACCACAACCTTCTCCTTTCCCCATGAGCTTATGTGCTAAGGGCACAAGGATATCAGCATCTTAAACTACACTAAACGTCCTGTATGTAACAGAGGAGTGAGGAGGAAGATGAAGGGGGTAAAAGAGTTAGCTCTGGAGTTGAGCAGCTCTCGAAGCCTGGGCTAAGTAGTGACTGAGGAAACATGAAGGTGCTTTGAGTAATGGAGATGTGATAGTCCTGTGGAAGGAGCAAGTCAAGGTCTGAAGGGGAGAGAGACTTGATTGCAGACAGATTCGTCAGTCAGACACCAACCACACAAATGTCCTCGTGACGACAAGAAGGCAAAATTTCCTTGTGTGACGTTGTCATTCACAAGTGCTGGGTGAGCTGTCAGATGTCATTGCAAGGCCACTCTTGACAATCTTTGATCTATCATGGTGATTAGGAGAAATGCTGGAAGAAATCAAATGTCACTCTTATCTGCAAGAAGGGCAAGAGGAGGACTCAGAGAACTGGTGACAGAGGGTGAGGGAGCACTGGCACAGGCTGCCCTGGGAGGTTGTGGAGGCTCCTTCCTTGGAGGTCTTCAAGACCCACCCGGACATGTTCCTGTGACTTGATCTAGGTGAACCTGCTTCTGCAGAGGGGTTGGACTGTATGACCTCTAAAGGTCCCTTATAAACCCAACCATTCTATGATTCTATGAACTGCAGGCCAGTCAACTTCCTCAGTCCCTGGGAAGGTGATGGAGCAGCTAATTCTGGAAACCATTTCCAGGTACACAAATACATAGCTTTTCCTCTTTTTATTAAAAAAGATTCTCCAAGATATGTGCAACTGATACGAGCTATTTCAGCCAGCTGCCATAGGAGCAGATTAAATTGCACCCATGAAATTGTGGGTTATATAAACTGCAAGAGAAATCTGTGTTGACAAGCTCAGAGGTAGAAATCTTTATCTCCAGACATTTATGTTCAGTCACCTGAACCTTGCATTAGGGGAGCTAGGAACCCAAGTGGGTTCCCAAGGATACTTTAGAAAAGGGAAGTACAGTGAGACCCAACACAACATTGCAGAGTAGCAGTAAAAAGTTTTGGTGTCTAAGTACCTCATGCCAAGATATGGAAGTTGCACAAGAGCAGAATTTTTGGTGCCAAGGCTGTCTCTACCTTCCAGGATGCTCCCAGCACCGTGCAATGTTTGACATGGAAGGAGCTAGCAGTGCTTATTTGATTTTCTTGGCCAGTCTGGAGGATTGGATTTTTTTTTGGACAATCAAGTGAAAGAACCCTCTGTTTGGGAAGCAGAGGAAGTGGTCTGAGCCTGTATCCCCTCTGCCTGGATCCTTTCCTGCTTAGGGCCCAAAGAGCAGAGTCTGCCCTGGAGCCATGATCAGGAAGTTGGTCCTGAGGGACAAGGGCTGTCAACCCACAAACTGAAAGTGGTTTATAACAATACTTGACGCTTCTAATTTTCCATGTGCCATGTAACAGAGTGATCCTTTTTCCCTGGAGGTTGCAGATGTCACATCACTCAGAACTTTGGGTATCAATTAAATATTTCAAGCTAAGAAAAAAAAAAAAAAAAAGAAAAGAAAGATCCGAAGTGAAAGGTTCAGAGGTGACAAGCCCCCAGGGAAATACAAGTGCTGTCAGGTTGAGGCTCCCTGAAGTACCAGAAGCATTTGTAAGTTGATGAGGACGATTTATACTGGAGGCTCTCTTTTACGTCCATGGGAACATATTGCAATGCAAATCCTGCTGTGCTTGTTCTCAGAGCCTATGATTTAGACGAAGTCTGCACTGGTCATTGGGTTTGCTCTGGCAAGGCACTGCATCCAATGGTGAAAAACAGGTATCAACAAATTGTGGGCATTCAGCAGGATATTACTGAGAGATAAATCATCTTTACATATTCATCAGTGGAATCTAAAAAAGGTCTAAAAAAAGTGCTGTGCTGGGATGATTTGGGGAAGTTGCAGAGATTCCTTGGCATATTTCAGTGCTGTTGACAAAATTATTTCTAAGGTTGTCTTTGCAGCTTTGCAAAAAGTTCATGAAGGCAGAATAACTGGTGAGAAAATGCTGGGTGTGGGGACTCTCAGCTACACTTGTTTCTTGGTGTATCATTTCAGTTTTATATATAAAATCATACTGATTTGGGAAGTCCTTAGTGTCAAAGAATCCATCCCATTCCATTTTTTCTGGGCACATGAGAGCTCCAGCTAACTCCAAGCAATGAGGGGATCTCAATGTTTACAAATTATGTCAGGAGGATGGAACCAGACTCTTCTCAATGATATCTGATGACAGGACAAGGGGCAATGGGTATAAGCTGGATCATAAGAGGTTCCAAAGAAGTATAAGGAAGAATTTCTTCACTGTGAGGGAGCACTGGAACAGGCTGCCCAGATGGGTTGTGGAGTCTCCTTCTCTGAGGACATTCAAAACCCACCTGGATGAGTTCTTGTGTGACCTGCTCTAGGTGGCCCTGCTCTGGCAGAAGGGTTGCACTAGATGATCTTTTGAGGTCCCTTCCAACCCTTGAGATGCTGTGATTCTTTAGCAGTAAATACCAAATAGTAGCTCTAGTCCTTTTGCTAGTTGTTAAGGGGTCACAACAATATTCTATGCAACACAAATCCCAGTGAGTGAAGCGAGGGCTTCTTCACTTCTAGGAGTGAGCCTTCAAAGCCAGCATTTTCAGTCCAAGGCTGGATGGGTAGGTGGAAATCTCATCTGGAAATCTGCTTTCTTTCCTGGGGAGTACTCTGTTCTGAATGAAAGACCTGGGAAAAGGTTCCATCAGTCATATCTCCTTACTGGGCCTTTTAGGGGAACAGTGTGCAGCTGTAAACCCACCTAGGCTATGAGACCACCTGGTTTCTCCCATTACTAAACTAATTCTCATCACTGAGTCTGTAGTGATTACATAAAATTCCATATTGTAATTTTTGAAATCACTCTTGACAAACATAATACCCTAAATCAAATCAATTACGGTCCCTCTACTGGAGGCATATCATCTCTTTTAATGAGAAAGATCCATAAAATTTGGATATAACAACCAATTCTTGGCCAATTTGATAAAAACAGCTTAGAGAGTCTGCCACCGTTGCAGCCTGTGGCAGAGAGAGATGGAGGCCGGAGGTAGGGAAAAGTTTTATAGAGAATGAGGCATTTAACCTGTCTCCTCCTCATCATCACATGCCCTGCTGTGGCTTAGGGACTGCACCACTCTTATTTACCACTGTGGCAATTGTATAATATGATTGGTGCATCACACAGAGTTTAGATGTTGAGTTTAGGACTAGGGATTCAGCAATGGGACAGTTTTAGTCCTGGTGCTGGGATGCTGTGTGATGTCATTCCCCTTCATGGATCTGCTCACTCATGTTTAAGCCCCTTCTATGTTGGTTCACTCCCAGGGCTTACTTGATGCAATATCACAGGTTTTCCTTAAATATCCTGTATAACCTTTTAAACTTGAACCAATACGTAGCTATACCCTTGTAACAATCACTTTAAATTTCCTTCTAGATACCACAGCATCCATCTCACATCCAGTATATTAATTTCTCCCACTAATAGAAATCTGCTTCTGTTACCTATTCCTCACTTTCCAACCTCTGGAATATTTTTATGTTGCACTGGCACAGATGAAGAAATTGCAGTATTCTGTTAAAAAGTTGTGAAAATATTAAACTTATTAAAACAAAGAACACATTAAAATAGAAACCGACTGTTCAAAAAACTTTCACTGGCTATGGTTCATCAAGGTATACCCTCACACAGTGAAATGGTGGTGTAGCTTTACCAGCTTTATAGCTGATTTACTTGCAATGGAGTCATGTTACAGAAATAAAAATAACTGAGTGAAATCTTAAACCAATTCAACAATTTTCTATCAAACAATTTCTGATCTAGAATTACACTTTTATCTAAGTCCTTATTTCTTCTCATTCGCTGCTCTTTGAATATTTGAATTGCTGCCTTTTATTGCACCAGAAGAGAGGCTATAAAATAATTTATAGCTAATAATAAATCTTCTGGCTAGCCTGTCACAAGTAATCCACTATTATTAGAAGTGAGAGGCTGAGTTTACTTGGAGACAATCTTTGAGGGATACTGTTTTGTGGTACATTTTGTGTCTGATCTGCAAAGTTCACTTAATAATTGCAATCTGATCTGGGGTCAGGATAAGACATAGAATTTAGACGACATGCAAATGAGACACGTGTCTGCCCTTTACTTGATGTTTGAAGTGTCCATGCTCTCTCCAGGTCCTTACAGGAGCTTTTCTCTTGCTATCTCTTCTGCTCAGATTCAGCATACAATATTCTCACTCTGCATATAATGATACATTGGTGTAAAAAAGGTTTAGAAATGGCCTGATACAATAAGGTATCTCTCACAATTCAATGTGCTGTGCACATCTATCCTTGTGTCTTGTGCTCCCTCATCACTTTTTGACTGAAAGCTTTTAATAACAGCTTTATAGATCCACTGAAATTAATGATAAGTAAAATAAACAGTTTTCTTTGACCATTTCCTTCCTTCTCCTGGGCTGACTGCAGTACATGCCTATGAAACATGACCAACAAAGTGACTGGACTTGCCTGACTTCCTGACCCTTTGCCAAGCAATACAGCTCAGCTGATCACCCCAGGCTAATTATCAAGGTGACTTTTGCAATTAGCCTACAAGGCCCTCAAGGTTTCCTTGCTGCCTTGTTAAGCATGGATGAGGTCTCAGCTGAAGCACTTTCAAGCTTCAGCTCCATTAAAAAGGACTTGAAGTATGAACCAGATTCCTGCAAGGTAGAAAGGAGTAACCCCCATTTGCATCCCATAATGGGCAAGATAAGAAGTAATCAAAAAACCATCGAAGAAGGCACAGACTGGAGAAAACACTTTCAGTGAGATCAGTGGATAAGGAGTGACCTACTTGCTTGCTCTGAAGCCAGGACCCTTCACATCCTACAATTTGCATCATAAGCATGCCTCTCAACACTCATAATTTTGCACATTTTTAACTGTTTGAGCTGAAATTTCCCAGCTTGTGAAATCTCCCTGGACATGAGATTTAGCAAAACTTTAGGCCCAAGCAGCAATAAAGTTTGTTTCCACCACTTCTCTTGACTCCATTGCTGTGTTGGATTGGGAGGACCAAGTTTGGCAAATCTGCAGTCTTTGTTGTTCTCAAACATCTGATCCAAATTGGAGAGGCTATTTTTAAAAACTCAAAGCCTCTGTTATATTTCACATAGGAGAAAAGATTACAGAGGAGAAAGGCAGAATAAAGGAACTCAACTTCAGATCCTACCTGTGTAAAAACATTCCTCCCTGGTAGTCAGTGAGGCATCCTAAGGCTTTTCTCAGCTGCTGGAGACCAGAAAGAGAAGTCCAGGTATTGCTGCTCACCTCCCTGCTACTCAGGGTCAAACCCTAAAGCTAGCCTGAGGCCTTAGAGCTGACCAAACACCTTCCCTATTCCTCCCAGGGCAGCTGTGGCTGAGTATGCTCTTGAACCTTTTATCTGTGATGGGCCTCCTCTCCCAGCTGTGTTTGAATTTCACCTGCTGTTTTTTTTCCCCTATAAGAGGGAGGATTAGGGGTAATGGACAAAAGCTGGAAAACAAGAAGTTCCACTTAAAGAAAAACTTCTTTACTGTAAGGATGAAGGTCCATATGAGGTCCCAAGAAGGAAGATGTTAATCATAGTTTAAAGTCTGCTTCAAAGGGACCAAGCAGCTGTTTAATGAGAGCACATAGAGCTCACTGTGAACACAGTGAGAGATGAGAGCAGGAAGGACGTTGAGGTTCCTCTGTACTCATACTCCAGCAGTTCAACCTCCAGCCAGTATTGGTGCATGGGGTTGTTCCTGCCCAGATGCAGGACTCTGCACTTGAACATCATGAGCTTCCTCTCTGCCCAACTCTCAAGCTGGTCGAGATCCTGCTGAATGGCAGCACAGCCTCTGGGGAATCAGCCAGTCCTCCCAGTTTGGTGTCATCAGGGAACTTGCTGAGGGTACACTCTGTCCCCTCATCCAGGTCATTGATGAAGATGTGGAACAAGACTGGCCCCAGAACCCATCCCTGTGGAACTCCACTGGCCACAGGCCTTCAACTCGATTCTGTGTCATTGATCACCACCCTCTGGGCTCTGTCATTCAGCCAGCTCTGGATCCACCTCACTGCCCACTCATCCAGCCTGCAGTGACTGAGCTTTCTGATGAGGGATGTTATGGGAGACAGTGTCAAAAGCCAAAGCTGCTCCCCCTGATAATTATCTTTTCCTTCATATGTTTAGTGATAACATTTAGGATGAAGTGTTCCATCACCTTTCCAGGGATGGAGGTGAGGCTGACGGGCCTGTAGTTTCCCAGGTCATCTTTCTTGTCCTTTTTGAAGACTGGAGTGTATGAAGACTTAAAAACATATTTCTAAAATCCAAACTTCCTAGTTGCTCTTTCAAAAAAAATGAATTAAGGAAAATTACAAAATTTCTGTCAAATATGAGCCTGATAACTAAAATTCTTATCTTATTGCATGCCAAAACCCAGGGGCTCTGTTGCAATATTGCTTTTATGGCACATGACTCTCCTTTCTGATAACCATTATGTGCTCCACATTTTTTACACTATCTTGCCTTTTCTTTCTTCAGGCAATATCTACCTCAGCACCTTTCTCTGCATCCTATTAATATCCTTCCACTTGAGAGGTACCGACCACATTTCCTTCAGCGATGGTCTGATACACAGCTCATCAAACTGTGACAACTCTTCTCTGCTGTTACACATCTGTGAAGCTTCCTGCTTCTATTGCATGCCCCAAAACTTGCCCAGTCCTTCCTTTTGCACTGGTTGGTCGGAAAAGAGATAGTGTCTTAACTTACATACCTTGTCTTAATAATGTTGATATTCTTCATTTCTTAAAGAAATGGTTGCTTTAGGATGCCAGAATGCCTGAGCTCAGTGCTGCAGTTTGCAGCGGAATGATGTATTTGCATCACCAACATCCTCATTAGGCCAGGTGGATTTAGAGTCCCTGCAGCGTGGTGACTGCACGGGCATAACAGCTTTCCTGCTAAAAGACTTACTGAAAAAATACAACTTACTGCACAGAACTATTCTACAAACAGGAAATGAGGAAAAAGGAACAGATGGTAATACTCCGGGCAGATGACTCAAATTTTCCCCTTTAATGAAACCCATCACTTTATGCTTTACCAGTTGGGTTATGGCAAGCCAATATACAAACTTCCAGGGAGTTATGATGAGATGAGAGGCTGTGTGGAATGAGTTTTCTCCATTTCAGTCAGCAATAAGAGGTTATCAGTGAAAGCAAAGCACAGATTATGGATAAAAAACACTGTCCCAATAGAAATATAGTGAAAATGGTAGATGTGGTTGAAAATCATAAATGATGTGCTAGAATCTTCCCCATCTCATTCATTTGGTCACAGCCTCCATTTTTACTCATTTTCAAACTGAAATGTTACTCATTCTTCCGGCACAGCTGAGAAAGGATTTAATTAGACTCCTTTCCAGCTTTTGTAATGAAAAGACTGAAATCAGCAAAACAGGAAGGCAGTAGTTTTGTCTATTGGCCCAGTCTTTCTCTGCTGAACTCCCTGGTTGTTAACCCAGCACCATCTCGCAACCATAATGGTTTGATTGACAGGTCAATTGTAATACATTGTTCTGGGTCCCTATTGCAAAGCAATCTGAACTCAGGAGATGCCTCTCCACCATCACTCCAAATCACCCTCATGTGTGCTGTAGGTTCCTTTGTTCCAGCACTTAACTGCTTTTGACTAGGAGAGTTCAATTCTGCAGCCATCAACTGCTAAAAATGTGGCATCATCTACTCCATCTCTATATGGAGATCATCTACTCCATCTCTTAAGGTGTCACTTGCAGCAATAGCTCATACACAGCCTCAGAGAAGCATGTGCAGATCTCCTGGTGAGGATGGGCTGTTGAGGTCCCCACATCACATGCTGCCATGTAGGATGGTGAGGTGAGAACAAGCAACTGACTGTCTTGTTTCTGTTCTGCCTCACAGTGTCTGCAACACCACAACAGTGCAAATGGGCTGCCTGATGTTGGTCCTGCTATGATGTCTCTGTGGTTAAGTTCCTACACACCACTGCTTGCTTCTGAACTGCACCCAGTGATCCTGGATGGGGGAAACAGATCTCCAGGGCTGCAGTTACACTGCTGGGGTTTAGAGAAACTTTTTTTTTTTTTTTTAATGAGAGGTTTATTGTTGGAATTTCTTTTCCCAAGTCCTCAGCTTGAGCTCTGCACAACAAAAATAAATCTAAAATTGTGAAATATTGAAGCTACTAGCAGCTTTTTTATAAAGGAATATTTGATCACAGTGGCTCTTTCTTTACTGTGTGTTCCATTTCCTCCAACAAACAAAACTATCAGAAGCACACAGATTTGATGAAAGACAACAGAGGGTTTTTTCAAAACCTTCCACAGTGAAGTTACTTGCTCTCAATCTGTTGGCTGTTTCAAGTCTAGCAATCTCAAACCCTGCACATGTCAGAAATGAAACTCCCACAGTGTTCAGTAAGACCAGAACTGCTTGCCCATGTGATGCTTTGCTAGACCACGGGCTGTGCACTGGCAGAGAGTCATTTCAGATGAATGTTTAAGCTGTGCTAGGGATGACTGACCACACAAACCATATTGTTTGTCAGGCAATTAGTTGAGCATGAATGCTCTGGTATCGCATCCTTTCAGGAGCTCTACTCTGACTCAGTGGGTCTGACTGTGAGAGCTTTGCAAGGTGCAAGCAGGATATGCACCAGCTGTGTGCATCTCAGCAGATGACTTGCAACTGCACACACACCTTTCAGAGCCACACTCTGTTTTCCTTTCAGCAAGGTATGTGCTAGCAAGTAAAATCAACTCACAAGGATTCCTTTTATTCCAAGGGCCTAACGACCCTTGCATGAAAGGTATTTTGAGATATTAAAAAAAATCCCAGTCATGCATATTCATGAGTCAAGAGCCTGGTGAGAGCTCTGAGTTAATGTAATTATAAGCAGTGCAATCAGAGAGCTCTCACATACAAAGTACTTGCAAGCTGCCTCAGGTTAAAATGACATTTTTCACTGGAAATTTGCATTGTCCTCTTAAAAGCACTGAGAAAACAATGCTGCCTGCCTTCCAGAGACAAGGATCATCACTTATTTATCTCAGTTCCAGGAGAAACTGTCAGTGGTTTTGAATCAACCAAAGTCTGTGTGACACTTCCATAAAGACCTGCAATAAGTACTGAAATGCCATCAGACCCAGAGATGCGACCAGATCATGTAGAGGTGGGCTAGTGCTGTCAAACCCTGATCCTGATCAGTGTTTAGAGCCTCAGCAGCTCAGAACCTGTCTGCCATCGAACAACCCACAGAGTATCTTGGTTCGGCTGGTAGGTCTGCTCCTGTTAGGCTCAAGCTGCTCTGAAACCTGAAGGTAGCAGGACCAGGTGCGAAATTTGGAGCTAGTTCCTCCTCTGTGCTCCCACTGTGTGTTGGGATGCGCAGGAGCTGGCTTCCAGGTCTGTGTCTGGTTTGTGCTGCCAAATCTAGTACTTTCTGTACCTCATTTCCACTTACTTCCAACCAGGCTGCGTGTTTCCCAGTCTCAATGACTGCAGAGATGTGATCCACCTGCTTTTGTGCTTTAATTTACAGCCAATAGCTAAAGAAAGTCAATAATACAGCCTCAGTAAACAACATGCTGTGTACACTTTGCACCACACAAAGAAATAATGAGCCTGGTTAAACTAGGTGTGCATCTACTTTTCATTGCTGGTGGAAGATGAGCTTGCTCCATCAGTATTTACAATGAGAGACAAACCCACAATGTTGCTTTCTTTCAAAGAGAAAATTACTTTTCTGCTCTTGCAGTACTGAGAATGGGTGGTGCAGAGGAAAAGAAAGAAGGGGTTTAGCCAATCACTTGGCAATGGTGAATGTTTAATTTTAGCAGTGAGTGAAAACTGATTTGGAAACCTTGTTGTCTTGTGATCGGAGACAGCAAGGAAAGCCATGTGCCCTTGAAGCACGCAGAGGAGAAGTCTGAAAGCAGGGAGTGACCCAACGGTAATTAATGGTTAGTATTCATATGTCCTTCAGCCCTGTCAAATGGGATCAATTAACAAAGTAAGGCATGATCAGCAGAGCTTGTTAAATATTAAAGCTTTTCCAAGATCAGACTCAAACAGCGAATTGATATTTCTTTCCTCAGGTGTCAGTCTCTCAGCCTGTCTGAGAGGTCCTTTGGGATGCTAATTGTGACTTGTGAAGAACTTCCTCACAGGGGGAGCAAAATGGATGGGAGTATATTCAATCAAACCTTGTCACTTTTTGTGAGGCTGCTGAAATGTAGGTGATGACAGCAGTCAGTGCTTAGTTTCACAGAATCACAGAATGATAGTGTGCAACAAGATAATTTTCATGCCATGAATAAATTAGCATCTTTGAATACTAATCAAGTGGCCAACCTTTCAGGCAGATGTCAGACTGTTTTTATTCTGTTTATAAACAGCATTTTGTGTCTGGGTGCACTGGTTTTGCTTGAGTCAGGTTTTTGGTAGTAGGGAGAGTACAGGGGTAGCTTCTTTGATCAAAGCTGCCAGAAGCTTCCCCTGGAGCTGATAGGGTTAATGCCAATCAGTTTTAAGATGGACCTGCAGCTGATCCAGGCCCGGGCAATGAGTAATAAGTAAATAATGTATTTGAGAAGGGGAAGAAGTTGCTGTATAGTTGCAAAACAGCAGCAGCAACAGGGAGTGAGAATGTGAAAATATCTCCACAGACATCAAGGTCAGTGTAGAAGGAGCATGAGGAGGGTGCTTAGGCCCTGAAAGGAAGACACCCTTGTGCCCTGTGGTGCAGCCCATGGTGAGGCAGCTGTGCCCCTGCAGTCCATGGAGGCCACTGAGGAGCAGAGACCCACTCACAGCCTGCGGAGAACCCCATGCTGGAGTGGGTGGATGCCTGAAGGAGGCTGTGACTCTGTGGGAAGCTCACCCTGAAGCAAGTTCCTGGCAGGACCTGGGAGCCCGTGGGGAGAGTTGAACCCACATCAGAGCAGGTTTGCTGTCAGGACTTGTGATCCTGTGAGGGACTCAGGCTGGAGCAGTCGGTACCTGAAGGACTGTTCTCCCAGTGGATGACTCACGCTGGGGCAGGGTGTGAGGAGCTGCCCCCGTGGGAGGTGCCATGCTGGAGCATTGTGAGAAGCTGCAGCCCATGAGAAGGACCCACGCTGGAGAAGTTCATGAGGGACTGTCTCCCATGAGAAGGACCTCACAGTGTAGCAGTAGGAAGAAGCAGCAGCAAAGTCCATCTGTAATGAACTGACCATAACCCCCATCACCTGTGCTGCTGGGGGAGGAAGGAAAGGGGGTCCTGGGAAGAGGGAGGGGTGGGGGGAGATATTTTAAGATTTGGTTTAATTTATCATCTCTCTGTTCTAATCGTTCACTAGTAAATCAAACCCTTTTTTCCCCAAGATGAGTCTGTTTTGCCCATGATGTTAATTGCTGAGAGATCTCTCTGTCCTTATCTCGACTCACAAACCTCTCATTATGTTTCTCTCTCCCTTGTGCAGTTTAGAAAGGGGAGTGATATTACAACTTAGTGAGCACCTGGTACCCAGCCAGGCCTAAACCACCACACTGGCTTAAACAGTGGAGTATCTGGGGCCTGATGCATGCCCAGATGCCACCCCAGTGAATACAAGTTCAAGTGATTTATAGGTGCAGCTTCCATTTTTGGGTTCAATAGGAAGAACACCTTGGATAACCTAAAATCTGCAGAGAAATAATTTGCCTTAAGAAACAACTTTGGCAAGGGGCATTCAGTTGCACAAGGTCTCACAGGCTAGAATGTGTTTGTGGTATAGAACCCAAAGAACTGATGCAAGAACTCAGCCTGGACCATGTCCCTTGTACATCTCTGTGCACAGCTCTGCCACTCTTCCTGGCAGCTACTTCTGGGTCAACACCTGCCTTCAATGGTTCATGGTCCAACCTGATATAGCAACTCTCCTTTCTCATCAGTCTGTGTTTCCCTGTCCCTTAATCCAGCTGACTTCTCAAACTGCTAAAACGCAATGGAAACACTGAAGCCAATCTACTAAATTTCAGCTGCAAAAATCAGAGGTGATTTAGGGGAAAGGGAGGTTCTCGGACATACAGATAGTTTGGCTCTCGACTCAAAGGACTAGAGGGGTTCTCCAGTGTCTGGAATTTTAGAGGACAGTAATGGCAATTGAACTACAAACACCATTGTTACTTAACATTCCCTTTTTAGCTGCCTGCACAGTTTTTGGTTTTACAAAACTAAAAGGCCCTGATCAAAGCCCATGGAGTCAGTAGAAAGGGTTCACCCTTTCCATCTTTTCTCTCCCCATCACAGATGTTACAGCAAAAAAAAAAACAAAAAACCAAGCTTCACTTTTCAGGCTCAAAAACCTTTCATGTCCAAAACTCCAACAAGTACGTGAGCTACTAAGTTCCTATTTCTTGAGCACATGTTAGCTGCCACACTCCTGAGATCTGTCCTGGTAGGTGGTGAGCATCACTGGTGAGAGATGTTGACCCAGGTTCACGTGGACAGGTCTGAGAAAGGCTGGTGATCAACCCTGTTAAGGGTCTGCTTTGCTCCTGGGAGGGAGAATCACAGTGCCTGGCTTTGAAACTCATCCTCTATGTTGTCATATTTTACACAACCAGTCTGAATGTCCTCCTCACAAACAGCTCATCCAGCTCCTTGTTCTCAGAACAGGAAGACCTGGTGCTGGTACATCGAAGTATGCTCTAGTACGTGCTCCCAGAGCAGAGAATGAGCCCTCTTTGTGGTCATAGCTGCTGATGGGATACCTGTATAAGCTGCATCCCATCAGGAATCAGCCAAAACAGAGCCTGGGACATGCAAATCATTTTCAATTAAAGATATTGAGGGAGGAGAAATGTGTGAACTGAGAAGAACAAAATTAATCTTGTGAATAATTAATGGTTGCTCTTATTATTACTGTTTGCCTAATATATTGGCATGATATTGGTATGATATTCACTGCAGTTGTGTTTCAAGGCTCTGAAATAGATGTAGCACTCTCGCACAAGCCATGCACATTCATCTGCACTGTGGGTACCAGCTCTGGAGAGCTATCGGTCAAAGATGGGGCCACTCACTTGGCTGAAACTGTTCACACACCAAGATCCATGAACATAATGACAGCATCAAGAGGTTGCAGGTGTTTGAAAAATGCTTTGTTTAATGTTTTGGTGAGGTTTTATTACAATAGCTAATTAAAAGTTCATCACATGCACCTAACAGCTAGCTTTTATTTGCTATACAGTCATTGACAGATCAATACTTTGCCAGTGTATCAGAGTTTTGTGCTTGTTTCTGGAGTGAATTAACTATCTCATATTTGTCAGGGAAAAGAAACACCACTAACAAATCACTTAAAAAAGTAATTATTTTCTCTTATGATACGCCAACAGCTTCTGCAGTTGCTTTTACATTTGGCTTTTCTTATGTTTTCTGGAAACCTGGGAAGTTGTAGCACAGAGCTAAATAGCATGGACCAGCCTGCTCTGGATTTCTTTGTGTCTGAAATCTGTCCCTCAACCCAGCAAGGGCTTGCAGCTGTAACCACTGCCCATGGGCAGGGTTCAAGGCATCTGTGTTTGATCACAGATGAAGGTTTCAGATGTGGGGTTTCCAAACGAGGCAGTTGGACCAGCTGTAGCCAGTTTGGCTTTAAGTCACAAAAGTGGGTGAAGGAATCCCTCTGAGGTATCATGCTCTAGGGTGGCTGACTGCCCTGGTTTGGAGACTGAGGGTACACAGAGACCCTTCTGGATGACAGTTGCAGAGAATAACAAAGAACTAGAGTAAAGGGAAACTATTGGAGAAAGGTGATGGCAGTGAACTGTACTGTCCAGCCATTCCACCAGATGTAGGCATCTGAAGAGGTCTTGGTAGTTTTTAATATTTTTTTTATATACAATCCAGTCTTTCCCATTTTCCTGTGACTTTAAATTTTGCCTGCTAATAAATGCCAAATTTCTGTACGTGCCTTTCTTAAAAGACTCTTGGGGAAGAAGTCTTACAGCACCTGCAGATACCACCTGCAGATCTGCCATGTTTACAATGCGTAAGTGACAATGGAAAAAGCAGACTGGGGCTGGATATGGAAATTGGGGATGGTTTCCCTCCCCTATGCTAGCCTCCCTTTTACTCCAGCATCTAAGCCAGCAGTTGTGTTCAGTGGACTTACTGCCTTCCACCTTACTGGCTGGCAGGAGTTAGCTGCTTGAAAAAAGAGCAGCAAAAAGGGGGAGGCATTGCTGGGTAATAGCGTCCTCCTCCACCAACAGGTCAAGCACAGACCTCTTGAGGAGCTGCAATATGGAAAATGTTCTGTGCTGTGATGAGCAGGTAACTGAAAAAGCAGAGTGCTGGTATTGGCCTGTTAACTGTCTGTCAGTGTCATCAGAAAGAGTTCAGCCAGGGCCACTTTCCAGTCAATGGGAGAGAAGGAAGAGTCAGAGATCTTTCCAGGTTTCTTTTAATGAAGGTGTTCTGTGTCCTCCAGAGCCCTGGAGCCAGGGCAAAGGCATTCAGGAAGCACAGGCACAGTTTCTGCTTAATAATGTAGTTCTCATTAGTCCTCATAACAGATTGTAGAATTGATTAAAAGAGAAACAGTCTGGAAGATTTTTATAAATCATACTTTCTCCACCAGAAATATGTGAGAAGTTGCTATTTGTTTGCTTTTGAGATGAGGACTTAATTAGAAAGTGGAAAGGAGAGGTGGTTGACATATACGTCAGGTCTGGGAGCCTGGAACCAGATCTTGGATTAATATTTTCTCCACTCACAAATAGTTGATAGGAAATGTATAAATTAGTCTGGAAGGAGACAGCACTCTGCACTTCAAACCTGAAAGCAAACAGGCTATTCAGCCAAGCTCGTAAATACTGCTTGTGGAGTTCACATCCAGCACGCAGAGCAATGAGGTGCTCGTCCTGGTAATCAAAAGCGTTTTCTGTAACTAACATGTGGAGAAAACAAGTTCTTATATCACCTCATCAAGGGATTTATTTCTTCCAAATGTAAAAATCATTTTAACGTAGCTATTAGTCACCGTGAGACCAATCTGCCGGGTGCAGACTGAGAACAAGGAACAGAGTGTTCTGCAGAACACAGGGCAGAGCCCCTGACCCTGCTGGCTTCACCACCCCGACTGAACCACACAGAATCACAGAATCTTCATAATTATAAGGGACCTTGAAAGATCATCTAGTCCAACCCCCCTGCCAGAGCAGGACCACCTAGAGTAGGTCACACAGGAACTCATCCAGGTGGGTTTGTAATGTCTCCAGAGGAGACTCCACAACCCATCTGGGCAGCCTGTTCCAGTGCTCTGTCACCTCACGGTGAAGAAATTCTTCCTTATGTTTCTTTGGAACCACCTTCCCAACACCTCAGAAGAAGGAGTAACCTCAGTGTTAGAAGATATTTCTGTGCTTTGCAGAACAATTCAGTGAACTGAGATGGAGATTTGATTTATAATATTCCACATAGATGGATACAGCTGTCTCTTATCTATATGGGCAGCAGAGCGGTGAGAGTTAAAAATGAAAAGCTCTAGTCTGCCTTTACATGAGGAATGAGATCTAAAGGTCTGGCTAATCAATTTATTTTTCTGATGTCTCCTATAGCCTTGGTGGAAGTGATCACTTCTTTGTGTTGAAATCAGAGTAGAAAGGGAGGATACCTTGCAAGTGCCTTAAGATGATCTAATACATGCAGAGTAAAAAGGGAGACCTCCAGGAACAAGTGTAATTAATGGTAGAGGGACCCCCAAGTATTGAACCTTCAGATAAACTAACTTCTGGAGTTATGATCATGTAAATATCAGTGCCTTCAAACTTTTTCTGAGTAGGAAAGGAATCTCTTCAATTTGTCCAGAACCTTAACTTTCGAGAAAGTTTGTGAAAAAGAAACCACCACTACAGAACAAACCTCCAAGCTAAAGAAAACTAAACAAAAAGACCCCAACTGCTCAAATCCAGGAGATCTAGGCTATTTCAAAATGAACTTAAAAACCACAAGTACGTTTGCCAATAGGCACACAGCTGGCAAATTTGTTGCCTCAGAAGAACGGTAACCACAGGATAAAGAAGTATACAGACTATTTTTTCAGCTTAGCTTTCCTCTCTTGCTTTGCTTTGTAGGTTAAAACTTTCCCATTTCATACAGGCTCAGTTGCAGAGTGACACAAAAGTGTAAAAACAAGTGGTTTCAGCCGAAAGTGTCACATATGCTAAATAGAGACTGCACTAGATGAGGGCCCAGTACAAGGAAATATGAGATGAGGAGGGACTCAAGGGTGCTCAGTACCTTTCCACAGCATTGTCTTACATTGCTACATTTAACCAGTGCAGATTCAACCATGTGAATTTTGTTCTGATTTCTTATTCATATTAAACATACTTCTAAAGAAAAATAGCCCAGCAGTAAAACCCACATCTAATTGTAATTTAATTACTCACATACCTAAATAATTCAGTTATATTTACTGTATATTCAGAACATGAATTTTACAGGAAATACTAAAAGTTACAATCAGCTAGATGAGGTGAGGATGGGATGCTTTCAGCCTGCCTTTAGCTACCTGCCTCCATCATCAGTGAAAAGAGACACTTTTAGAGAAATCCATCCCATCCAAAATATGCCTCTAAAATACTTTTTAATTGTAAAATACTTCTCTGGGGAAGTTTCACTGATGTCTGTTTTTCAGAATAATGCAACTATCTATGTTGTAGGCCAGACGGGAACACAAGAGGCTCATTGTACAGCCTTAACAGGCCAAGTACAAGGAGTACCACACAACCTTCCCATAGATGCGGCCTCTGAGAATGATGCAGATGCCCACATTTCTAGTCCCACACCTTAAGCCTGACAGAATTATCAGCATTTCTAGGATTTCTTTTTCTTGCCTTTTGAGACTTTAAAATTTGCAAAGGGTGGTTACACTTTGTAAGGGTGAAGCATGATGGAAGCATTTTTTTCAAAGGTAAACTTTACTAGATGGGTGAGATTAGAGATTTCTATAGCTGCTTCAAAGTCATAATCACTCATTTTAAGGCTAAGTGGAGTCATTACGTTATCAAGCTTTGCCTTGTGCTTGACACAAGCTGAAGCATTTTCTATGTTCTTAAGTAGCATGAGGATTTTCACATTGACAGCTGTGTAAGGTTTTATCCTTTGTTTTCTTTAATCCTCCATGATTTGTTCTACTATGACGCCCTTTTTCATTCCTCTTTCCTTCTGCTTGTCAAGCAGCAGGATTCTCCCTATTCCCTCTTCTTAACAAGGATCATTTTCTACTGCAGTGCCTGTGGTCTTCACCTGCCTGATCCCTCTCCTCCAGTGACCTCCACACACTTTCAAACTGCAGCTGAAATAAGTTCTCTCCATCTCTGCCTCTACCTCTATCACCAACACTTACCTCATAAGTGCGTGAGAATTTTTTATAGAGTACACAGCTCCCACTGAGAGGCACAGGATGAATTCTGCACTTGACACCAAATCAGACAACTTAACCTTAGATTTTATTTTTTCTTTAATAAACCTTTTATCTCAAAATAACCATGCCGTTATAAAGCCATTGAAAAAGAGTTCAAATAATGAATTACAAAACTTTTCAAGGACTGAACTATACATTTGTCTGTGTACAGATTTTACTCTTCATATTTGATCATTTGTCTTTAATAATAAATACTTGACTGACAAATCGGGTTCTGCATAGCATTGAGGAATTTACTTGCAAACTCAGTTTTAAGTGTAGACTCAAATTTTCATTGTCAATTAATCTGCAGCAGGATGTTGAGGATAATGTAAGTTAAGGCTGGGTCTGAATGAACAGCCAAAGATGACGTTACAATATTCCAAGCGAGCTCCAGTTTCTGATACAAATAGTTATGGGTTTCTTTTACAATGAATGAGATGTGTTTCAGGTTCATTAATTCTGTATGCTCATATTTTTAGCTGAAGTGTTTGTATATGATTGGTTACAGCAAGAGTCATAACCCGTGCTCATCCTACAACTATCCTTTGACTGATTGCACCCGGCAGCGTGTAGATGAAGAGCACCAGGAAGACAATGAGAATAAGCAGTATAATGCCAATGATGATGTACTTCTTGTAATTTCTCCAGATCAGGTGATACAAACACTTGAAAGGATTTACAAACCAAGAGAAGGATGTGTCTGGTCGGCTAAAGGGGAAGAAAGAAAAAAAAAACTTTTGTAAAGGCAGATCCAGCTATATCCAAAGCTACCCCACTGCAAGATATATGAATCTAAAAAGGACCTTTAACTCCTGGAAACCTACTAAAGAGTTTAGAGGGAATTTCCACAAGTTTCATATATTTCTGGGTCATTCTTCATCCAACCCTGAGGCCAACCTCCACACAGCACTTGGAATGAAATTCCAGTTCAGACTTCATAACTACTCCAATTTAAGGCAATATGTGGGGTTCAAAATTACAGACAAGATGATGACAAATTCTAAAGAATAAATGTAGACATCTTGAGTACAAAAGCTCTCTAATCATTGCAAGGAATGTAGCACTGCAAATGGAATGATGAGCCACTACAAAAATTCTGATTGTCCAGTGATAGGCATGGTGCCAGCACAGCCAGAGCCAGCTCAGGCCTGGGATATGGCATCTTTTCAGAAGGAAATTCAAAACAGGCCTCCTGAAAGCAAGAGATGAGTGAAACCCAGAATCTAAGTAGTTTGCTGGCACACATAAAGAAAAGCCACTTTCTTCTAGCAGAGCATATCTGCACTCCATAATCCTCGGTTTCTTCCAAATTATGCCCCATGTCATATTCTCCTTCAAAGCCAGGAGTTTCTTCACACTGTACAGCATACTGGCTGCATAGGGAGGAAAACAGAGTTCTCCTTAGGAAAAGTATAGGTATAGTCTCTTTTCTAGCATGCCACCCAGCTTGGGAGGTCACTGTGCCTCTGACTTTAACAGTCCTACCCCTGTGATGAGCTGAGGCACATCTGTCTGCTTTGTGTGGTGGGATGACCTGATGAGTATGGTGGTGGGGAGCAACATGACCACCTGCAAAACTGGGTACAGATCGTCTTCCTTATCCAATATCACTGTAATTGTGCAGATAACGCAGCAATAAGGAGAATGAAAGAAGACTGAAGGTCACAAAAAGCAACGTCTGTGTCTCACTTCAGAAAGTCGTTTAAGGAATTTCAACAAAGTCTTAGTCATCTGAAGAATTCAGCACTCAGCATGTGGAAGTGAATGCCAACGAGACAGAAAGTGTGTAAATCTAAAAGGCCAACAGAATATCTTTTAATTAGAGACTGTGCTTTATACTGAGGTTGAAATGTCTCAGAAATAAATCAACAAATAAGCCCTCCAAGCTAAAAAGGATTACTTAAAAATGGATACTCTAAAGAGCACAACTTACTGAATCACAGACACAAGTAACAGAACCATTAGTCTGCATGTTTCAACTACTTAAGGGTTTTTCATATCTTTAAAGATGGGGAGAAATGTGCCATACTGTTGCTCATTTAGTTTGCTTTGTTTGCAATGTAGTCAATAGAAATCGATACCAGTTACAGCTGCACATTTGTTGTAATGGAGTGCATCCAGAGGAGCATCCTGTTTTCATCAGCAGAGAAGAAGAAATGAATAACCACACTGTGCTTTGACCAGCAGAAAATTATACTCACTGCCCCTTATTTCTCATTTCCATGTTTCTCTTTGGTTCCCAGACATTTAATCTTTGTCCACCTTTGCTCTGGTACATTAAAGAGTCTGCTACTGTCTAGTAGCTCCTAGAAGATAGTTTTGGGTTTTAAATGGTTTTGTTTCTTAAAAAACTAATTATGCAAAACAATCAGAAAATTTCTCTGCTTCTCTGTGTGAGTCTACAAAAACATGTGAAGCTACAGTACTGGCACAGAGATCTAGAAGTCCTGACACAAAGCTTCTTGAGATCCATTTCTTTGTGAGGAGAACTCATCTGAAGTATAGAAACAGTTATATCTTATCTCTCTGTGGATTTTGACTACTCTGCCTGTAAGAATCACATATTCCATCACTCAGGGTCACTGAGCCAGTAAACTTTAGTATCAGCTTTAAGAAACCGAGGTATGCAATGCCTTCAGCTGTCAGTTTTTCTTTCCAGCAAGTGTCTGGCCAGTTGTGGGTGGTCTACATGTGAAAAGGAAGGAGCTTCTGGACGACAGTTCATCTCTTTGCCCAAAGTAGTATTTACTATCCACAAGCTGATACTGCTTTGGTAACCCTAGGATTTATTTTGCCTAACTTTAAAACTTAGGTGCCCAGTCTGGCCAGTTGTGGGCTGTCTACGTGTGAAGAGGAAAGAGCTTCTGGAGGACAATTCATCTCTTTTATCATCTAGTCCAACCCCTCTGCAGAAGCAGATTCATCTAGATCAAGTCACATAGGAACATGTCCAGGCGGGTCTTGAAGACCTCCAAGGAAGGAGACTCCACAACCCCCCTGAGCAGCCTGTTCCACTGCTCCATCATCTTCCAGGCTGGCCATGCAGCAGAGAAGAGGCCACTAGGCTAGTGAAAGTGCNGTCCACCATGACACGGAGAGAATAAACAGGGTCCTGAAACGAGTAAGAGAAGATGCAAACCACCATAGGTGGGATGTGCTGTTTGGATGGTCCCCTACCGTGACTGGCATTCTAAATAAGTTGTGTCACCCCGTTATTGTCCTTTTGATGCTACTTTTAGCCTTGTTTTCTCTGCTGTGCTGTTTATTTGGAATTGGAGAATGCAACAATGACTTACAATTTTGGCTTCCATGTCTAGTGCCCATAAAAATGCGTTAAAAGATAATTTTCAAGTGAACTGTTTTCCAATCACATTTCAAGCGATAGATATGCAATTGGCAAATGAATTCGCCCATATTAAAAGATANAGGAACATGTCCAGGCGGGTCTTGAAGACCTCCAAGGAAGGAGACTCCACAACCCCCCTGAGCAGCCTGTTCCACTGCTCCATCATCTTCCAGGCTGGCCATGCAGCAGAGAAGAGGCCACTAGGCTAGTGAAAGTGCATTTGCAGATAAAATGCCCTTGAAGGGAAACACAAGAAACTCTAGAGCCTATGGACAACATTCTGGACATGTAATCCTTCTATTACGCACTACAACCTCTTTAAAAACTGCCTAGGCTGATTGCTTCCCAACACATGTATTTCAGAGCTATCCCAGTTCTCTGCCCTCAGTGAGACAGTGATTTAGTTTCCAATGGAAGCAATCTTTCAGACAGACATTTCAGACAGAGCTCATCCAGCCTTTTGGTAAAGTTGTTGGGTGAAAAGATTGATTAAAGTCTTTTAAGGTTAATTTCCAACAAATTTCTAATACCTCTAGTGTTCAGGCTAAATGTGTACCCTTTGTAGGAGTAATGGCAGTTCCATCTTTATGCTTTTCTCCTTTTTCATTTTTATCCTGAGATATATTTCAAAACAGCAAAATTAAACAGAGTGTGTAATGATTACCATCGTGATTACCAATTGATTTTTGAGTTTTGATAGCAGGAAATATAACTTAAATTTATCTCTATTTTTTTTAATCTAGCTCATTACAGTGAACAAGTATTTCACTGTGAGGGTGAGGGAGCACTAGAACAGGCTGCCCAGGGAGAGTGTGGAGCCTCCATATCTGGAGGTTTTCAAAACCCACCTGGACATGTTCCTGTGCAACCTGATCTAGGTGAACCTGCTTTAGCAGGGGATTGGACTAGATGATCTCTAAAGGTCCCTTCCAACCCCTACCACTCTGTGATTCTGTGATTACCTTAGTAGAACAAAGTTCTTGAGCTAAAACCAATTAAAAGTACTTTTTTTTCTGAATGCAAAATACTCAGCTGATAATATTTTTTTTAATGTGGCAAATACTGACAGATAAAATGCTCCTTCTAGAACATCTGCCTTTGTTAAACCACTTAAAGTGTCCTCGTTAAAAAGTCTTATGATGAAAAACAAGCATCTTTATTATTTGATTATGAAGTACAAAAAAAATTAGAGCTGGATTTGTTGAAGTTGCATCATTCCCAAATGACCTGATTTTCATATTTCCTGTGCTTTTCTCTGCAAGTGATTAATTTATGTAAAAATAACTAGATGTATGCAGAGGTCAGTTTTCCACTGGTATGTAGCAACTGAGACACCTTTAAATGTGTTCAGATAATTCTCAGAATCATAGAATCATTCAGGTTGGAAAAGACATTTAATACCATCGAATCCAGCTGTTAATCTGGTACTGCCACGTCCACCACTAAGCCATGTCCCTAATCACCACATATACATGTCTTTTAAACACCTCCAGGGATGGTGACTCCATCACTTCCCTGGGCAGCCTGTTCCAGTGCCTGACAACCCTGTCAGTGAAGACATTTTTCTTAATAGCCACAATTCTCATTTCCTAATACTAAGACATATCATGGACAAGAACAAGAAGTTCTCAGACATTCCTCCAGTTCTGAGGTTTGGACCCACCTCCAGGCCAGCTGGGCCAATCCAGCGCCTCTGCCATCAGTATTTAAGGACAAGAATGTGAAGTGTGTAGAGGGAGATGGAAGGGAATGGCAAGATGGAGGCGACCATACAGATCCTGCAGCCAGGAAAAGACAGAAGGAGCAATGCCAGACCAAATACATTCTCGCAGCCTGCAACAAGAAGCAGAGACCCCATGCCAGAGGGAGTGAGAGCTGGAGACTCTGGGTCAGAGGGAGGGAGCAGTTTAGAACCCAACCTGAAGAAGATGAACTGGGGTTGCATTGACCCATTGGAGCGGCCTGTGCAGGGCTGCCCAGTGTATGGGAGACCCCAAGCTGAAGCAAGGAAGGACTGGTGAGGAGCACTTGTTCTCAGGAGTGAAATAAGCAGCAAGACGCATCAGGAAAGGACTGACTGCACCCCCATTCCCTGCCCCTGGCACAGCTTACGGGGGAGGGAAGCTAATGACACTGGGCTCAGGGCTCTGAGCCCAGGAAGAGAGAAGGGGTGGGGGGAAAGATGATCTTAAAGAGCTGGTTGCACTTCCATCATTTGGCCTACTCTGTATTATTTTTCCATTGGATATTTCTGAATGTTATGTTTTAATTTGAGGTGGATTCAATTAAGTTTTTGTTTTCTTCCCCCAGCTGAGTAGCCTTGTCTGTTTTGTCCAGAACCATAAGCAGGAGTTAAGCCCTCCCTGTCCTTCAGGAGATCCAAAGTCTGTGGTACTTGAGTCTAACTGTGGTCTTTTGTCCCTGGATGGGCCTAAACCACGACAGTATATGATGGTTTAAGAGGTTATCACTTGCCAGGAATGAGCTATGGAAGGAGCCCAGGTGTGACCTCTAGCTGAGGACAAACGTGCAGCAATGCAATTTACTTGGGTTTCCAGAGGAAGGCATTTCAGCTAACCCAGCAAGTGCTGCCAGCTACACGTGCCAGCAGCCAGGCAATGCATAAGTGGGACAAACGGCTTGCTCAAGGTTACAGCAGGAAAGAGGAGGAAAGCCAGAACAGGAACAAGGAGACTTTCTCTTCCCTGTCTCCTGCTCAACACCCCTGCTCCAGTTTGTTTAATGAGTATGCTCCTACTCACTTGGGTTTCTCCAAGGGCTCAGGTTCTTTTCGAGCTTTACCTACTGGACTCTTCTCAGCTTCTTCTGCTGTGACTAAGTGAAACTCAGCTTCCACTTTGCCCTGGATCAGAGAGATTATATGTAAGCATCCAATCTCAAATTATTGTCACTAAATCACAGCAGGATATGACTTGTGGAGAAGTTATGGAACCAGCTGAGGACAAAGGAAATTGATGAAAAAATATAGAAGTCTCTGTGGGTACAGAGGAAAAAAAAAGGAAAACCCAGGCACCAAATTCCTGATTTATACTCAAGGACATGAGGAAAAAGAGATAGGATGTTTTCTTTCATGTGTATTTTCTGCTTCCTAAATTATAATGTAATTCATTTGAGTAAACCTGTCTTCTGCCTATCACATGTCCTGGCAGAGCTGACCTGGAAGCTGCATTTCTGAGGTGGATGAGGTGTAGTCCACCACTAGGGGATAAATTCCAGCAGTCACAAGTACTGGAGCAGTTGAGCTGTGAGGTCTCAGCTCAAAAAAGGGACAATGGCTGGAAATGAAACCTGTGTGCAGAAAATATCACACAATCCTAAATCTCTGTTCAGGCTAAAAGAATAGTAAGTGGTCTGTCAGGTGGATTCTGAGTCAATTTTCTCGATGGATGGCCAGAAAATGATGCTGAAAGCTATGACAAAAAAGGACACCTTTGTTCAGCACTGACTTACTGATAACTTCTAGAAATCAGAAAAGTCACAATGGAATATAACTACTTGCTTGCTGCTTGTTCTCATTGTGACAAGCCACTAAGCTTGCTGAGTGCCAAATAAAACATTAGCATCTATAAAATATCATGTCTGCTACACTTTGCAGTAAAACTAGGTAATCTGAGTAATTTGACCTCTTAATATCAACTCTAACTTCTGCTATGGAACTCGGAGCTTCCTAAATACGAGTTAAATATTTGTTCTTCTGTTGCACTCATGTCAAAAAACCTGTTGATATTTCTGTCTGTGTTAGATTATGAAGACATCATTTCCCTGTTCACCACATATGTTCTTCAGTACCAGCTCCACTATAGATTTAATTAGGCCAAACTAAAAAAAATATTATTTAAATAATTTAAAGATTTAAAGATTCCAGTAACAATTAAGAGTGGGTAAATCAAAGCAGCTTCATGAAATCTTTGGTGGATGAAAGACAGACAAATGGCTTTTCGTGTATTTGTTATTTTTGTACCCTTCATACCTTTGTGTATATCAACGCCTAAAGCATTAATCTATGGCCAGTGGCTGGGATTCAGCACAGGACTGGGCTGAAAGAATGATGCAGATAAAAGAGATCAACGTAGAAGACAAAAGGATGAAGAGATGAAAGTGGATTGAAGAAAGAAAATCAGTTGCACTACAGCTACAAAAATGGAGGTAAAGCAGAGATTTGGGAGTGGAGTCCATTCACTAAATCCATGGCAAGTGCACAGTCACCTTCAATTTGAAGAAGGCAATGAACTTGAAGATGACACTTCTTATTAAAATATTATTCTAGCTGGAAAGGACAGAAATATGAAGGAAGGTTGAGGTTTAGGAAAAGCTGTTCATCTGTTGTGAGCTGCCTACCGTGAGCTCCCCAGCCTTGATGAAGGGCCACCAGCCTCTGACACGCTTCTGATGAAATATGGAGATCTTGTTTTCTTCATTTGCTGCCACAACTGTGCCTAGGTCACAGCCCTTGGCTGTCTTTGCTGCTCGAGGGAATCCATTCAGGTTTAATTCAAGAGTGCCTGGATGGAGAAGTAATGTGACAACACTCAGAGACCACACACATGAAGGCCTTCAAACTGCAGCTTCCAAATTAGATACGTAGAGCAATGCAGCAGCTTGGGCTCAAGCTTCAGAGCTGGGGATCTCTCTGTATTGTTAAGTTATTCAATTTGTATTGTGCTGGCATCACCATCCTAATTATTCTCTCTCCAAGAAACGTATAGATTTGCAAAATGGTGCTTCAGAGAAAGAGAAGCAGAAGTTGTGTCTCGCGGCATCACTTTGTACACACCTCTGCAAAATACGTCTGGCAAGACCTCAAGTGAAGTTCAGGCAGATCCATTGCATACTTACCCAAGAAATCATCTGAAGAGAGTCTTTCAAAGTCCCACACCTGAAGAACCAGATCAGCAGGCATTTTGCGCTCTGTTTTTTCCAAGGAAAATATGTTTTCTCTTTTACTAACCACGATTTGTTTCTCTGCTGGGAGATAGTGAAACGGGAACAGAAAACGCCAGTTGAAGTTTCCCTCTCCTGTCAAGGAATTGTAATGTACATCTGTCTCCTGCTTGTCCTCTTCCAGGCCTTTTATCCACCTATGGAAAGCACATAGCAGAAAGCACTGCTGTCATAAGGGGAGCTTGAATTGTGGTTGTGGATATTTGGTTACAGGCATGATCCTAATTCCTACATAATCTGTAGGAGGCAACACACCGTTCAGGAATGTGACATGCAGCAACAACCTTGGCTCAGGGATCTCAGCCACCTCCCAGCCATGGCACAGACTGCAGCAATGGCCAGTGATGATCAAAATCTGAGAGTGAGAACATGATTTTTACTTCAATCAGATACCAAAATACCAGTTGGCCCATTTGCTATTGACTAGGACATCTGTCTTCTTTGGGACAGGCGAAGACTGTATCAGTAATATAGGCATCACTAATCACCCTGTATTCACATTGTGCCACATTAATAAATTCTGTGTCGACATCCCAAGGGTGATTTTGGTGCTCAGTATCCAGGCTAAATTATTTTCAATTGTTGTTTGGGGATATAAAAGTAGCATAATATGGCTGGAGAAGTCTCTCTGGGTTTATGTTGTGATTGCCTCTTGTTTTCTGCTACAGTGTGTACATCTAATGTGCAATGCTTTGGTACTATAAAAGACTATGCTTTCCAAAACATAATCTTCTCTTCTGAAGAGCTCCACTGAGGTAATGATCCAGCTAGATATGTTTTAGTTCTGAAGATCATTTATTACAACTTGAATAAAGATTAGTATTTTTGCACTGCATACAGAGAGTAGCTTTTTCCCTGCAAGCCTCATTATTACAAAATGGAATTGGGAAAAACAGTTAACAATCTCAACCATGGCACTTTCCCTGCTGCTAATCCATGCCTGGTGACAGTGTCTGAACATAGTGAGATTTGTGTCTTCATTGTGAATCACAGAATAACAGAATGGTAGGGTTGGAAGGGACCTTTAGAGATCATCTAGTGCAAACCCCCTGCTCAAGCAGGTTCAGCTAGATCAGGTCGCACAGCAACATGCCCAGGTGGGTCTTGAAGCCTTCCAAGGAAGGAGACTCCACACTCTCCACACCACCTCCTGGGCAGCCTCTTCTAGTGCTCAGGCACAGAAGTTTCCCATGTCAGACTGCTCTGGCATTGACAGTGATGTCCTCACATTATCACACAACTCAGCACAAAGGCTAGCTCGATAATTATTTCCTCAATTTCATGCTCTCAGAGCTACTCTGCGACTGTTCCGAACAACTTTGTTGCTGAGTTGGTTATATCTGTGTGAACAGCAGTGCCTCTTAGGGAACTGCAGGAGGAGGTTTACTCAGCCACTGTGTGTAACAATTGCACCTGCAACACTCTGGAGGCCATGTGGTTGTGTCACCCTGTGTCACCTGGGCTGCTATTGCCTGCTCCAAAGGAGTGGTACCACTCTTGATGCCACACACAGCTTAGTCAGACCTAACATGAGTTTCTCTGTTAAAATGCATGGAGATATACCCTACCCATGAGGAAGAACGGCTACCAGACTACCCTGTCCTTATGCTTACTTTGGATTTCTTATTACTTTCACATGATTTTCAGAACCTTCAAAGTCGAAAACATTCTTCCTTCCCTGCTCCTGCCAGCAGGACCAGGAAAGCGATTATGCCCCTGTACTTGGCACTGGTGAGGCCGCACCTCAAATAGTGTTCACTGTTGGGCCCTGCACTACAAGAAAGGCATTGAGGTGCTGGAGTGTGTCCACAGATGGGCAGCAAAGAGCAAGTCTTATGAAGTGTGGCTGAGACAACGGGGGTCGTTTAGTCTGGAGAAGAGAAGGTTGAGGGGAAACATGATCACTCTCTACAACTACCCGAAAAGAAGTTGTAGTAAGATGGGGGTTGGTCTCTTCTCCCAAGTAATGAATGATAGGACAAGAGGAAATGGCTTCAAGCTGCACCAGGGGAGGTTTAGATGGGAGAATAGGAAGAACTTAACTGAGAGGGTTATTAAACACTGGAACAGGCTGCCTCGGGAGGTGGTGGAGTCATCATCCCTCGAGATACTTGCAAGATGTGTAGATAAGGTAGCGAGGGAATCTAGTTTAGTGATGAGCTTAGCAGTATGAGGTTAGAGGCTGGATTCAATGATCTTAAGATCTTTTCCAACCAAAACGATTCTATTATTCTATAATTAGTCCCTGCACTCCTTCCTCCAGCTCTTTGCAATTGGTCATTGGCAATACTGCAACAGACTTTTAGGGAAATTATTTTATCCATATGTATAGTGCTCTGCACATTCAGATTTTTCCAGAACTTTGCAATGATACAAATCCAAATCATATTGGCATATTAATCTCATCTGGCATATTAATCTAAGACCAGTCTTGCATCCAAGATTTCCAATACTTTCTTCTGCCACCTATGCCATAATTTCTTCCCACCCCTTCTCAGTACCTGCAATCAAATCCTGGTCAGAAGCAGAAAATGCAAAGTAGCACTCCAAAACAGGCAAGTCATTTTAAGAAGTAACCTGCTACAACCTCATAAAACAGGTTTTCATTTTATGAAAAGTTTTATTTATGTGATATGTTTTACTGATTATCCCAGTAACATCTGTGAAGCTCTGACAGATGGGATTGTTTTTTCTGCAGCAGGAAGGAGGTGGAGAGTAGAAAGTGACCATGTGATTTTCTCCACAGCAGAGCCATGGCCATGTACCCACAAACACTTCTCATATCAGGTTAGATTTTTTTTTCCAATAGAAAAAGCTGGCAAACACCTGCCGTCTTGTTTCTAATGTGGTCAGAATTCTCTTTTGCTGATTATGTCACATTTCTCTGTGTAAGGACTTACATTTCAAATTCTGTATGTGTTTGGTGTCTGTTTACTAAATTGTGAGCTTGGTTTTCTTCTTGTCTGTCTGAAGTGACAGTGCCAATTTACAGTTTCTTGAATTGAAGAGGGGGAAAAAAAGGGAGCAGTATTCACTATAGATGAATAATGTCAGCTGGCATTTAGAGCAAAGTGCCAGGGTCACAGAAATGGCTTATGAGATAGTCTCAAAATGTAATTTTCTCAACGGATTTTTGAATGAAATATTACATTCTCTTGAACTCAAATCATGAAGAACTTACCCTTTAACATAGATATCACTTGATTTTTGCCCCGTAAAGATATTTTCATCTTCTAAAATTACATCCTCTGTATTCCAGATTATTACCCTCAGCTCGTATCTGAAAAAGAAAAGAAAGAAGGTCTGCCTATACTCAGGCTCTGATCAGGCACTAATGCAGATGTCTATCAAATCATGCCTTTATAAAGTGAGAAATTATGTGTTAGTGCAAAACTCTTAAAATAGAATTAGCCTTGGGCCTCTTCTGTTTAGAAAAGTCTAGTGATAGTGTGGGGATGGTGGCTCCTTCCAACCCTTGGAATACGCCAGATGATGGCTGGGTCACTGCCAGCTTCGGAGGGATGGAAAATTCCTTGCTTTTTATGTGCCTGTTGCTTTTCAATTCTTTTCACAAAAATGCTGCAGGGAAACAAGGCAAAGTTGATCTGAACAACATCATGAGAGCAGTCTCCAAAACAGTGAGCTTGCTAAAAAAAAACTAGCTCCCTAGGAGGTGCCTTTCAGAAGAAATGCCTAAAACCATCGTATTTGATGCAATCCAGCGCATTAAAAGGGAAGAGAAGCACTGTTTAGAGATATTTTCATTTAAGCAAGTGCAATCAACTTTAGAAGCAACAGTAAAAGGAAATAAAGATTTTCTATCCTTTCTACTCCACCTATACAGACATTTATGGTGGCCATTCCAAGCTCTATAAGCTTGAGATGAAATATAAATGTTGCAGGTGACATCATAAAAAAATTATTATCCAAATTTTGGGTATGGCTTGAGTCATTGCAGGAACTGCAAAATTAAAAAACTCTATGTCTAGGAACACCAAAATATGGTTGTGCTGATATTACATGTGTTGTCTTGGAAATAGGCTCATTCTCAGATGTGAAACACATTTCATAGAATTATAGAATGGTAGGGGTTGGAAGGGACCTCCAGAGATCATCTGGTCCAACCCCCCTACAGAAACACGTTCACCTAGATCAGGTCACATAGGAACATGTCCAGGCAGGTCTTGAAGACCTCCAAGGAAGGAGACTCCACAACCCCTCTGAGCAACCTGTGCCAAGGCTCCCTCACCTGAACAGTAAAATAGTTTTTTCTTATATTTAAGTGGAACTTTTTGTGTTCCAGCTTCATCCCATTACCCCTTGTCCTGTTGCTAGAAACAATAGAAAAAAACGATGCCCCAGCCTCCTGACACATTTAGATATTTGTAAATATTAAGATCCCTCCTTAGTCTCCTCCAGACTAAATAGCCTCAGGGTCCCACAGCCTCTCCTTCTAAGGAAGATGTTCCAGTCCCCTTGTCATCTTGATGACCCTGTGCTGGACTCTCTCCAGCAGTTCTCTGTCCCTCTTGAGCTGGGGAGCCCAGATCTGGACACAGGACTCCAGAGGAGGCCTCACCAGGGCAGAGGGGAAGCAGAAGCTCCCTTGATGTGCTGGCCACACTCTTCTTGATGCATCCTAGGACGCCATTGGCCTTCTTGGCCATGAGGGCACATTGCTGGCTCATAGTTAGTTTATTGTCAACCAGCTCTCCCAGGTCTCTCTCTCTGCAGAGCTGCTCTTCAGCAGCCTGTACTGGTGCATGGGGTTATTCCTCCCCAGATTCAGGACTCTGCACTTGTCTTTGTTGAATCTCATGAGGTTCCATTTGCTCCAGAAGTTGCCAGATACCCTAGGACATGGAGCTCTTAAGGAGATGGCAACCATGAAAACCAAGCCTCTGAACCAGCCAATGAAACTTTCATCTGCAGTGCTCTGTCAGAGTTTTGTTCAGCTGAAGATCATGAGCAAGAAATGCCTTCACAAAGTGTTTGAAGTCTTATGAAGGCTGGACCTGCAGCAAATATTCATTTCTCAGCAAAATGTGTAATTGGTGCCTACAGTTTTACTTTATTTCTCATAATTAATGGTTTGTCAGTCTTTTTTCCTGCTTTTGTAAACTACAAAAATGGCAGCAACAATTTCGTTTTGTGGGTGTGATTAGTTTTATGCCTTTGGGGACTGGAAAACTCTCATTGTTAAAGGAGCTTTATAGAAAGTCGCATCTGAAGAAAGTAATTGTTACATAAACACTTGTTCTTGTCAAATCTTGGCTTTGGAAAGGAAAGGAAAAAGAAAACAAGTGAGTTTTTATTATATCATTTCTTGTTCAAACATCAGTGATACAGGAATAGTACCTGATGCTTCTTCAGACATAAAATCCTCAGGAAAGACCTGTTGGAATAAAGCTGAGATGGGCTGAGAACTATGTTGCTCATTTTTGTGAGGTTTTTTGAGAGGTTTTCCAAGCATTATCTCTTCTATCTGTTGCTGCTTTATGTGTTTCTTGATCTTTGACCAAAGTGCTAGAAATTCAATAGGTGTAATACTATTTCATCAGATTATAGACCTCAACCATGGTCAAGTGTTATCTAGCAGATAACACTTAAGCTGTTAACTAGCGGGTCTAGTTATCTAGCTGAAAGAGGTAGTGAAACCAGATTACTCCTTTGAGCTCAACAACTGGATTTATAACAGAATTATTCATGGACCCTGTCTATAGCTAGCTGCAAAAGATGTGTGTGACAGCCCTTGATGAAAAAAATAACCAACAGATATTTGAGTTGTTTAATGAAGGACACCAAAGTAAATTGTTTCTTTTCACATGAAGTCATGTAGAAAAAAAAAGCCTAAGGAAATATTTTTCATGATCCCAGAAGTTTGTTGAGATAGTTCTTTTTATAGTTCTTTCCAGACACTTAAGAAAGACACAGCCTTTAAAGACTTAGGCCACTGAGCTAGGGAGAAAGCACAGAGTATTACCCTTTGGGTTTCCTTGGTGAAATATCCACTGGAGGTCCTGGCAGAGGCATATCGTTAGGAAACATGTCAACCCACATTTGTACACGACCCTTGAAAACAAAGAGATAGGCATCTCTGTAAACCTATTTTAGAGAGACTTTCAAATGCATTTCTGATGTCCAAACCCACCACCTCCTCTAAAAGCACCAACCAGTAACTCTGTAAGCATCAAACCTGCCTCTATGACCTAATCTGTAAAATTACTATACAATATATTTCTTTCATACACGTGTTCTATCAGTCTTTCAGGAATTTGATGAAGTTGGAATTGAGCTCAAAAATTGGCATCTTCAAGGTAAAATTCATACAAAAAATAGTACACAATGAAAGAAAAAAAATCCCACAGTCTAAATACAAGCAGAGTTTGTGTTAACTCAATAAACTAAAGCATTTAAAAGAATGAAAACATGCAGTTACACCTTGTGCAATCCCTGTGTATTTATGTAGCTGGCTGTATTCATATATGTGTGATAATTTCCAGGTCAATGCTGTAAAAAGTCTCATGTACCATGCAACACTGGGATCCTGTCTCCATAAATTTGCAGATGCAAATAGAAACAACAATAACTGGAAGAAAGGAAAACTACTCCTGGGTCTACCATCACCACCACTTCTGAGCTGCTCTACCTGTTCCATGCCTGGCTTGTCCTTATGGTAGAGAGGCCGAGTCTCAATGTGCTCTGGCACCAATTTGTACTCAGCTCCGGGGATTTCTTCCCAAGCACGTAAAACTTTTAAGGAGAGATGTTCAAATGATTCTACTGGCTCCTCTATAGGAAAAAGGCAACAGAAAGAACAAAGAGAGAGGAGTTATAATGTTAAACCTTTTGATATTACGTGGCAGTAATTATTAAGGATGGTTGTTAGAAAATTTCTTCAGATAAAACGAAGGTTTGATGTCTGCCAAATAAGCAAAGGAAGGTCTTGAAACACATTAGTTCTCGGAAACAAGAGTACTCACTAGGGTAAGCAGAAGATTAGCACTTAGGCAGCAGTTTATCTGTAAAATACAGCAAATTATTTAACTATCACAGCAGCAGTTTCTAACAGGAAGGTGGAAGAAATCTATTAAATACTCTTTTTACAGAAAACAGCAAATGTGAGGCTTTTTTACATCTCATGAAAGACAAAGAGACTTGGATTTTGACAGAGCTGACACTAGTTGTACCCACATCTCATTTTGCCTTGTGATGGCAATAGCAATGACAACTGAATCACACTCCAAAGAAAGAGAGCTCAGATCAAAGACTCTTCCTGACCAGCTTGGCCACTGGAGGAAGGGAGACCCCAGAGAATGGTATCTCAAGGACCAGAGCTAATATTGAAAGTAGGGTGAATATTGGAAAGCAGAGAAAGTCTTTTGAACTCTTGAGCTTCTTTTTCCTCCTTTTTTTTAATGTGGGCTCCACACAAAAGGAACCTAGACTTTTGAAGAGGGCTGTCTCACAAATTAGGAGAGAAGTTCCCAAGACAGGTTCCAGACAGACAGACTTCAGAGTGCATAGTACAACAGGGCCCCATATACATCTTGGGCAGGCTCTTCGTACTGCCACAATGCATTTGAAGAATGATGAACTACTTCATTACCATTCTCATCTTCTGTGAAGACTGTCTGTCCCTTGAAGACTTTTGTTCCTACTTGTATCTCCCCTGGACGCATGAAGGGTCCATTTATTCTGTAGTCCTTACACAGCTTAGTGAGGATCTCACTTGGCTTGGTTGCATCTCGCCACGCGTTATACCCTTCTCTGTAAAGAGAGAACAGATAGTGAAGGAAATGGGTGAGGTTTTCCTTCAGCAAAGCACATTGGTAAATCAAGACTTCCCATGCAGAGGTTTGCTTCGTGGTAATTCACTCTGATATCTGCTCAGCCAGACTTTTCCTTTGAATTGTCCAGCATTGCTTCTTATTTGAGTTACCCACTCCATCTGCCCAGGTCCTCGTGTCCTGGGGAAGCTGAGTCAGCCTTACACAGAGCTTAGATGACGTAGCCCAGGCATTGGCATGCTCCCCAGAGGAAAAGGACCAGAGTTCATTCCCTATTCTACCTAAAGGATTTACGTCTACATGTTCTGCTTCCATTTAAGGAGAGTTCTGTGGCTTCCACAAGCAGACAAGCAGCCAAGATTACCTGAGACCTGGATAATCATAAAGAAATACTTCACACTGAAGACTGAGCTGGCAAGGGAAGTCTTAGGGTTTGGCCTGTGCTCCTGGATTGGTTTTTTTACATTATCTGCCTTTTGCAAATAAAAAAGAGAAACAATCACAGGAGAAGAGCCCTAAACTTACATCTCCCAGATTAGAGCCCCATCTCAGGGCAATGGAATTATTTTAGTTTGACTTTCTCTGCATTAATTACTCTTTGTTCACAACATCCTTAAGAGTGCAGCCATGTGACAGGGATGAAGAGCTCAACTCCACCACCTTGTATCTCATCTCTGTTACAGAGCCTATGCCAGCAGCCTTGCTCTGCCTCTCTCTCCCCAGTGCCACACCAGTTCCATCGACCTTGCTTCAGTAACTCCAGTTGCAGCTGAATAATGGAGAGCAGAGCTGACCCCTGGCATAACTTCTCTGTCAGGTTGATGGCTGTCCAAAGGCAGTTCATCAAGCACATATGTTAGCCATAGGCTGTTTACTATCTGAAATACTTGGTGAACAGTGTTGCTAATTTTAAAATATCCGCTTCCTACTGAGACTGGCAGCTACCCAAAGTCACTGCTGAGCTCCCTGATGAAGTTTAATTAAAATACCACCTGTGATACTTTTGTGCTGGAGAAAGCCTAATATTTAGCCACACCTGGAATTTCTTCTTCAAGTCAAGTCATTCACTGTGTGCTCTGTTGCTGTCAGAAGAGGTACTTACATTTCATACTGACTTTGTAACCCACAGGTAGCTCGATGCCTGCTGTAGAAACGATTTTCCAAATCAATTTTAGTCTCTCCAATGAGATCATCTGTTCCCACGAAGTCATGGTCATAGATCAAGACCGTCAGCAAAGAATCCTTGGGGAATGTAGCTTGGATTTCAAATGATCTACAGCAAAAATTGAGACCTATATTTATGGGAATCAGTTTTGAAGCCTAAAAGACTAGGTTAATGAATACTGCAAAAAAATGTGTGGACAGTGTCTCTTCTAATAAGCAACGGGGTTGATTTGGTAGTGTTTTTTGTTTCAATGAAATACCTGAACATACTGGAAACACACAACACAGAAGTATTTTCTTTATCCTGCTTCCATAACACCCCCTTTACAGTTCTAAGATTGTTCCCATCTGCAGTAGACAGAGCAAAGTGTTGGCTGCAATGACTTGTCCTGAATCCAATAGATATGGAAATATGGAAATTACAAGGCTAATGAAGCTGAAGGTAAGAGGTCTTACATGTTTTTCAGAACTCCTAAAAGCAACATCTGAGCCTTTTCTACTTTCTTCCAAAAGCTCCAGGTTAAATATTCAATATAGGAATCTGGGGGAACTCAACAAAATGATCAAGCAAATGCTTGATCAAGCAAATGCTTGAGATTTGGGAATAATCTATGATTGCTAGACATTGATGGTGCCATGTTGACAAGGTTTCTGGGATGACGAGAGGCAGTCTGATGCTACTGCTATGATGGAGTTGCTAGTCCAGTCACCCTAGTGTTGCCACTGGCAGAAGCAGTGAGGACTATCCAAACATCAGCCCATTCCTAACCTTGTCTAGAGGTTATATGCATCCACATTGGCTGGGCTTTATGGTTTATCATAAATTGAGATTTATTTAGCACTCTATTCAGCCTGAAATAACAACAAAAATCATGAAAACACACTTCATTGTGCTGATATTTATTTCACTTTAAATTTCACAATTGCATCAGTTTGCACAGACAAGATCATTTGTTGCTTCATTTCCTGCATCATTTTGTAAAACCTCTCACAGATTGCATCCCTGTTTTGTTTTGACTGGTATGAAAATGAAATAATTTATAATTGTGACACCGATTCTCAACGTTTTAACCAGTAGAATTACAAAATATCCAAACAGTCAAAATTGACATATAACAAACACTTTGTAATCATAACAGCAATAGTGATGGCAAGTGATAAAGCAGAAATCGCCCCTGAATAACAAAAGAAGCCATCACTCACCTTCCAAATACTGGGTTTAGCTGCTTGGGGATATAGTTTTCCCTGTCTTTGATTTCTGTCTTGCCCAGTCTCAGCACAATGTAGGGATCTGACTTGCCATCTGGATCAGCTGGGCTGAGGTTAAATGCCTGTTAGGAAGAAAGACTGTGTCGCCAAGAAACTTGCTTAAATGCACCATGGTTATGACACAAGACAGTGGGTTTCCTGCCCAGTCTTGGGTATTCTGGAAGTGCAGGGGCTTGGCTTGCCTCATGTAGTACAAAATATGGCATTTAGTTTTGCAGGCTGCTAGGAAGGATGATATGGAGTAGAGAGTTTGCAAAGGTAGAGGAGATATAAGTGCTGTACCGCCACTAAGATGGAAAAAGAGATGAGCAGGAGAGGCAACACTGAGGAAGAAGCTGGCTGCACAAGTGCATGTAAGATTCAGGAAAGGTTTCCCAAAAATATTGGTCCAGATCCTTGAATAGTGCAAAACAGCTCTTCAGACTGTACTTATGAGATGGCTTGGGAGTTTCTACATTCAGGAAACAAAGGACATTTTTCCCTATTCTTCGCTTCTGTTTTGTTTGCTGTTGTCTCTTTGCATGTCATTCATCTCCTCCTAAGTTACCTGCAATTCTCTTGCTTCTCTGAAATAACAGCTCTTTCTACCTCTTTCACTTCTCACATCACACATTTTCATCATCTTGTCCTCCATATTTCTACCTGTTTCTCAACCCCATAACTTATTCACAACAACTATCTCTTTGATTATATGCAACTCATAACCCTGAAAAATATGCTCTTATTTCCCTTGTACTGAGGTTTTGTTTAAATGTGTGTCTTATTGAAAAGACTTTAATGATTAAAACTGGTTGCATTTGCATAATGTGGTTGGAAGAGGCTGTCCATACTATGTTAGTATTGTCTCTAGCCCTTTCAGTTAGAACAAGTGATTCTCCAGTCTTGTGATTTATCAGGAGGAATATGTAACATTCTCTACTCTGAACACCTGTTTCTACAATATGAAACATTATCCAAAATATGAGTAAAAAAACTTTCTACCATATGGATGAGGAATTTCAACAGTTTCACTGCAAAGGTGTTGGAGGACAACTGAGTTGAAAAGAAACATCCAAGTTATTTCAAGGTTAAAAGAACATCTGTCTACTTACTGCCACAATATAAACCCTGATGAGGACTTTGACTGAGTGATTTGGTGGTATCCCTTGCAGGATGCGGGGCTGCCCTCCGTCCAGCAAGCTGCCATCCTCAGGACTTGGATATATGCAGAAGGTGCCCTGGTAATACACTGTCTTTTACCTCCCTCATAAAGAGATCAAGTGCAATACAAAAACAACTCTTTAAATGCAAACAAAACATCATTCATGCAGCACATACATATACAAAACACATTTTGTGGTACCACTCAGAGGGACCACAGGCTTCAGTGCACTAAACATCATCTTTTAAAATGTCTCTGTTCTGGAAAGTGGCACTGTCATCACATCTATGTGACCTGATCTACGTGAACCTGCTTCTGCAGGGGAGTTGGACTAGATGATCTCTAGAGATCCCTTCCAACCCCTAACATTCTATGATTCTATGATTCTATGCATTTAGGTCTCTGTTTTATAGTTAAAGGACTATCAGCTGCAGGAGTTCTAAACCTAGTTTTCTCAGTATTAATATTCTAAAAAGAATATTTTGCCCTTAGCTGTATATGTGCAAATTGATAATTCCACTGGGTTTGTTTCACAACAGCGTGACTGGAATATAACTGTATTTTTACAGCTACCATATAACTCTTATAAGTCAATATTGACTCATGCTGCTGAATAGCATATCCTGCCTAAAAGCAACTAACAAGTAAATTGAACATAAATTTGCATTGCAAACTAATTGAGGTATCAATGAGTTTAATCAGTTCCTCTAAACTTCAAAGTGTTTGAAATCCTACTATTATTCATGCTTTGAAATAGGTTTTCAGATCTCCTAATGGTGCCCTGGATCAGGCTGTGCAATTGTTTCCAAGCGAAGAAGCTGTAGGAGCCTCCATTTAAATTACTGAAAATTACATAGAAGCTGCTGTAGCTGATAGTGCAGTAATAAAGTTGCATTAGTGGAATCTGGACTACATAATATATCTCTTCGTCCCCTTCTGTGATTTAGAAGTTTTTTGTAATTCCTTGTTTCAAAACAACAGTGAGCACCTGGTGCTGAATGCTGCTTTCATCTGTGAGATAATGGGAGAGGAAAAAATATGACTCTAGATCCAACAAAAGAGATCATTCTATTTATAACAGACTGTCAATGTCTTTTTCTTTCACCTTTGGTATACTTGAAATATGCCTGAAAACATAAAGTCTCTAAATTATTACCCATTTAATCAACATTACAGCTCACCTTAAATTTTCCTATTATTCTGTCTTCCGAGTCAGCCTGAACTTCATCATTAGATTTTCCTCTTAAAAGCTGAAAGGTTTTCACCCAGTCCTCAAAGTTATTAAATTCACTCTCCAAGTCTCCTTCGTAAATCTTTGAAAATAGGAGAAAGCTTATTTTTTTGTGGTGCAGTGAATATATTTATAGCAACTTTTTATTATATGATGACTAGAAAATCATTTTAACGCAAAATACAGATTTTTATAAAACCAAAGTTTTGCAGAACTCCTTGAGGAGAAAAGTAAATTCCACACTTAAAACAGAAACAGTTTTGTCCTTATCCAGAGCCTTTCCAACTGCTGGAATAGCACTTAAATGCAGCAAGCAGAAGTAGCTCTAGAAGGGCCAGAATGAACATTTGTAAGCACCGGTGTAGGTGCAAAACTGTATGGATGTGCTAATCCCTGCTTCTGTTTCCTCTCTGCAGTGTGCCTTTATATACTGACCTGCTCTGTTAATGTATCAGAACAAGAGGGCAAAGCAGACAATAATAAAGTGCTCTGCAGACAGAGCTTTAGGACAGGTAAAAAGACCAAATCGTTTTTTAAAATATGGAGGTTTTTTTTCTCAACACTCTCCCACTGCAATTTATGAAGTGTTATTCAGGGTGAAATAGAAGGGCCTAGACTAGTGTCATCTCTTAAAAAATGGAAACAGCAGTTTCAAACTCCCCCTTATTCAGCTACAGTCTAATCCAGACAGTTTTAATCTTTTCAGATCTCCTCATTTCTCCAGTCATTTTATGGAGGTTGTATAGTTCTCTTTGAATTCCTTCTATGATAACCAAAGGAGCTGAATATTACCCATCAGGGAGGATGCAGTAGCTACTGCTGTGATTGCTTTACATACTTTTTTTAAAGTAACTCTTAACAGGTTGTAATATTTCCAACATGAAATTTGGTGTTTCTGACATCAGTGTTTTACAGGCAAACAACAAAACTGGATTTTCACTTAAATCTCTCTGAATCTGTCTATACTGTGTAAACTGAAGCTTTAAGACCAGGCAGGCCATATGTGCTCTGTAAGACCCTGGTTTCCCTTGGGCCCCATGTGAGGATGTGCATTATCACTCTCATTTTATTTTGTATTTTATTAATTTTAAAGTGTCTGAAATAAATTTAAGGAGGGTTTGCTAACTCAGCTGCTGATGTTAAGCTTTGGGAAGACAGTAAATAACAGTCTTACCTCTCAGCCTCACTTCTCTCTTACCTGCAGTGTTGCTAGGTTTGGAGTTTCTTTCTGTTTCCTTTTCAATGTCTTATCCTTCTTCTTTTTGTCAGGCTCCTCTTCTATGACCAATGCAATGTGGTCAGAAGTCTGCTTATCTGCAGAGATTTCATTACATCATTTAGATTTTAGTAAGCAAAGCATATCAAATACTTCAGATAAGGATGCAAAATATATTCTAAAGAGTCTACCTCACTTCTCCATTTAAGCTTCTACTGCCAAATGCAGGGTCCTCTCTTTTCCCATCATTCCTCCCAGGGAGACAGGTGGCATTTTATACCCTTTGTGGCTACCAGTCTTAATGATGAGCTTGGTGGACCAAGCGTGATGATGTATTGTACTATTCTTTTCCTGCTGGTCATCACTCAGAACAGCTTCTTCCCTCATCTCTGACTTCTCTCAAATGCAAACTAATAGATCTTAACAGCTTTCACATAAAATGTAATGCTTATTTAAAACTGGAAGCTGTTATTTAGGCTGACTGGTACCTCAGGTATCAGGTAATCCAAGTTCAACTCTGCTCAAAGATATCACAAAAGAGTCTATCTCACTTTCTGAAAGTCTAGAAGCATGAGAAATTGGAGGAGGCAGGGATGACTTCCCAACGAAAACAGAGTGAGTTCTCAAAAACGGCATTGACGTGGTTGAGTTCTTTAGCTGAAATCTGGGTTTTGAGTTATGTATATATCTGTATATATCATTATATATATATATGTATATATATGTATATATGTATATCAGTGCTGTCCTGTATGTATAATGCTTTTCATTATAGGTGAAAACACATAAGAAAAACTATCAGAAGAGAATATATAAGGTCTGAAGTCACCATTCAAAAACAAAATGTCATAACTGCCTGAATAGCATGTGGGTGGATGTCACAATGTCTAGTAAAGGTGTAATTGTGAGTGAACATCACACTTTTGTAGAATATTTTCTAACTAAATATTTTCTCCATGTGGCCAAAGGAGTTTCACCAGGAAAGTATGTTCATCTCATCTCTCAGAAGCCCTGATGATCACTGAAATACTGTTAGCTGCTATTTCCAGCATCAGGGCTTCTGACATTTAGGTCATGTCTTCCATCCAGAAGCAATTTCAACACCTGCTTTAAAATAGAAATCACCTCAATCACTGTTGAAGTGCAAGTCAGCTCTGGCTATAGTTTGATTCTGAATGCTATAGTTTAATTCTGCATAGCAGTTCTGTATAATCAGTAAACATGTTTTCTTTCCCAGTCTGCCCAAGCAGTCACAATTGTCCAAAAAAGAGATTATTTTTTTTCCTAGAGCTCTGTATGGGAGTGTTTGTTAAACCATGGAATATACATATATGGAGACATATATACATGTAAACAAAATCAGCCTATTTCTGGCCAATTCTTTTAGTTCTGCAAAAACAGTTAATAAAATCTGGTAGAACCTGAGCAAGACACAAAGCTTCTCAGCTATGGAAATAACACACTTGTCTAAGGAGCCTCCTAGCAGACGCTGTTCCTACATCATTGATCCTGAATTAGATTAAAAATCTTCTTTTTCTGAACCTGTTACAAATGCAACCTAAGATTAGGATAAACTCCATCTTCTACCATTTAGGACTTTGACTGTGCAATATTTTTGCATGATATTTGAATGACAGCAAAATCAGGTTAACCCAACACCGTCTGTGATGTTTTAACCTACCCACCATCTGTTAAATTATAGGGAAAAGAACCTGGTATACCAGCAGTACTCTGTTGCCAGACATTAATTGCTGATGGTAAAACAGTAGAAAAGCATTAGTAGCACAAAATAATAGAACAATGCAAATTATTGACTTACTGTCTTCAGATTTTCCCTCACTGGAAAAAATTCCTTTTGCCTTTCAAAAGAAAAAGACAATGGACAAAATCCTTGTTATAAATGTGACAGCAAAAAGGAATCATTTAGTAGTAAATCTACATGTAAAACATTGCTTATCCATGAGGATTTGGGGCATGCTGTGTGACTTACCTTTTGCATTTTGAGCACAGAAGCATAGTATTTTGACCACCAGTCAATAACATTTTCTGCCGATTCTTCTGCAAGTGTTCTTTTTCTCCTCTTTGTTGACCGTCGGGTGGATTTTTTCATGTCCTAGCAAAGTACAGTAAAAACACTGTTGAGCTTTGGAACTGATTAAAACTAATCACCTGATTCATGACATCAAGCATGAACAGATGTATATGAAGAAAATTTCAACCTGCAAAAGCCAAATAAAATACAAAATTAATTAACATCTATATCTTTTATTCCAAAACATTTCATCATGATCACCATATATTATTAAAGCTATCTCAGCATTACCTACTGATCACGTCAAAATTTTAGCATTGGAAACATTGCCACAGGAGCAACTCATACAACAGGAAAATCTACACAAAGAAGTAGCAAATTATGTTTTAAGGCCTGCAAACATTCAGATACAAAGTGGTCTTCCCCACTTAAGACTGCAAGTATTGTAAGAACTCCCTTTTTTACTTCATTGCCTTTTGGAAGAAGAAAGAGTCCCAACAGTTGCTGTAGTTCACCTGTTCTCTTCTTACAAAAAACTAAACATCTGATCCTGAAGTTCACCTGCTCCTGTGGTAAATCCTACTGACTTCATTCTCACCTGAATATTGACCCTTGTTATACATAATGTTTCATCTTATATCCTTAGGGAGCTGTCAGCTTGGCTGGGAAGGCTGGAGCAAAGATAAGTAATTGGGAATGATAATATGAAACAGATGGTTAAATTACAGGGTCTCTTTAGGACTCTTTTCTTACTATACCTTGCTGTTAGACATTAAAATTGTTCTGTACCAGAGAAAGATCGAGCCTGGTACATATATCTGAGGAACAAGAAATCCCTACAGTTTCTTTGACCTCCTAATTATGATAGGTGCTGAAAACTTCTGACCACTGAAACATCAAAGGTTAAAGAAACTTGCTTTATCTTTCTTCTACTCACAGACTGAAGCCAATTTTATACCTTGATCATAAGATCTTTTGAAAACAGACTTTCTGCTCCACATTTGTACAGCATCTAACACAAAGGTGCTTTCATCCCTACCTAAGCGCCATGGGCACTGAAATAATCATTCACAGTGAGAGTTTGTAACTAAGTAAATCATTCAAGACCAAAAAAAAAGCAAAAATGTTACTACTGCAGTAGTACCTGCCCATGAAATTACCATCCAACACAAAAGGAAAGGAAGTAATGAAATGATATGGGGTCAAAGCTGCATTCATAAGTAGTTCTTCCAAGGGCCAGCAAGATTACATGAGTCTTAAAACATTAGTACCCAGAATCTTTAACCCTGAGTTGAGAGATTAGCATTTTATAAGGAAGGGCTAAAGTCTGAAAGGCTGCAACAGAAAGTTAGATGGCAGCTTCAGCTATACTCACCTTCTGTTTTGTCTTTTTTGCTGGTTCAGAGGCAGAGTGCTTTGGTTCAGTGGCAGGAAATGTGAGAGACGGGTCTAGCTCTACTACTGTATATTTACCCTGTTCCACCTCAGCATAGATGTGGTCAGGTGAAAATGGTTCTTCTCGGGATAACTCAGCAGGCTGGGATGACTCAGGTGAAGCTGAAATTGAAACTTTGCAAGTTAGGCAAGATTTTTGACAGAAACGCCATCACCACATATCAGATGATCATATCACTAAGGTTTTGACCCAGCACAACATAATAAAGCATTTTTTAGTTACATGCATACTGTTGAACCTCTGATTATGTTTCTTGTTTGAGATATACATTGGACATTTACCTTCCTCAACTTGTACAATCTCTGGTCTGTTTGGAGTAGCTTGAGGACCCAGCTGAGTCTTACACAGGAATTGCTTAAGGCAATTGATAGTATGTGTACCAACAAGAGTACTCCTCCCAAACGCTCTCCAGTCGACCACGCAGATGCTTAGTGGTGGATGCAAGAGCTCATTTTCAGGCAGCTCCTGGGGGAAGAGAACACACAGCAGCATGAGAATTGCTAAAGAGTATAGAACACATATAGCATATTTGTCATGCACAGTAATGAGGCTTTTACTCTTCCCTCCCTTCTCTTCCTCAGCTATTAACATACTCAAAATGCAAACTGAGTACAGCATGGGCAATGTGATCCTGTCCGTGATTTTCTGCAAAGTCTGGAGAAAGTCTTGTCTCTACCAATCTGGAGTGGACTCTATACACTGTGCTATTGAGTTAAGTTCCATGCTGTCATATACAAACATCTCTAGTTAGAATAAACTGGGAGGATCAGGAACATTCAGAAGGAAAGAACATTTTGTTGGAAGCTCTGAGTCTTAAGCTGCTGCTGCATTGTTGGAGGCTGTTTGTCTCAGTTTGCTCAAGAGATGTGGACACTGGGTCGTTACATGCCTTATAGGATGAATTGCAAAAGGGAAAACAGCTCTTTGGATATGTGAGGTACAATGGAAGCTAAAAGTACTGTAACAACCATACTTCAGTATCCAGGTTAAAGTTTTTATACCCTTTTGTCTTATAAATAAATTTCTGTCTTGATTGTAGCAACTAGAGCAAATCGAACAGATTATTATTTTCTGGTGCTGACCTTTGCTCACTGAAAGTGTCAGATCTTACAACCCACTCAAGAGGCAATAATTACATTTCCAGTCCATAACAGCAAGTGTCAAAATATGAAGAAGTCCGAGCTCATGAGCCAGAAACAATCAACCCTCTTAATAGCCCAGTAACATAGGAAGGAAAACTAAAAGAAGTGAAAGAAAAGAAAGGAAAATGAGCACTACCCTGCAAAAGGGGAACAGAGGAGGAAAAAATCTCTAAAAAAATCTCCGTTATCCATTAACAAGTTCTAACTCATCGGAAAAATCTGATTGCCACGAATTTCTTTAAAGCATCTTTAAATCAGTGGGTTTTGCATGAGAATCTGATGTCTCTTAATGTTAAATCAAGACACAGAAGAAATTATTTGGACTGAGGAGGAGCAGTATATTGTACTCACCACTTCAAATGAGTCAGCAAGGCTACTGAAATTGGGATTTTTCTTGTAGCTCTGGATGACAGAGGATTTCACTCCTTTCCCTGCACATTCAATGAGAACCTGGGGGCGATCTACAGAGAGAAGCTGAACTTTCTTCAGCTCTCGAACACCCCAGAACAGGACCTGTGGTGGGCAGAGAGAGACATCAGCATCCTGGAGAGACTCCTCAGTCTGGGGGAAGCCACTTCTGGAATTGTATCACTTTGTATCTCATTTGGAATTCAAGACTACCAGAAAAAGATAACTTAAATGTGATATCCAATAACTATCAGGATAAACGTCAGAAATTAAAGCAATTGATAACACCCAACTGTTTTTAAGGAGTTATTGCCAACAGCAAACAATAATAATCAAGTTTACAAAAGCTCTTTTCAGCAGAGGAAGTGGATTATTCATCCAAACAACAGGGACTTGGTTTGTTTAAAGCATCAGAACTTTTGAAGGAGAAAACAAATCCTGTATAAACAAAGGTGATTAACAGAGGTTTGCCAGCTGAGCTAAACCTCACTCTGCAGTTGATGCCAGGAGGTCTCCAAGCAGCTTTTCTGCAAAGGTCCATGCTCTTGGTCTGGAGGAGAAGAAGGAGACTGAGTCTGTAAAATAGGGATCTGCAGTAATAATGAGACTCTGTACAGGACATACTGGGGAGCCCTGAAGGAGAGGGATGGAGTAGCAAGAGATGGTTATGTTATGGTTGGGGAGAGAAGTCGTAAGTCTCATGAACCTAAAATGAAGACTGGAACCAAAAGGGGGAATGAAGAGCTTTGTGGACAATTTGAACTGGGTATTTGTATGAATTGGGGAGTGGCAAGGATGTGATGATTGGTGAATCCCTGCTCTGTTACCAGAGGTTCACACTTACAATTAAGTCTCACTTCTGTAGTTACAATGGCTCCATGGCCTTTCCTACCAATGTGAGATACAGTTTATATCTTAACAAAAATAGTTGGTTTATATTCATTCTGTGTTATTTTCTTGCTGGATACACTCCAGAGTTCATATTTTACTATATACACATGCAGTTCAACTATAAACCTGTTCTTATAACAATTTAACTGTCTGGATCTGGATGCAATTTTTGTGATTTTAAGGTGCCTTAGGTATCAGACTGAGAAGTGCAGTTGTCCCAGGCTCCTTCCAGAACAAAAGGAGACAGAGATACACTTCCAAAACATAAGTTAATTTCTATGACTCTGGAATATGGCTGCTCTGCTCAGCACTCCAAACTAAAAGCCTACAGTTAGGATGCTTCTAAGGCAAGTGACTCAGAGCTACTTGAGATGAATGTCACAGCAGTATAAAATAAAAAAATGCAAAAGTAACACAAAGCAATCACACTGCAAGGGCAGTGGGAAGGTCTTTCTAGCACAATACTTAGAGGAACACCTAAGTTTAAGGATGGTTAAGTTATGCCTTTAGCAGAGTAGCTCATGGTCATATTTACCGTGTATGAAATTGTTCTCTCCTTTTTAGCAGCTCAATGTCTTGATCTTTGAAGCCAAAGCTAGAACTGCTTCTGAAAGAGTATTTCTGAGGAAAGGCTACCAGGTAACACAAGCAGGGACTGACTTGGCACAGCAACATAGGCAAATAAGCAGGTGGTGTGAAGGTTGAAGGATGACTGACAGAGAGTGGGGAGACTGGATAACGCCCAGGCATCACGCTGACATGAAAAGCCATCACACATCCCTGCTTTCTAACACAAGAAGACTTTGGAACTAAATGGTGCAAGACAGGTGCAAACTTTTGTACATAGGCAGGAGACATTGCTTGGCTGAAGTTTGGGACCCAGAAAAAGCCTGGGAGGTGAGTGATGTTGAACTTCACCTCCACTGAGCTCAGCTGCAAGGGAAAGCTCTCCATATGCAGCCACTTCACTGGGCAGCACAGAGCAAAGGTCCATTAGCCACAGTCTGCCAAAGGAGCAGTCCCTTCCCAGCAGGTCAGGACTGAGACACAGCCTTTGCTGGCCTCAGGTAGAAGGACTGTCTTGCATGCCAAGCCTTGGACAATCCATTTGATCTGAGCTTACCACATTTACTTTGGGATCCATGTGCTTTTTTTTTAATGTGATTCTATTGAGTGGGATATTTAAATTGTCATCCCTTACAGTTACAGTCCAAAAAGGGAATAAAAGGAGCTGACATTTGGAAATGGAAATATTTTAAATAACTCACCTCCACTCTGTACTTGCTTAAAACAGGTCGGATGTTAGCTGGAACTGGGTAAATCTGCCCAACATCTGGTGGATCCATTGGGGGAAGTCTGTCTGGATCTGACTCAGGAATCTGGAAAATTAAGCAGTCATCATTTAGGCTGGAAGAATAAAACCAGTATCAGAAGTATCTGTGATGCAATTTTACAAGACGTGTTGCAGAGCTGACAGGTTGTGCTGTGAGAGGAATGTGACCTGGATTACTATGTGTCCTGCTGTGAGGTTAAAACTTTTGGCAGGACGTGTATTCAATAGATGGGGTTTATGAACTTTTCTGTGCATTTCTTCTGAAAAAACAAATAAAAGGATCCTTTGTCCTAGCAGGACATCATCTGCCCTAAAGACATGCATGTACTGAAGCATGCTCATTCTATTTACTAAAAATAGAAACCATGGTCATTCTATTTAACCAAAATCCTGAGCAAAACTGCTTAGAAGATTGTCACAGGAAAATTCTAGGTCTGTCTCTAGTTTAAAAAGGCTCTTGAACAGACAGTACACATGAGTTAAACCATACACTTGCCAGATAGACGTAATGCTCTTCAGCCAATATGGAACAGCGGTCCTACATTATTGCATGCTGTCACCATTTGAGAACTTGCAGATCACACCTCCAGCATGAGAGCTGGGTCTTCTCTGTTCAACTGTTAAAATCTTGCAGCAGTTCCTTGTAAGGGATTGCACATATGTTCAGAAGCTTATCCGGACATACACGGCCTCCCTGAGTTACGTGGGTAAGATGAGAATATGCTCCACCACGTCTCTGAGGCTTGACCACCTCTTTGCCTCTTGCTGTGGTCCTGGCTCTGCTGCCTGTTTTTTTCACCTTCTGTGAGAAAGCTCCCTGGCTTCATTTTGCATTCCTTCCTAATTTTTAACAGTGTATTTATGACCTTCTCAGTCCCCACAGGGCAGATCTGATGCCTGACCTGATTTAGCAAATTTCTACAAAAAACCGTTGAATCCAGCGTCTGATGATCAGTCCTAGCAGAAACTCAGGTTGTGATCACAGAGAACAGCAGGAATGCAGGTTTCACTGGTAAGTTAACAACCTATGGACAAAGTTCTCCTCAGCTTTCACATGAAGTATGGTACCTAAAGTGTACTGTACATGAAGCTTCTGGTAAAGAGATACACAGCTTCTGATACACAGCTTCTGGAGAGCTTCAGCTTTCCTAAGACCGTCTCTTCTGCTTTCCTAAGCTAGCTTGTCATTATTCCATCCTCACACAGGATTATCAAAAATCCTCTGATGTTGGAAGGAGCCATCAGCACTGGAAATGCTGTGGAGCCTGGCAGATATTCATATGTATCTTTTCCTGAAAAGTTCTTTAATGTCCTTATAGCTATTAGCTGCCATGTGAGATGCTCTAGAGTGTTGTCACTGAGCTGAATAATACAGAGTGTGAAAACAAGGACTGCAAGGCCTTTACTTACAGTTCTTGTGAACTCTGTGGAGAAATCTTAGATGTATATTTGTGTATATCCCAGAAGTAATGCTGCTTCCCTTGTCCCAGAAGACAACAAAACAAAATACAATGCTCTCTTTGTTCACTAAAGAGTGGATAGCAATAAAAAAATGGGAAATTATAGCTAAAGTACTAGACTCTGTCCCTAGGTACCTACCATAACAAGGAAATGTGCCACATGGTGCCGCAGTTCAGATTTTCACTGAGAACATAATTATTAGCCAATCATGCTTAAAAGACAGTTTTATCTTGGGAACATATGTAAAATGTGCATGGAATTCCACATTTTCGCCACTTCAGATTTCAGAATAAACTACTGTAGGTTTTCAGCAGAGAGAGGTTTCCTCTAACTGGTGGCTCTGCAAATTTCACTGAAATTCCCTGAAATCCCAGGCACAATACACCTCAGTCATTCATCTGCTGGGCTGGTCCCAGATGAAAGCCAAATTTGTCTTTTGTCTCAAAGCTGGAAACCGGTGAAATGTTTCTCTTAACATGTTAGAGGTACCTGAAAACTCAGCCTCCATAATCCAATCCTTATTATTCACTGCTTCCTTTTCCTAAGGATGAAATTGAGAGCTTTGAGGTTCTCAAAGTCAGGGCCATGTGTTATCCCAAAGAGCAGGTCATTGTAATGGTGGTGGGGTTTTGCAGTTGTTTCTCAGGGCAGAGCCCAGTTTAGAGCAGGGCAAGTGATGGGCAAATGAGGCTCAGAGCATGCAAGGGGCTGACAGTGGTGCATGCATGGACAGTGGCCCCTGACACAGGTTGTGTGGGGACTATGAGGTCCAACAGCAGAACGATCCTGATCCACTTGCAATTCCTTTTAATACAAGAAGGTGACGGGCCTTGATGCCATGGCTGCTTTTGTGCACCCAAGCTGTAAAAGTGTAGTGATCAAGAAAATCTACTTTACCTCCAGAAGCTCAAATGTAGCAAGAAGATCTCCTCCTGAAAGATTGCCACAATAAACTGGGTGGTAAGAAAGTTTAGGTGGTTCATAGTTTTCATCAGCAAGTCTCACCACAGGGGCAGCCACTGTAGATCCGATATATTCTGCTTTACCCTAAATAAAGAACACAGGTGTCAAATGTCTTTGAATTTCTCAGCTGTCATAGGAGCCAAAATGATGCAGAGTTTAGTATGTGTGGAAGGAAGCAAGATCTCCTTAGGAAAAAAAAAATAATGGCCAAAAAAACCCAGTAGCTTTGCAAGAACTTAAAATGCGTCTTTGGGCTGTTTTCAGATATTAAACTGCAAACCACTGTAACATTGAGCTCCATTCAGCAAGGTCATTCATTTAATGCCTATTCAGTGACTCAGCTTTGCTTTCACATTGGCAGTAAGATGCAAAAGCCCGTGTTTTTACTAAGAAGGATTCTGAGTTTACCACGGCATCGTCATCATACAGCTCAATAACGATCTCTGGCGGGAACTGAGCGATCTCCTCTCTGTCACCATGAAGCACAATGCTGTTGAAGAGCAGCATCTGATTCCAGGTGGGGGATAGCGTCTGAGAAATGATCTAATGAAAAAGAGGAAATGTTTAATGAGCTACGAACTGGTTGTTTGGAAGTCTTTCAGCAGGATGTGCTGATCTGCTGGTGATGTCCCTTCCCATGGCCTGAACAATCCTTTCTCTGAGACACCACATTTTCAGCAGCAATTCCCAGCCAGAAGCACATGATTCTTTCACCTTGAGGCCAGTATGATTTCTCAGTTTCCCTGTTTGCCTCACAGACCCCTCACAAGCATAGCAATACCTGACCATTGGCTCAGTATTAAATTTAGAGGAAAGCTGATGGATTAGGAAAGAAGATGCATGTACTTTGCTATTAAAGCAAAGCCTTTGCCCAAAATGGATGCAAATGTTCACTTCTCCGGGGTACATTTTTCAATCTTGTTTTTACTTCAGTGTAATGACACATAACACTTTATGGGGGGGAAAAAACTGGATATTTGAATTCATCACTCATAATAAATGAGTAGGTTTTAACTTGTTGTAATTTGGCTTACATGGATGTTTATGGCATTTCATCATAGACAATGTTTTAACTGTCTTGGCAGGAAATACATTTAACAAAGATAACATTTAAAGAGGAAAAATATGCCAACTGCAAATGACTCATAACCTGTTATCATTCTTTCAAATGGAAAGAAGGCTCTTGAATACAGTTTATTGGCACTTGGCTGACAGTCTTCTAAAAACATGGAAGTTATTGGCTACAATATTTTATTCAGGCAGCAAATAAACTTAACACTCCTGAGCCTGTAAAACCCTATTTTTTCTGTGCCAGATTCTACTTCCTTGAATCCGATACAGCTGAACACAAACTTCATTGGCTTCGTTTACCAACTTCTATTAGAAAGAAAAACACATTGTAGGAAAAAAGTCAATTCATATCTTTGAAGCTAAGGCAGCACAAACAGGCATAAGTTGTAGAGCAGACAATAACTTTTGCTTCTTGCTCCCTTTGACATGTGTTACAAAACTTGCTTTGTGAGGAATCAGAGGGATTTTAGAATTAATTAAATTGAAAATTTTTTCATGGAGATTTTAAGGTAGAGTTTGGATGGTGAAGTTAAATACTTTTTCTGAAGCAAGACCATATTTGACTCAGCAAATTCTGCTTGTAACAGGGGTTTAAGAACTTCTGGCCCCATTTTTACTCCAGGGTAGTTAAACTCCATTTAAAGTCCAGAGTAGGGCTCAGGATCTCTGAAAGTCAGTCTTGTTCTATGAGGGACCATCATCCTGCTCATTCACCAGGGCTATACTTCAACTATTCTTGCTGGGACCCTGCAGGTGTTCCTCTTTCTCTCTACAGCTTCCATCAAATGTCACAGAACACCATTTTTCCCCCTGGAAATGCCTCAGAGAGATGTAAGACGATTCCCTACAGTCACATTATCGCAGCACTTTGGTGGTGCAGAGTCTCACAGCTCTTTGTTTTCAGCTTATTTCAACTTTGCCACTGTAATACCATCAGTGTGCTTTACTGAATTCCATCACAAAGAGCTGGATTGCATGGGCAGAGAAGCCATATAAAGTTTTTCACTTCTCACTCAATCGTTGCATGCATAGACTATAGGAAAAGAAAACCATGTGGGTTCATCTGCAGATCTAGCTTTGACAACAGCCCAAATATAAAACAAAATTCAAAGAGAAAGGTAATTCACTTGCTACAAAGTCCAGTAGCCCCAGAGGATTTGACATCTGAGCTAAAATAAACTAGAATTACTGCACTTCGTGTTAGAGCATATTCTAGGTACCTCCTTTTAAAACCAAGATTTTTCCTTTTCATGGCTTAATTTGGAAAAAACATAAAAACCAAGAAGTAGTTTCATTTACTGGAAAAGACTTTGGAACTTACCTTTGTGGTCTGGCAGCGTGATGTGAAACTAACTTTTGCAAAAGGATCAGAAAGCCCAGTGCTGTCAGCTGCAATGAGCCCTCTCGCCTGATACATATGGGCTCTCAGCTGGAAGAGGTGTGGGGCTATAACATTGCAAAGAAAACAGTGAGATCAGCTTCATGGAAACGATGCAGCACATAGGTAGGAAGGGAGGATTCATCACCTGCTGTCCAACCAGGATCTGACAAGCAGAACTGTTGCTAGTACTGTCTCACTAAAGAATCACCTGAGACACTCAGAAGTTGTGTATTCACTTAAAATCAGTGTCCCATGTAAGACTCTACTGGAACTCTGGTAGTGCCAGTTTTTATCTCTCATCACTGCTTTATCTACTACGTGTTCAACACAGTAACTTCATCAGGAGAACTGAAAGATGCTCTCTCATTACGAGGAGATAGACTCATGGGATGGGGAACAGAAATTGCAAGGGAACAGGTCCGTTCTTTCCCTGAGATCTACAAAGTGTCAATGGCAGGACTGATGATTTTGCAATGAAATCAGCCTTTTCTGATGAAAAGATAGTAAATAATGATCATCTTAGAACCATTACTTTAAAGAGTTGTGCCACCCTCCAAATTGGAGCTTTTGGGATCATGTCTCTTAATTGCTAATTTGAAGAAAAAAACAGTGCCTTACTTTTATACAGCAGGCAGGCAGGTGAGGGCATAACACTGTGCCCTGAGTTGGTGTTAGATGATAGTTCAGTCTCATAACCTACAGGCAAATTCTCCATGATGCTGTGGGCATAGCTGGCAGGTCCAAGCCATAGGTAGATGTCCACCTTTGCCTGCACAGTCCAGCCCAGCGGGCGCTTGCCTGGTAACTGAAGTAAAAATTCACCCATCACCAACAAGCTCAAGAAAGAGACATGGCTGGGTGTTGAGTACTACCAAGCCAGAGTGAAATAAAGGAGCATTCACTGAGTTGACATACTGATAAATGGCATTTCTCCACAGTGAGTGTCCCTGAGACTTACTTAGGACAAGGAGCTTCTGTGATTCTTAGGGAAGAAATGAATAGTTTGCTCAGTTGAAAGTCTATGTAAATGGCATATTGCCTAACATGCAGAGGTTTGTACAGCCTACTTAATAGTTTCAAGTGTATGAGTGCTAGCTGATGTCCTACGTTTCCCAGACATCAGCCTACTTTCCATTTCATGAAGTTTTTCAGGTCTCCAATGGTTAGTCCCATGCATTGCTAAAAATTACTACTCCATTGGGCAGGTCTGAAAACTATATTTCAGTATCAAACATTACTAGTTTTGACAAACGCTCCTAATATTTCTCTCCTTTTGCATTTCAGCTAGCTCTGCTAAGCTGAGTTACTAAGGTAATTCTTGATATTGAAGAGGCTGGAGAGTTAATGAAGGCTTTTTTTTTTTTTTTTTTTTTTTGCTCATGCGGGCAAATAGTACTGAGCTAACAAGTACCTGTTGCAAATATTAGGAGCTTAGATATTCTATCTGGTCTTTAGCTGTGCTCCTAGCAGCTTCAAGTGAAAAAACACTAAAAAGTCATTACATGAAGCTACTATTATCTTGTGTATCTGAGCTTTTCCTAATGGCCATAGTAACAATTACACAGCATAATACTTGACTGCTGTGTCCTGTCAGTCATGCTGCCTTTGTAGGAGTATATCCATTAGGACTTCCTTTCAAGATGAATAATCTCATAACAATATTTTGGACATACCAAACAATATTTTACAAACCTAGGCACATTTTAGATAGCAAGGATAAATAATTGCTGTATTACCTCTGCATATCTAGGTTTCCCTGTTATCTGAGTTTCTGCATGCTGATCTTTTACCGGTCTCCTCCCAAACTTTCATGTGCTGAATTCTGATGTCTTTGGCAGCAAAGAGTCTGTACCTTTTCTATCTGTTTATGTATAATGCTGTAGACAAATAATGCTATATACTTGCATAACAAATAGTGAGAGAATTAATTACTCATACACCAAAAGCCTGGCAATGATACAGTGCTTAAAGAAGGACAAGCATAAACATAAGAAGCAAAATGGCACATTTAAATGTGTACAGATTTTTAGTATGTTACAAAGATGAGCCTGTAAAATACAATCCCTGGAAGAAATTTGAATACTGAATGCTGCCCAGGCATTAGCCACTGGCAGAGTGCCCCAGACTTACTTTCAGGAAATGGGTTTTGATCTTCCCACAGTCCTTGCCTCTCTGCTCTTTTGCTGGGGAATAGAGTATGTTTTTTGCTGAGACTCTTGCGTATGCAACTCTCTTGTTATTGCTGAGCATCCAGATGAAAACATCAGGCACTGTATTCTGTGGCTGTTAAATGATGAGGAATATTGAACTGAAATGGAATTCTTTCTATGAGCCATCACCGTCATTTTTTTTTCTTAAAACACTCTCTAGCAAGAACTGATTCCCTCACTGCTCCTGTGGAGTGGCACCTGGGCTAGAAGAGGTTGTCACTTCATGATTTGCAGTCCAAACCTCCACTCCTAAGTACATCTTAAGGTAAAGAGCTTTTTAGAGTAACCAAGGAACACCCACTGTATAAATAACTTCAGGAGAAACTAAAATTAAAAATCTAGGTAAGACTCTGTCTCAGGAAAAAACTTGCACACAGACTGCAGAAGCTGAAAGTACCTACCACAGAAATATCATCGACTTCATCTATACGAGAAACCACAAAGGACCTGGGCCGTGGTGTCACCTCACACTGTCCAAAATAGCATTTCTCCAAGCAAAGCCTGATTGCGGTTCGAAGCTAAGACCAGCCCAGGGGCTATTCCCACCAGGCACTGTGAGCAAGGTCACTCTATTTTGGGAAGGAAGATAATTCAGGCATAGGCTGCAAACCATGCCAGGCTGTGCCACTTGCTCTCTGAGCCATGGAATAGCAATGGCCCTATTCAGTTTTCTAGCACAGACAGCTCTCAGAGGGACAGCACTTCTCTTGCTTGATCAAATGTGTCTGTTCTTCTATTATTCTTAGCCTAAATAGCATGTCTAAGCAGCATCTGCACAGTGAAGTATAGTGTAGACATCACCGAGTTCATATCAGTCCAAATCATTTCATGCATAGGAGGGAAGATATGAATTCAGATCAGAAAGCAGGCTGTCTCCAAACCACCTGGGCATAAATGGGATGATTTTATTAAATAAAAAAAACCAAAACAAAACAAAAACCAAACAAAAACCCCCAAACTCTTTATACTATATCTTCTCCATATCATATAGCTTGATGTTTCCTACCCCAATCTGTTAGTAGCACCATTTAATGCAAAGCAGAATTGGGTCCAGATATCCAAAGGAGAACTCTTTGGATAACCAGGCCAGGAGATGTTATTCACATGGGATTATGAAAATCAAACTCAAGGCCTGGATTTTAAATTTATCTGAATTTCTGTCTGGATTACCTCATCAACCAAGAATCGAATCTTATCTATAAACCTCTGAGTCTCACGCATCATTTCATCCAGTGGCATCTTCTTTTTCTGCCGATGAACAATTCCCTTGGCATCACTGGACATTGCTTCCTGCAGTCAGGAAAGACAATATATATATTTGTACTCATTACCAAGTAGCTTGAACTGGATACAGAGGAGAAAACAGTCTTTGATCTACGTTGAACAGAGAAGATGAGGACACTTGCTTCAAGGTAACAATTACCTTCTCTGTCACAACAGGAAATAATCAACCCTTTAGAGCTGAATGATATAAAATGTGAATGTCCCCCACTTGCTCTTTCTTTGTTTGTATACTGCACATATGAAAGTCCCAAGAGACACGTGACTGCCACCTAAAACTATCAGGCCTCATTCCTGACAGGAGTCACAACCAAATGCTGTGCTAGAAACACTGAATAAAGCTAATCAACATTTAGATGACCTCCACCCAGTTTGGTTTCTTCTCACTGGTTCCCTGGAGAAGGTGCCTAGGTCCAGGAATATAAAATGCCTGACTTTATTAGTCTTGAAGTTCAGCCCCGCCACAGTATTTAAAGGCCTAACAGCATTGTTAATTTGGTGGTTTTCCACTGAACTCAGCGTCACTACACGTTAAGATGCATGGAAAAGAAAAGTCATCTCATTATTATAAAATCTTATCTGCATTTAAATACAACATGCTAGCAATTATTTTTGTGTATCTTTCAACTCTTTATTAAGCACAGCAGTGTTTATTTTAAAAATACTCTTGGATACTATACTCATATTCATTACAAAGCATTCCAGTATGGTGAAATCAAGTAGAAATTAAAATGGATACAACCAGCTTTCACTTAACATCATTGCAACAATGCTTAAAGGAGAAAAACACACATACCAGCTCTTGCTTGAACAGCATGAGTCTCTTTTTGTCTAAAGCAGTGTAGTGCAACCCTTTGGGCTTCTTTTCAGCAATGGCAACAAAGGCTCTAGGACACAAGCATAACATTATTTAAATGTGATAGTTTATCAGTGTGAGTTGCTAAAATACATTGGAATTAAATGTTCTCTGTCTGCTGTGCATGAACCAGAAGGCAGAGATGTCGAAATTCTCTAAAATAAATATTGAGCATCTATAAGGTTCAAAGAATAGAGTCCAAAACCTCTGCACCACATTTCACAGCAACAGAGTTAATATCTAGAAATCAGGGTTTATATCTGTTTTGAGCCCAATCATGTCATCTGACACATCTCACACCACTGGGTGATTTATCCCAGTACTTGGAATCGTTTCTTTTTATCTTAACAATCTTGAATCTTGTTTTTTTTTTACAGTGTGTCTATCACATGCTTGACTAAATCCTACTTATCCCATATATGTTCTGTTTTTAGAGTCCATTAGTTCACTGTCAATAATGAATATTGAAAATAAGAATAACAGTCATTTTGGAAGACCTTGGCTTTTGCAGCAAAATAATTAAATATATATCAACAAGTTTCTTGTGCTATTCTTTATTATCATCAATATCGTTGTCTAGCCCAGAATTTGCAGCCAACATATAAAGCTGATTTTCTATATGCCTCTAGTAAATGTAGTTACCTGCTTTGATGGATAAAATCATTTAGAGTTGTCTTCATTTTCTCTTCAGATGCAATCTCTGAAATCTTAATCAAGTCCTTTACTTGCTCTAATGACTCTTCCTACAAAAAACATATGAAAAATGTGTTATGTAAAGAAGAGCTCTCTGTCATTGTTCCAGTGTTCTAACACCATTGTTCACTGCAAGAAAAAGGGACACGACTCTATAAGCTGACAGAACGGGACTTTTGATATATTACTATGTCTGAAGTACACAGAGAGAAGGCTCTGGCAGCATGATTTATTCTGACCTTTCACCATTCTCTCCAACTACTAGTCCAAGCTACTATTGCTTGGAGCAGCTTTGTTTTCTCACTTCCTTGTTGAAAGATCAGTCAATGGGAAACGTTCTCCACTAAGTAGGAGGAAAATCTATAACTCTCCTTTATTCTGTTTCCAGTCCTGCTGTTTATATTTAGCAAGTTGCTGGAGTTAACATCTTAAACTTTAGTGGGCACCTGAATCCACGTGCGAAGTCTACCAGGAGACTTACTGTTATTGAGAAACTGTGTCTACTCTTACAAACTAAAACATATGTCTCCATTTCCAGTAAGGCCAGTAAGTGAGTGTTCAGGTGCACTGACAAACATATGTCTCCACATACATATCCAGATGTTTAACTTTCAAATACCTGGGCTTGAAATGTTGGCCTATAAGCTACAGTCTTTTCATAACACAACCTCGAATGAATATGACATCAGTGTTATTGCTCATCAGATATAAAAGGATAAATGAGGAATGAATCAGACTCTTAATCTCAGAGCCCCAAATAGAAATATTCAACATGAGAAGTCATATTAGAAAAAAAAGAAACATAGTGCTTTCTTGAGACTATTGATAGTCAACTTTAATTAAGGGTAGAAGGAAACTTTGTTATGGGAAAACACTATGGTTAGAGCATCACAGTCACTGCCTGTGAGATGATATGCCATTTTATTTCTATCAGTGTTTTCAGGAAAACTAAAACCAAAATGAGTTCTTTAAAGAGTAACCAGCACAAACACAGCTTAAACCATGTGGTCTGAGCAAGAAGACATCAGAGGAACAGCCATAGCAGACAAATTTACTCTATACCTCGTATTTTAAGTTTTGACTGTTCTTACACAGAATAAAATGCCTCTGAGAAGACAGCTCTATGGCAAAAAAAAAAAAAAAAAAAAATCGATAGGAAGACTTAACTAGCTCTAACAGAACAAAGAAATTCAAGGGACAAAAAAGAAGGGCTGAGATCAGCTACTCTTCACAAAATTAACAGAAAGGAACGCAGTTGGGGGAAACTTTGATGGCCCGTTTTGGAGAATGTGACCTCTCACTGCCATATTCTGCTGAATACATGAGCCTGGGAGGATGGTTGACACTTGCCAGATGATCTGCCATTTTCTCCAGAGTGTTGGAAGAGTACAGACGAAAGGTCTGGTTGCCCCAGTAGCTCTTGACACAGATACAGGGCTTCTTCTCATCATATGGCAGGTACTGGTAGTTCCTGTGAAAATAAAGTATGGAGCAGATCATAAAGGGGAGAGAGGAGTTCAGGGGAATGCACAAGACATATTGACTCTTTTTGTAATGCTGCTTTCTTTGGGTGTTCAGCTGTATGAGTGTCTCGTACTGAAAAAAACAAAATGAGAAAGGCTCCAGAGGCTGTGCAGAATTTAATGCACATCTCCCACAAAGCCTCATGGTTTGGAGTTGTGGTAGGCACTATGTCAAAATCATGTGCCTGATAAGCATGTTGTCCTCCCTTTCTATAAACATTATAGTCACATGAAACACCCATGCTCAGCTATACCAGATTTAATACCAGAGATCTCATCATTTTCCTTTCTAATGGTGGGAGAGTGGAGAGCTTTTTAGTGGATATGAAGTTCTATAAATTCTCTTATGTTCTTCTGGGTATGGCTCTAACCTAATGCTGCCAATACATGCCCGGCAGCTGAGAAGAGTCTGTCCTGTAGAGCTATTTTCTGATGTATACTTGTGTCGCTCTTTAACCCCAGTTGACAACGAATCCCCACACAGCTACTTGCTCAACTTCTTCCTGGTAGGATGAGGGAAAACTCATGGGCTGAGATAAAGACAGTTCAACAGGTAAAGCAAAACATGTAATTAATTCACCACTTTCTCTTGGTAAGCAGCGGTTCAGCTTTAGGGAAGCTCAGAAACCAAACAGATCCAGGTTGATATTTCCCACCTAGACCTTATATCATAAACTGCTGGCAATGCCTGGCCTTCTAAGGAAGGTGGAACCATTTAGTCTTGGCATTCAGCAATAGTTAAACTCATAGTTTAACAATTAAAAATAGTTGATTAATGAAGATGTTGGTCAATAGTCAGATGAATATGAGCCAGCAGTTTGCCTAAGTGGCTAATAAGGCCAATGGCATCCTGGCTTATACAAGAAATAGTGTGGCCAGCAGGACCAGGGAAGTGATTGTCCTTGGGCCCACCTCAAATACTGTGTTCAGTCCTGGGCCTCTCATTACAAGAAGGCCAATGAGGTGACAGAGCGTGTCCAGACACAGGCAACAAAGCTGGTGAAGGGTAAATGATACTTGTGATCAGGGACCCTAAACCAGANCACTTTTCTTCTCAAAATTCAACCAAAACTCTACTTTTCCCTTCAGAACTCCACCAAAACCTCATTTTTCTCCCTCAAAACTCCACCAGAACCGACCTTTCCCCCCAAATTCAACCAAATCCTCACTTTTCTCCTCAGAACTTCACAAGAACCCCACTATTCCACTTGAAACTCCATAAAAACCCACTTTTCTCCTCAAAATTCAACCTAAACTCTACTTTTCTCCCTCAAAACTCCACCAGAATCCACCTTTTCCCCCCAAATTCAGCCAAATCCTCACTTTTCCCCTCAGATCTCTATCAAAATCCACCTTTTCCCACATAAATCCTGTTTTTTCCCTTAAAACTCCACCCAAAATCCGACTTTTCACCCCAACATTCAACCTACACCCCACCTTTTCCCTCAGATCTCCACAAAAACCCACCTTTTCTCCCCAAATTCAACCAAATCCTCACTTTTCCCCCTCAGAGCTTCACAAGGATCCAACTTTTCTCCTCAACATTCAACCAAACGCCCACTTTTTCTCTCAGAACTGCACAAAAAACCTCACTTTTTCCCCTC
>WBNH01005122.1:25697-46121 GCA_013401255.1 Urocolius indicus | reverse complement strand
ACAGAAAATGTATTAACAGCCAGTTATGCAGGAGACTAGGATTTGTTGGTTGTTTCCACCTAACTTTCTTAGAAACAGTACGTGTGCCAAAGTTGGGACTCAACATTTTTCCCCTTGATCAAGAATGTGACTTCCACAGTACTTTACAGCAACAAAATCTTTGTTACCTCTACTATTTCAGTGAGACTGTACTCAGATGGGGATTTTCTGGACAATATACACCATATATACCTACCTGCAGCCTCATTACGAGCCGTTTCACCACCACTCTCTACCTAGATAATGTGCAGTTTAACACAATTCTTGAAGTAACCTAATAGCAGAGAGAGGCAAAATAGGAAAGGAGGGCAATTTTGATTCATTAAGCCAGCTGCACAAACCTAGGCTAGCTAACAACATTCAACACCTGCAGGAAAAGTGCTTTTTCACACTTAACACACTGAAATGCCACAAAAGCACTGCGGCAGCCCTGCGAAGTGAGCGACAGCGCTAAGAAATAAAAAGGCATTTAGAGTTTAGGACGACCTTTCTACAAGAGTTTCAGCACAAGGATGCTTGGTGACACAGTGTCCAGCTGCCGCGGCTGGACACACCGCCGCCTCCTGTACTGCCCAGCCGCCACGGCGCTCCCTTGCCACAGCAAAATCGCGGCTGCGCGCTCCGGGGTCCATGCTTCGCTCTCCCTCATCGCCTCCACGCGGGTTGGGTCGGCACGGCACCACACCGGGCTCAGCACCGGGCACTACACCGGGCACAGCACCGTGCACAGCACCGGGCACAGAACCCGGCACAGCACCGGGCACAGCACCAGGCTCGGCAATGGGCACAGCACGGGGCTCAGCACCGGGCACCACACCGGGCTCAGCACCGGGCTCGGCACCGGGCACAGCACCGGGCACAGCACCAGGCTCGGCACTGGGCACAGCACCGGGCTCAGCTCTTGTCTCAGCACCGGGCTCAGCTCTGGGCTCAGCACCGGGCACCGCTCTGGGCTCAGCTCTGGGCACCGCACCGGGCTCAGCACCGGGCACCGCAGCGGCAGCACCGCAGCGGCAGCACCGCGCCTCAGACGCGCGATCGCTACGGAGCGACGAGCCCGAGCCCGATCGTGCCACCTGATTGGTGCTCGTGTCTCTGCCGCCCGCTGATTGGTGCACGGCTCTCCCCACGCGCTCTCTCTTCCCTCCTATTGGCTCGTGCTTCCCGCTCAGCTCCTGTGTCCCGCCTCCGCGGCGCTCCCTGCGCTGGCGATGGCGGCGGCCGGCGGGGGTCGCAGCTCCGCGCCGGGCCGCGCTGGCCATAGCTTCCTCCTCGGCAGCGCCGCCACGTGGCCCTTGAAGCGCTACGGCCGCTTCTTGCCTCCGGTGGACGGCGCCGAGGAAGGGCAGAACACGTCGTCGTGGAAGGTGAGGGCCGGCTGTGCTGAAGCGGCTCCGGGTAACACGGGAGGAGTCTGCAGCTGTCTGCGAGCGCACAGGCGGTGCAGGAGTCGGGAGAGGTTTTGCTTGGCGCATTATTAGCGTAACCACACCAATGATATGACAGCGGCCCCGCTTTTTATTATCATTGCTGTTGCTCCTTATAGCGGTGGCCTGTGCTAGTAAAACCCAGAGATGGGGTTGGAAGAGCGGTGCTTGTTCAGTGTAGTTTGGCCTGTAGATGGAGTTTGTAATCAGTAAAACATTCTCGGATGTGCCTCCTGTCCGTGGGAGCGGAGAGCGAGCTGCGTCACTGAAGGGAAGTTACGCGCCTCGCGTTTGGCACTTGATCTTCCAAACCTTTTCTTTTGTACTAGAAATAGAAAATGCAGATTCTCTGCTTGCAATTCTTACGTCATCTGTCTTTTTGAAGGTTTTTGAATCAAATGAAGACTCAGGCCATCTAATCCTTACCATTGTCGTATCTGGCCATTTCTTTATTTCCCAAGGGAACACGGTGTTGGTAAGTTTCTTACACATCAATAATATTTCTGCTGTGTTATCACCATTAACTTTCTTTCACTTCTCAGCTTCATGTTCTTCTCCACTGAAAGGAAACTGCCAGTTTTATTTTGCTCCCCGTGCTACTTTCTCTCTGCGTTTATGAGAATAATACTAAAAGCATTACTTCAGACTGAGGAATAGTGTTACTTCTGGGGATTAAAAAAATCTAGATTTAGGCGTATCACCAAGTGCCACAGATATAGAAAGATAAATTGTTTCTTTTCATGATTCCCCAGCCTAAGAAATCAGAGAAAACGAACTGTTAAGAAATAGATACAAAATATAACTACAAATTCCTATAAGATTTGCTATAGGATCTATCTAGTTTCTTGTCAGTGACCTGTTAGTATTTTGGTTTTGATAATTAAGTTTATCAGAGAGTATGGATCTTTTCTGTGTTGAGTAATGTGATCTTAGATACAACTTACATTCACGGAGACAAAATAACAACTTCAAAGTTGTGTCAACTGATTTCTCTGTAGCCTGTACTTAAGCATGGCCAGCTACTAAATTATAAAGAATTCACAATGACCACTAATTGGTTAAAGGGAACACTCCATCTAGAAGGAGCAGGTTTGATGTCCATGTTAGAGAAGGCCTGTGCTGCAAAGTGGAATTGAATCCATTCGGTACATATCAACACTCAGTGATGAGAACAAGTAGTAATTGACTGATAAATACATTAGAAAGCTACTACAAACCAGTGAAAGATGCTACACTATTAAGCTATCAAAGACTTCAAAATGTAGAATATATTAAAGAGTATGTTTAGTAGCTATAAAATGTGTAAATTTATAAATTAGGTTTTACTGTGCTTCTTCAAAGAAATACTTGTATGAAAACCAAGGATACACTTAAATTTGTTTGTCCTGTGAGTGCATTAAGAGCATTGAATAGGTAATGAAAGAGCTAACAGAGAGCTGTCAGACTGGCTACTTGTTGTACAAGACATGCCTATTTAGTGAGGTCAAGTTGAATGTTCTTGGACAAGGTAAAAATGTAACATGGAAAGTGTTGTGGTTTGGCCCAGCTAGCACAAGCACCACTACAGTCTCTTGCTCAGTGCCCCCCATTCACCCCCACCCTTGTTAGGATGGCAGAGGCCCCAGTGAAATGGGAGGAGAAAGATGTTGTGGATTGAGACAAGGGCAGGGAGAGCTCGCTGCCAATTCCAGAAAGTTTGTTCTACTACCTACAAGAAACAGAACAGAACAAAAAGCAAAAAGTGAATAGGATGATGAGAAAATTACAGCCAGCACTTTAAGATCTCCCTCCCCCATCCCTCCTTTCTTCCCGGGCCCAGCTCACTGCTCCCGATATCTCTACCTCCTCCCCCCACAACGGCTCAGGGGGCCAGGGAATGGGGGATGTGGTCAGTCTCTCACATATGCTCTCTGCTGCTTCTCTCCTCTCAGATGGGGACGACTGCTTGCATTCTCTGACATGAGTCCCTCCGGCAGGACACAGTCCTTAATGAACTTCTCTGCCGTGGGTTGTTCCCAGCAGCTGCAGTTTCTGTCCTGAGGGTCCCCCCTTTAATGAGCTTCTTTGGTGTGAGTTCTTCCCACAGTTACAGTTTCTATGAATGTCGGGTCCTGCACATGAGATATGGCCTCCTCTGGCCATACTCACTGGCCCTGGCACAAGGTCTTTAATGAAGTGAGTCACCGCCCTTGATGTGGGATTTTTAGCAAAATGAGTCATTGCCCCTAATGTCGGATCTTTAGCAAAATTGGAGCAGTTGCAGTCCTCTCACCTTTCCTCTTAAACATACTTGACTTGCTGAAAAAAGCAGGAAATACCTGATTTACTTCTGAACCTGAGTGGGCATCTTCAGAACTATGTTAAGTTTCCTCTTTGTCGTGGATTTGAGCCAGCACATCTGGCTTAGTTTTACTGCTTAGGCCTATTTGTTAAGCCCCCGAAATGCATCCCTTCTCCTAACACTATGCAAGACTGAAATATGGTGAGGAATTTCTTCTCCCTAGGACAATCATAATCTGCAGGTATCTTCTCAGTCTTTGAAGAACCGTCTTGGAATCTCCTTAGTAAAGCAGCCATTATCATCAAATAGGAAGGTGATGCACAGGGATTGTACTGAAAAAGAGAGCACAGGCACAGTGATGCTGTTGACTAGTAGCTGGTAACAGCTTACAGTGTGATAGACTCAAAGCCAGCTGGAACTGCACAGGCCACCAGTGAAAGTTTGCAAACTCCTTTCTTGAGATGCTGTGTAAAAAAGCAGTTGCAATACTCTGCAGTCTGTTACTGCTGTAGAAATAATCAAACTGCAGAAATGGTTCATCTCACTGGTTCTGTGTCTCTTTAGTCTCCTGTTCCCAGGAGCTGTCAGAAATCTGTCACAATGTTTAAACAGGCTTTGCACCAGTAAGTACCTATAGTGCTTTTCGATTTATCACAGACCAAAGCTGCTCACTGGGGGTCCGTGATAATGGACATTTTGTCACAAAGAATCATGCACAAGTTTGTGCTTCAGAGAGAATGTAACAAGTGTGATAGAATGCTGCAGTTGTTAGAGAATGGTTCAGCTCGTGGTTTTGCTGTGTACAGTCTTTCTAGGTGCTGGCCTGAGCTAACACACCTGCTGCCTTACTTGTATTGAAATTTCCTCTGATGTACTTAGAGCTGTTTCTTGCTCTGTAGTAACTGCGTCCTTTAAATTGTTGATGTCTAGTCTTTTGATCTATCCTCTAATCCCTACTTTTCAACCCATTTGATGTACAACAGGCTCCTGGTTTTGAGGGCACTGGATTACTGTTATGGCCTCGTACCTCTGCCCCAGCAACTCAGTGAGGCATATGTGCCACAGGGACACCCTTTCTTTCTCACCTTGAATAATGATGTTACATTTTTTGTAAAACTTCCACAGATGAAGATAAAGGGATTTTTTTCCTCTCTAACAGTAACCCAAGAAGGAACTGAACTGCTAACTGAAGGATTCATTCACTGGCTTTCCTTTTTTCTTTTTTCTTGCTGCAGCAGTAGTGGGAGAACAGGAAGCCTCACCCCACCCCAAGCATTTTAAAATGAACCGTCCTGACTAAGAATTTTTAAAAAATAAAGTTTTCATCTACCATCTGTAACAGAGAACTTTATTAATTGGATGCTTTTACAATTGGTTGGTACTGTAGTATGATAGATGCTTCTTTCCTCTGGTTTAAAATTGGAAACTGTGGTAAAACCAGTGCATTAATAGGTGCAACACACTTGATTTATACTTCCTCTTTTCTTTAGGAAGGTAGAAGTTGGAGTGCACCTGTTCTTCAGTGGTATGTACCTTTTGCACAAGCCAAAATGAACCCGTTTGGCTGCCAGTGGGTTACACTGGTAATACTGGGGGTGGATGCTTTTTAAAAAGTTCAGCAAAAAAAAAAAAATAATCAAAGTAACATACTACAAAGTGTGAACTTCCAGACTTCGGCTGTTCTGTATTAAACACAGAATTTTTCTTTGTTCATTCTTCTGAACAGTCTTGTTAACTGAACAAATGCTTGTCTGAATTCAGTGCTGATCAGCGTCAGGTGGCCAAACATGCTAGTGATGGCTGCCCATGTTTGCTCTCTTTGTGACCATGGACCCTAGCAAAAACTTTCTTGGTATTTTGTTCAGTTGCTTAGTGATCCTTTCCTCAGACTTTTTTTCTGGCCAAGTAATGATTTGTAAAATACATAAACTTTTTGTCTGTAATGTACTCTGCTGTAATGTGAAAACAAGAGAAGATAGCTTTCATGGAAATTATTTACTTGGTGAATGCTCTTTGGTTTGCACCTTTCATCTGCAGATTTCGCAATGGCTGAGGTTGTGTAGGAATGGAAATCTTTTATTTCATTGACAGTTGGGTTAACATGATCCATTCTAGGAAGAATAGTCAAGTGTTCCTTACTTGACACTAAAAATGTTTTCTCTATAATGGATGTATTTATGTGTTTTCTTACTCCTTTTTATTTTCTTAAAGCAGGAGTGTTAAACTTCTCTTTTTCTTAAATAATTGTACCTGATTAGAGCAAAGTGAGACTATGACTCTTCTATGACCTGTTTCTAAGAACATTTATAAAATAGTAATAAAAATATTCGTGTATCCTAACAGCTGGAGTTTTTTAGATACTATAGAATTATTCTAATGAGCAACAATATAGTAGAATATTTGAGGAATTCTCTAGCAGTCTTTTTGCTGATGGAAGTTGAAATACCATTTTCTTGCCAAAAATAATGCTGCAGTGTATGTGCTGGGTCTCAACACTTCTAAACCAGGCAGATCAGGAAATACCTTGTGCTGCATGTGCTGCTATGCAGTGAGGTGTCATAGGTTTGAAACTGTGGATTGCAGTATGTGAGAATGCTCTAGAACCGGCTGATAAAGTACTGCCCTGGTACCGTTACAGGTAATTGTGGGCATCTTCAGTGTTTCCATCAGTTGTTCAAAGAAAACAAATTATTTCCTTCAATGGCTAAACTTTAGGGAATGGGTATGCATTCAAAATCACTTTCAACATTCTTTAATAACACTGCCAGGGACAGATCTGAAGCTACCTTAATAACTGCTTTCCTTTAAAAATACAATCTACTTCTTGTGATCAGCCAGATGACATACGAGGAGGGTAAATGGGACTTCAGAGCATGCAACAAAAATCCCTGATGTGTAATGCAAATCAAAGACTGCTTTGAATGTTTGATTTTTTAAATTTTTTTTTAAACAAAGTTCTTCATTTGGAATTAAATTACACAACATTTTTGGGACCTGTTTTTGCTGCAGTGTTGCTTGATAGACTGCATATCTTCCTGTAAAAAATAAAATCACACTCATATACTGTAGGTAACGGATTTTTACCAGGAATATCTCAACAGCATCTATCAATTTCTGGCTATACTTGCAAGATACATCATGTTCTGTTTACTGTAACTCTTATTTCATTTTCCTCCTATGAATCAACACATCATGCTTATGCTGTTTTGGTGTTTTATTCACCTCGATTCTGGGGCTAGAATTCTTAATATCCTACAAATTAAACAAATGGAGATCATGAAGAGGACTTATTAAATAGGATAAAATTAATCCAGAGGAATTGATTTGTGACCTGATCTTTTGGAGCATAGACTCAATGTCCTTAGTTTCCTCCTGATCCTTTCCTGACTTCCAGTAAGCTAGCAGTGCTTAGGATAAAGTAGAGTCTAACCTCATTAATTAGGCAGGCATTCAGCAGACACTCAGATGTTCCTGCTGCTCTATTTGCTGCACCTCAGACTTAGGCACCAAATTTTTGAGATGATACAACACTGCTTTGGATAGATGAAGGTCCCTGTGCAATAAATGAGGACATCTGACAGACACCTGGAGAAATGACCAGGTTTCTGATGCTGCTTAGTGAATCACAGAATCATAGAATTGTTTTAGTTGGAAAAGACCTTTAAGATAATTGAGTCCAACCACTAACCTCATACTGTCAAGCCCCCCAGTAAACCATGTCACTCAGCACCTCTGGAGTGGTTTAGGTCCATCCATGGACCACAATTAGACTTCATTACCACAGACTTTGGAACTCCAGGAGGACAGGGGCCTTAATTGCTGCTTATGATCCTGGATAAAACAGACAAGGCTACTTAACTTGGGGAAGAAAACAGAAAATAACTTAATCCACCACTAACCATGAAACCCCAAAACATAACAAACAGAAAACAACACAGAGTGGTACAATGATGAAGAGTGCTACCAGCCCTTTAAGACCACCTGCCCCCTACTCCTCTCCTCCTCCTGGGCTTAGAGCTCTGATCCCAGTGTCTTTATCTCCTTCCCCTTCATCCCTGAACAGCTCAGAGGGGCAGGGAATGGAGGTTTCAGTCAGTCTTTTCCTGATGACTCCTGCCTCAAGGCAGATGGACTCCTTACCAGCCCTCTCTGCTCCAGCATAGGGTGCCTCACAGGCCAGGCAGCCCTACACAGGCCACTCTAAAATGTGTTTATCCCAAGGGCTTCAGCTCCTCTCTGCCTCTTGTGTGGGGCTGCTCTGCAGCCCGCAGGCTCTCTGGCATGTCCTGTGCCATGGCCGCCTCCTCACACAGTCTCCTGCCCATCCAGGTGCAGTCACATGGAGCTGCTGGTGGCTCTCAGTCCTGCCATTGCCCTCCTGTGTTCTCGCCGTGGGCAGCAGAATGGTCTGCAGTCTGGTGCTCCTCCTTCCCTCCTCCTTCTCTGACTGTGGGGCCCATATGGTCACTTCCCTCTTGTACCACTCTCACACCTCCTCCCAAGCACTTCAAACTCCGGTCCTTAAATAGTGCTGGCAGAGGCACCAGATTGGCCCAGCCGGGCTGGAGGTGGCTCTGAACCCAGCAGCCGGGGGAGAGTCTGAGAACTCTTTACCAGGTCTGCACTGCAGCCCCCTCGCCCTGTTACCAAACTGGTATCATTGCAGCTTGCCTTAGGAAATGAATAGAGTAAGGAACTGATACAGGTGTATCTCTGGAAATCGAGCATGGCCTATGCAAGTAGAAGGTTGCTCTGTTTCCTGACAAATGTACCATGGACCTGTCCAGCCTAAATGGGAATGGAGCAGCACGATGTTGTCTGAGACCTTTAGCTTCTCTTTTCTGGCACCTTGCTCTGGTTATTGACAGGACCACTCTGACAGCTATGCACTGGGATGTTAATGAAATCAGTAGAAGTCCTTTGATCTCATGCTGAAGTAAAAATTTCAAGTTCACATTTCCAGTCTGGGATACTCATCTGACTCCTTAATCCCTCTCACTATACAATCCGTTCAGACATTCTGAACAAACTGTTTATGTGCATTTCGTGAGCCTATTATAAGTGGCAGTCTCATCTGGAGAACGTACATCTTTGTCTGTGGTATTCTGGGCTTTTGTGTGTCTTTTTTAGTATTGATTGTAGCTTAAGAGCAGAGTAATGTTTGTGGAAAAAGGAAAGGTTTTGTTTTTTTTTTCCTAAGCTGTTGTTTACATATAGTTCAGTTTCACTTGAAATTGTCTGTCTGAGGAATGAGGGGATCCAAACTGATGCAAGCCAACTTAGCTGAACTGTCACACAAATAACATTTCTTAGTCACATGGAGCTGCTGGTGGCTGACAGGGTTGCCTAAAGGCCTTGCAATCCATCAGAAAATAGATAACCTGTTCCTGTGTTCCTATGTTGCTTAGCAATACAGGGTTTCTACATGATACAATAATAAATATATTCATAAATAACTTGGAATACCTTGCAACATCGATCATGGGCCTTGTTATTCAGCATCGTTTTGAATGCTGAAATGTATAATCAGAACAAAAGTATTTCCCAGTCAATGACAGACTAGACAGTTTTAAGTCCAGAGCAGCGTTAGTGGCTTTTCTGTCTCCTGTAAGGTGTGGTTACATCTTGCCTGCTTCCACGCATTTGGAAAATGTCTTGCTTTTTACCTGCTTCAGATTAATTCCTCTAAGGGTCTTCCCTCTAAGAGGCTTAGATTTTTGTCAGAAATATATGAAACTGTTTTCCTTTAATACAGTGTTCTTAAAAGTGTTACCTGGGAGAATGACATAAGGAGCATATGCATGGTAGAACAGCAACGATCAGACTTTGAAAAGCACAGCCATTTACCTCCTCAGATTGAAAATGTTTGAGCTCTTATGTCCCTGCCCAGTCCTAAGTTGCTTTTTTTGCCAAATTCATGATTAATCTCACCCTGTTGCCTCTCTTTTTTTCATGCCCAATACTGCTCAGCAGTGCCCTACACTGCATGCAGAGAGGCTCTGAATGATGCCTTCTCAAGGGGAACAGTGACCACAGCTACTTTGCTATTTCTGTCAGTGTGGTCTCACAGTAGCAACCTGGAGAGACTACTTTTTTCATTGTCATTAAATCTGCTCTGGACATAAGAAGAATCAATTCATTAATCCCTAGAAGGCACAAATAGAATATAATCTCACTATATTGCCATGCAGTTTCCAGGACCTACTCTACACTTAGCTCCTGGATGTTGGCAGAGATCCTCTCAACTTGGAGTGATGGAACAGGAGTCAGATTTATTTCTCAGTGCTCTGAATTCTTTTACCTAACTTCATGTGCAGATTCATAACTATGTCATTGTTCACAAAAAAGAGAGAATTGACCATGTTAAGAATGTTATTTTGTCTTAATTCAGGCAGTGCCAAATATAGTCTACGGTGACTGAAGTAACACGGAAAAGGCATAACAGAATAGACCTTAACATGGTGCAAAATTAGGCTTATTTGCTGTTTGGAACTGAGGAATATCTAGAGGATCTTGACTGTAGTGATGGTTACTGATATAAACAATTTAATGATGGAATTCAGCCTGAGTAGCTCTACAGACACAAGTTTACCTAAAAGATTCCCTCCCCTCATTCAGATGGCTTGCTTGTGTGAAACCAGGTCTCTTGTATTGCTCAAGTACTGTGCTGAGTTTGTCTGTTTGGTTTAGCTATTCTTGGTTATTTGTTTCTGCTTAGCAATATACAATCAACCAAAGGTGCAAAAGGAGAGGAGATACTTCTTGCCTTTTTCTTCAGTTAATTAAACTTAGTAACTTAAGTAACTCTAAGTAACTGAAGTAACTTAAATTTCAGTTAATCAGATTTGGGGGTTGGAGTTGAAATAATGTATACATAAATAACAATTCCAAATGCTGGGGTTTTTTCCAGCATTTACCTCAGAAACTGGACATATAAAAGGATGACAACCTGGGAACCATCAATAAAATAGGTGGTAGAAAAGTTAAACATTGTCTGCCTTTTCTGATTTCTTTGAACACAGTTATTATTTTAAAGAGACAACATTTGTTCAGCCTGCGTCGGAACAGCTGTATTTAAATAAACACATGTGGTGTGTTTCAAAAACAGTAACTATTTGAAATGAACAGAATAAGCACAAGTTTCTGCCAGTTAAAGTGGCCTAGTGAAAGAATGGGATGTTAGGACTGGTTCACTGACAGCAAACCAATCTTTGTGGTTTGGTAGTGGAATTGGAGAAAGAACAAGTGGCAGCAGAGAAATTCCCTATGGCTGAAAGCATGAAGCTTGTAAGCACGAGTAGCCATCATGCTCCAACCCAAAAGTCATTTCCTAGGCTGGGTGGTTGACCAGGACATAGCCAGGATATATGTGAGCAGTTCTGAACTGGCCCATGTGTTTTCAGAAGCCATCGATATTCCCCTCAGTACAGACAAGTTAAAAGATGTTCAACATTTATAGCTTTAAAGGAAATGAATAGGTCCTTGTGCTAAGGGGAAATTCACCTTACGTTAGTTGTTTTTAATGTCACAAAAAGAAACGTAAATGCACTCAGCTCACTGCATTCCAAACAGTGAGGGCAATCACTGTCAGATGATTTTTATGAACCTCAAGAATATACCCTTTCTGGAAGGGAAGAGTTGAAAATGGTGTTTTCTGCTTTATATATTCCAGTTCTACCTATCCCATCTTTCTCTCTGTTCTGTCTTGAGAGCACATCTCCTGCCTCATTCAAACTCTTCTGCATGAAGTATGTTTTCTGAAACCATCTTCCCTCCTTCAGTGTGCTGTTGGCTGTACCTTCCTTCTCTAACTTCAATTCTGTTTTCCTTGCTCCCTTAGTAGATCCCTACATGAACACAGCACAAGCTGATGAGCATCGTAGCTGGATGTCACTCCATGTCCCCTCTAAAGTACTTCTTATGTACACTGGACAAATCTGCACTTTTGTATTTTGTACAGCCCTGTACTGAGACCTCGTTGTGATGCATGTGCACAATTAATCATGATTTTTTGCTGTCACAGATGCTGCTATTTCCATGGCATTGTCACAATCGAAATTCATTATAACATAACTTCCTGTTGTGCACAATCACTAGTCAAACTGAGTGGTGCTTCTCCATTTTCAGTATTAAACAATCTTTTGGGGCAAAACTCTGTAGGCATGAATGTCCTTACCCAATTTAACATGAATAGATGCGATAGTGCAAATGAAAATATGACATCAATGCTACTGACTATTCTGGAAGTTTTTCACCAGTGCTGCACTCTTTTCTTAGCCTGCTCATCTTACTCCTCAAGCATTCTGCTCAGTATCTTCTCCCTGAATCACTACCACACCCCCCACACCCCCTTTCCCCCATAATGGCCATACACTAAGCTCTCATTGGGCAGGTCTTTCTAAAAAGGCTAAAACTGCAGCCCCCCAAAGTCCGGGTGTACAGAGGAGGAAGGGTATTTCACAGGGTTCCTTTGCTGCCAGGTATACATTCAGAATGCATGACAAACTGACCTGCTTCAGAGACTTCCTACTATTTGACATCTGAGAGGATTTTGTCTCTATGTGGCATCCTCAGGGTACAAGAGATGGCCTCCTGTTCCACTGTTTGAGCAGTAGCACAGCTGGAAACCACCAATGTACCAAGCAAGACACTCTTTTCTGTTGTGAAGTCTATTATTTGCAGTTTGTCTCTCTTAGGATCCAGTAAGAACACAGAATATCTTGGTACTTCCCATTGCTTGCAAAGTGAGCTCTTTGTGGTTTTTTTTTTTTTTTTACCTCAAGGCCTCTCACATCTTTGGAAGTTCTATTTTGAGGGATTTTGTGTGTGCCTAGGGCAAATGGACATGCTGCAAGGGACTGGCCCATCTTACCTGCTGTCAGCACCTTACAGAGCAGGGGAAAAGTCTTTTGTCCCTCTGATGCAAAATCTTTTGGGAATGATACTTGCATTTCATCTTATCATTCAGGGGTCTGTCATGGCAGATGTCTGATCAGCTGTATATCTGTGATCCAGTTTGTCTTTGGTTCAATGCTTGTGAGACATTCCTCTTGTAAAAGTTCAGCTAAAAAGGCAAATGCAATTACAGAATCACAGAATGGTAGGAGTTGGAAGAGATGATCCAGTCCATTCCCCCTGCAGGTCCACCTAGATCAAGTCACACAGGAACACGTCCGCTTGGGTTTGGAAACCTCCAGAGAAGGAGACTCCACAGCCTCCCTGGGCAGCCTGTGCCAGGGCTCCCTCACCCTTTCCTTATGTTTAAATGGGACATTGTGTTCCAGCTTTTGTCCACTACCCGTTGTCCTATCTGCATGAGACTATAATGCCAGTGCAGTGTCTTACCAAGGTGACTTCTTGTACCAAAATAGAATTGCAGATGCTCTTCCAGCCTGGAAGATGGATATTGACTCTGCAAAACCACACTGCTGACAGTCCAGGATAGACATGACTTGGGGTTCTTGACCCTTGGGACACCTACAAAAAGCACCCCAAGAGAAAAGCTGTGGTCACTGAAAACATGATGAGTTCAGATAATTTCTGAAACTAGGCAATTTCCTCCCTGCCTGAAAATTTGTTTGGGCCCCCAACCCCACAGGACTTCACTATGGAATGACTATGTGGCAGTCTGGGGAAAGTACCTTGGGAGACCAAGGCCATTGTGTTGCAATTTTTATATCAGGTTTTCAGCTTCCTGGGATATTTTTACAGAATGGTGAGCAGTCTTGTCTTCTTTGAAGAGACTGACAGTTATGGCAACTGGAGTATATAATCATCTGTATCAAGTTACCAAAGCTGCTTCTTGTTTACCTGAAGTCCATGTGTAGAAAAAGCCTCTCTGGACCTTAAATAAACCACCTCCTGTCTCATTCCTCAGCTGTGCCTCCCCTCTGCTGCCCTCTCCAGCAGCCTCAGGGGATGCGGAAGAGTTTCAGGCTCTCTATTGCAGCTGATTTATTGTGTATTTCATGGTGCATCACGTGCACAAACAGAATTTAATCACATGGACACAAATTTCATCAATGCACAAACACAAATGTAAAATGTATATGGAAATTAGAATGTACCTTGGCATAGTGTCTTTACTGGAACCATAGATTTAATTCCTAGTGGGGGGAAGTTGCAGGTAATTAATCTTTGTTAGGGATTAAATTACATCATATACATGTGTGCTTCAGAGTGTTGCATGTTTGCCCTGCAAGTAGGCTGTGTTCTGCTTTGTTTCAGGAAGGCTTTTCATTAATCAATTCCCACAAGTGGCTACAGATAGCAAGAAGAGCAGACTGCCTGCTCCTTCGTGCACAGTCAAAGGGAAGTTGAGTTGCTTTTAATATTTCTAATAGCAAACACAGTTCTTTATAAGATTTCTTAATATTATATAAAATAAACCCAAAGTTCTGAAATACTGTAAATTGTATAAATTAAAATATTTTTTACTCTAGATGTTAAACAAGAATGGATTGAATCATCTTAATGTCTTTTATAACTGCTAGGGTTATAGGGTTATAGTTAGGGTTTTCAGACTGCTAGAATCTATCTGCCATGCTTAACAGTTAAAAAAAAATGAAGAGATTCTCTTACACATACAGAAGCATGTTACCTACAAGTCAGGCTTCACTTTGGCGAAGTATCTAAACAAACAATTATTTAGGCACCTGGCAGAGTAGCGGCAAGGTAGTGATTCAGGCATTTGGCATTCAAGGTGGTGAAGGGGGCCAAGGTTTCCTGCCTGGCCTTCAGATCTTATGAAAAGACATTGGTCAGCCTTTAAATAATTAACTGGCACTTGCTTGTTACCAACTGATCTATAAATCTCAGCTTTCTTAGTTCTTACTTGAACTCTGAGAAATTCCTTATTCCTCCACACCATGCACGCACCAGGTTTTTCAGGAACAAAGCCTGTTTCAAGATGGGAAGAGCTCTCACTTCTCCCCTGAGAGTTTCTAGGCACTGTTATTTCAGCAGAAGCAGCTGCCTGTAGTTGAACCATCTCTACTTGACAAGAGAATTCATTGCTAAGGTAGAAATGAGGATCTGGGGAAAAGATGATGAGCCCCTTGTTCAGTACCTACTAGAGACCAGTTTATCCTTTTGCTCTGTTCACAATACTATTAAGGCACAAAAACAACTACTTGGAAATGTTCTGGCCTTCTCCCCCAAGGGCTTCTTGTCATTGCAGAGAATAGCAATATCCAGAATAGCTGAAATCTGGAATAATTCCCATTTAGTTGTATTTGTATCTTCTATCTGATTTCTTTATGAAAGATGCAGAAATATTTCTTTATGGGGTATTACGAAGCAAACAATATCGTCTGCAGAGGGGAAGATGCCTTGCTAATTGGAAGATAAAAGCAAAAGGCATAATAAATGTTGTTTAAATATAAGGACTGGCTTGTTTCAGAATAAGCCCAGGGCAAGGGCAGCAACAGGAACTGCAGAAATAAGTATCTTAAACTGTTACAAATGTATGGGTTATGCTTGTCTGAAAGCAAAATACCTTTGCTCTCTGTTTTGTCAGATTTTTACAAAGTGTGGGCTATCACTGAAGAAGCTGGTGCAGTAATTAGTTCTGGTGAATCAGTAGATCATCAGTTTCCATGATGGGTAATCGAACCAGTTGTGCAGCACAGATTCTGCTGCATCTCACAAGAGACACAAAATCAACATCACAATGACTTTGAGGCTTGAACCAAGCTCCGAGGGACAGTCAGGAAAGGAGGACCATTAATGGAGTCTTAAATGAATTTGGTGCATCTAAATGTTTACTTCCTATAAATCCACATGACTTAAACTGGATTTAGTGGCACTGCAGTGCTTCTCTACGTTCTAAAATGTAGCTGCAGTGATTCCTTAAATGCTGGCAGTGTTTGTTTGTAGCTCTGTGCTGATCTTCAAACATATTTTCTAAAAAAGTCCAGAAGCCAGCCACTGTGGGTAAGGGCTCAAGTCTCAGCCCTGCTAGACCCAGGTAAGGCAAGAGTCAAGCAGAACCCATTTCAGCAGAGGAAAGCAAGCCACTTTTTCAAAAAGCAGCTCTTAAACCTGAGTGCAGCCAAGGACCACGGGCAACTCACTCTTGCACTGCCGTTTCTGATTAGTCTTGTTCTCCTTGGTTTTTTCCAAGTCATTAATATTGCATTTATGGTCAAACTTACTCATACCTTAAGAAATAGGATTTGAATAGGGCACTCAGTTAGCAGAATGAGTTTCTTAACTCTTTTGAGAAGCTTAGTGTTAATATACTTGAAGGAACAAGACACATAGAGAAGATACGTGTCGTGGATCACATAGAACTCGGCTGTGGGAATGTCTCTCAGTGTCCGGGAGTGCCGCTGTACCTGCCAGATGCACCCTTGTCCCTCACACAGGCCTGGCCCTGTCCCTCACACAGCTCCACCACTACTGATCCTGGCTCTCATCTGTCTTTGATGTGCCTCTGTGTTGAAAATCTTTTCCAAATGAAACTGTTTGCAAACAGTAGCAAGACAAATGTTAATATTCTTGCATTAAGTAATTTCCCTTCTTACTGTCCTCATTAAGCTCCTTGCCTCAGTACAGGACAAAGTACAAATTTGATGATCCAAGTGATCTCAAAGTACCTTAATACTTCAGCTCTTGTATAGTTCAGGTAGACAGACAGTACTTGATGCTAAAACTTGACATCATCTCAGGTGAATTTGAGTATCCTCTCTTTCCAGAAAGGAAAAATATCTAATTTACAGAGTCTGTTGTTGTTTATAACCTTTAATCTTAAGTACTTAGTGTTCCTTGTGGAAAAGCAGAGGGTGAGACAAGTAGCTTGGACTGAAAAGGGATGTTAAGTATTTGGAGCGGTAACTAAAACAAATATTCTTTGAAAGTCTCCAAAAGGAATTCAAGTTCAGATGCAAGTTACCTTTCTGGCGTTTTAATGAAAACTCAACCTGTCTGGCACATCCCCAAGTCACTCCTCAGTTATGTGAAGTTGGTGTCTTAGTTAGAGGAAGTGTAACTGGGCACTGGTAAAGTGAGTGCTACAGTTCAAAATATTTTGACGTTTTTTCCTTTTAAAAGGCACAGAGACAAGCTTTTATGGTTACAATGCCCTAAATATCATTTAATGCAATAGAAGCATCTTAAAATAACATGCCTGTAAACACAGAGGCTGTCACGGAGACTTGGCTCATCTTTGAGACAAACATCTTTCAAGCAGAAGACATCCTGGTATTCTTGTGACTGGCAGCCCAGCCTCATGTCTAGTCAATGAAATGAAATCCTGGAAAGGTGAAGACTCAAGTCAGCTGAGTCAGTCAGAAAAATTTTCAGGAAACTTTCTTTTCTAGTGCTTTTAACTGGGTCTTAAATTCGAAGTTTGAAGATCAAACTGAAAGTCCTATTAATTCACTCCCAAAACAGGAGCATTCAATATCTATCTGCCTCACATCAGCTGAAGGTGCTTATCACACACAACAAGCTCTCCAGCCCTCCCTTTTCAGGGCAGTTTGCTGGACCTCATGTCTTTAAAATTATCTATTACAGTACAGCCCAACAACCTATACTGGGGGTCAGTTCTATCCAGAGTTGTTCATTTTTAGTATTATTTCACTATATAACGTAATACATTGGAGTTTCTCGCACTCCATTAACCATCTTGGCATCAGTGAGTAACAGCGGCACTCAGCTGGAGTCTCAAACTGAATTTGTATGTTTAGCTCTGCACAGGCAGACCAGGAAAGGCAGGCAAGGTTGGGTTTGATGCAGACAAGAGCAGAAATCCTAAACAGAACATATTGTTCCCAGAACTTTTGGGTTAGATTCCAAAGTTAACTTCCGTTTACTTTAGTGTCTTTTCATTTTTTGGCACAAATAACTGCTCAGGGCTGGCATAACATGCTAGGGTACTGCTTGCAGCAACAGTGAGAACTTCATTTCCCTGCTAGAGATGTAGAAAGTTTGTCGTCATGGTGAGATTTGTTCATTTGGCTGGACCTTTAATTTGTCGTCAAGCAGCCGTCCTCACTCACCTTAAACTGATTCTCAGACTGGGACTCGACGTCTTCTGGTTTAGCTACTGGAAAAAAAATTGACGATCCAACAGAGAAAACTTGTTTGTTTTTAAGTCAGTGCAGTGATCCAAAACTTCATTGCCTTCTTCCTAACTTTAACAAATAGACATTTAATGAAATCAAACAGTCTGAGGGAATTCCCAGTTAATTTCGTTTCTCTCTGGGTTTTGAGCAGAATGAAAGCCGTATGTTTCGTGTTCAGTTTGGGGGAGATTCCAGAGAGCAGATGCTGGCACATTGCTGTAGTTGTGTTCAGAAGCTTGCAGAGTACGTGCCGGTTCAAGCCCCCGAGGAGCAGAGCCAGCAGCATTACCACAGCCTCAGCCAGGCAGCCAGCATTGGAAAGCAGGTATGCACGAGCACTGCTTGTAGTGAGAGAGAACATATGGGTATAAAAATCACCAACTATTAGAGACCATCTGTAGGAAATACAATTTGAGAAACCAAAAAGTCAGTTTGCATGCAGGGAAACCTTGGTAGGGAAGAGTAGAGTTAATCCAGAAGCCAGTGGCTGAAGCTGGCTGTCATCTTCCCATTTACTTGATGCCCCTCAAAAAAAGTGAGCAGAACAAGGCTCAAAAATGTGAGTCTAGGTCCTCAAAGCTTATTGCAACAACTGCCAGAGCAATCAGATCCCTCTGTTTTGGCCTCCCAAGAGGTCACCAATAACAGAATTGTTACACACGTTTCATGTGATCACAGGAGGAACATCAGCAAGCACATGAAATGAGATTTCTGGGTGAGAAAACACGCTTTTTCTGGGTTTTGAACTTCTCCTTAGCTAGGGAGCTTGGAGATGAAGAGAAAAAATTTTGCAGGGCTCAGGCAAACGTAGGAAATTATTACTTATTAAAGGAAAGAGCAGCAAGCACTGCAAGCCTAAGTGTTACTCAGCAATTCCCAGTCAGGTGGTAGTACAGTTTGGTGGAAGATCGCTTCTGCTGACTATGCAAGAATAGGGGGCAGAAGGTGAGACCTGAATAGTTACCCAACAATTTTTGGTTCTCAACAGTCAGCAGAAATCCACACTGATGAAATCATAGACATATGTCTTTTTTGGGTAACTCTTCAGGTTAAGAATACAGGATATGAAAAACGATCAGAGACACTGAAGTAAGATTTTAGGGTAGGAATAGAATGTTTCCACTCTCCAAGGCAAAGACCAAAGGTAAATGGAAAAGGCAAAGGCAAATAGTATTTGTGAGGGTGACTAATTTTTAAATGTGTCCAGAGGATCACATTTACAACCTCTAAAACCATCTATGCAGCTAGTTTAGCCAGAAAAGCTCTTGGGTAAGTGATAAAAATATTGGGACCAAGCCCAAGCCCTGTAAAAGGAATGTCAAAGCTTTCAGGTACATAGTTTTCATCATAGAATCTGGGAAGGTCCTACTCCACTGGACACTGGAATCCTATAGAGAGAAAGGATGAGAGAGAAAGGATGAGAGGGATAAAAAACATACATTGCTAACCTGACTCACACCATTTCCAAAAAGGCATAAGGGAGACCTTCAACAGCTGGTATTCAAGATCTATTGTTTGATCTTTAAGTTAATTACCTGTACTTTGTGCTTGGCACATTTCCTCATCAGCTAAAGCACAGAATGAAAGATAAAGCAAGTATTTCATGGTGGAATCTTACTAAACACCAACAGTTGTGCTGTTTGTGTAAATGATGTCTCTTGCTCCTGAAGACAGTATGAAAGCTTCACTCAGAAAATAGAACTGACAGCTCAGACCATCTTTTCAGTGGTATGAGCCATGGGAAGGCAAGAAGCCTTCTCCTGGAGAGCATTAATGCACAGCATTTTGTACAGCTACTTCACATAAGTAGTTTGAAAGTTACCTTAGCTTAGACATGATAGTTTTAACTACAGGCCCCTTATTTCACGTCTTTCCTTTTCCAAGCCTTGAGCAGATGTGTGTTCAGGTTCCATAAAAAGATGCCTTTTTACTGCGTAAGGTAGCTGAGCACATTCTCTTCCCGTTATCTCTAAAAATGGAACTACTTCCCTTCTTGCACATACCCACACTCTGCTTGGTAACAAGCCCTTATTTGCATTTGGTATTTTCTAGCCAGATGAGCCTCTACCAGATTCCTGTGCAAGCCTTGGAGAAAGAAGATCTGTAACACAGCTAGCACAGGTAAAAAAAAAAAACCCTCAAAGGAATATTTAGATCCTGTAACTGAATCACTTGGGGAGCAAACCATCTCATGTTCTGTAAACATCTGGTAAATGTCTGCGCTGAAAATGAGGATGCCATCATTTGTACAAAAAAAATCACATGCAGTGAGCTGGAGCTGGGAAAGAAACTGCAAGCCCAGATATTTCATGGTGTAATTATGCCATTTGTGTAAGAAAAAATGCCACACTGAAAGCCAGCGACCACCCAGAGGTAAAATCTGAAGAAATAGCTTTGTCTGAATGCTTTCTTTGCCTCTGTCTATACTGGTGGAGACTGTCCTAAAGACCCCAGACTCCAGAGCAAGTCAGGTTAAAGGAGGAGTTCTGTTTGGTTGACGGGCACTGGGTTAAGGATCAGTTGAGCAATCTGGATGTGCATAAATCCATGGGCCCCCATGGGATGCACCCACGGGTGCTGAGGGAGCTGGTGGAAGTCATTGCTAGAC
>WBNH01005122.1:986-25153 GCA_013401255.1 Urocolius indicus | reverse complement strand
TCAAAACCCACCTGGATGAGTTCCTGTGTGACCTGCTCCAGGTGTCCTGCTCTGACAGGGGGTTTGGGCTAGATGATCTTTTGAGGTCCCTTCCAACCCTTAAGATTCTGTGATTCTGTCACTCATTAGACTGCAGAAGTGACTTCTGAGGTCAGAGCTTCAGTCTGACAGGATCAGCTGTCCTTGTCCCACAGCCAGCAATCCCCTGGTTCAGCTGTCTGCTTCCCTCAGAAGTCCAGGGTGAGGCCATGTTTATGAATAACTGGAAGGTAACTGCTGCCTGTTCACTGTAAATTTGTGAGAAAATGCTCCTGTTTGCAGACTCTGGTTTTGTGCATTTGCTTCTATGGGTCTTTCTTACCCTTTTTCCATATCAGGATGATCAAGTCAATGTTTCTGCACATCAGTGATGTAAGAGACAATTGCTATGTTCCCTATTACAAATCTATCATCTCTTAAACCCAGAAAAGCCTTTTCAACATCTCTCTCAAGAAAGCACAGTTCCCTGTACGTTCATCTCTGTGTCGAGCACTTGCTTTTTGGTTCCCAGCGGTTCTGTTGTCCTTGTACAGTGCAGCGAGCATGACCCAACAAAGCAGTCTCTGCCTTTAGCCACTGTATTTTTCAGGACTAGTCTCTGCTTTAGAGGCAATCAGAAATGTACAGTAATGCCAACATGATAAACAACTTCTAAAAACTGCTGTTCTGTGGTTCTTGTGGGAGCACAAAATCTGCTTCAAACCAAGCTCTCTGCCAGCAGGGCCTCTGCTGCACACATTCATCCACCTCCTGCTTGCACTACTAACAAATTCCCCAGGACAAAAAGACTCCTGGATATAGTAGTTTCCTACATCCTCCTCTACTTGTCCCTCTGCTTCTTGGTCAGCTCAAGGAAACTGTGCTGAGCTGGAATCCTCCCTGCACTGCCTCACAGGCTTGCCATGCCAAGTTTTCTCAGGGCTGAACTTCTTTTCCCTACTTTGAACTTGTGAAAAGCCCTTTCATCTGCTGCTGTGGAACATGCTCCATTTCCCCCCTGCAGGATGTCAGCAGAAGTGCTGCATCTTAGCATTCTCATCCTCATATTTTAAAAGATAACAATCTTTAAGGATATTTTCTGTACTGGGAAGAGAGCAATAGTGCCATATGAACCAACCAGATTAGAAAAAATAGGAAGGGTTTTTGTTTCACTCTCCCAAGTGAAACTCAGCCCTACTGCAGCTGTGAGCGTGCCTGGCACATCTGCCTGTTGTCATGCATTGATCTGGGTGTGAGCAGCAGTAACAGGGGCCTGGCTGGGCCTAACAGCAGTCCTGAGAATCCCTCAAGAGAGGTTTGGCTTCCCCAGCACTGCTCCTGTCAGCGCATCAAAGAAAGAGACCAAACTATGTGTGACAAGGCTTTTAAAGCAAGATTTTAAAGTGTTGGGCATTCCCCTTGTACTAACACCTTGGCTCACCTCTGTACCTCACACCTACCTCACCATGAAAAACAAGTCTTGAGTGGGTTTTTTCACATCTGTTATCCTGTGCCGAGTATCCAGAAAGCATCTGTAACTGCCCCTGTTTTCATGACCTGAGCACAGACAAGTAAAGCAAATTAAAGGCTGAGGAGCCAGTCAGGTCTGAATCATAGAATCATCATAGAATTGTTACAGTTGGAAAAGACCTTTAAGATCATCAAGTCCAACCACTCACCTGACACTGCCAGGCCTCAGATATCCCTCAGAACTTCATCTGCGTGTCTTTTAAATATCTCTAGGGATGGTGACTCCATCATCTCCCTGGGCAGCCCATTCCAATGCTTAATAACCCTCTCAGTGAGAATGTTCTTCCTGATGTCCAATCTAAACCTCCTCTTGAGCAACTTCAGCCCATTTCCTTGTATCCTATCATTCATTACTGGAGAGAAAAGATTGAACCCCACCTCACTACAGCTCTCCTTGAAGTAGCTGTAGAGTGATCATATCTCCTTTCAGCCTCCTCTAGGCTGGACATCCCCAGCCCCCTCAGCTGCTCCTCATCAAACTTGTTCTCTAGACCTCTCACCAGCTTTGTCGCCCATCTCTGGACACACTCCAGCACCTCAATGTCCTTCTTGTAGTGAACGATATAGAACTGGACACAGTGTTTGACATGTGGCCTCATCAGTGCTGAGTACAAGGGAACCATCACCCCCTTGGTCTTGCTGGTCACACTTTCGATACAGGCCAGGATGCCATTGGCCTTCTTGGCAACCTGGGCACACTGCTGGCTCATGTTCAGCTGCTGTTGATTAACAACCCCAGGTCCTTTTCTACATGACAGCTCTGAGTCTGGGCCCAGCCATCCAGACAGTTTTTCACCCATCTCAGAGTAGGTCCATCCAAGCCATGGGCAGCTAATTTCTCTAGGAAGATGCTGTGGGAGACTGTGTTAAAGGCCTTACTGAAGCCCAAAAAGACCATATCCACAGCCTTTCACTAATCCACTGAGTCACGTTGTTATAGAAGGAGATGAGGTTGGTTAAACAGGACCTGCCTTTCATAAAGGCATACTGACTGGGCCTGAACCTTTGGTTAACCCATGTGTGCCTCACAATGGCACTCAGGATGATCTGTTCCATAACCCTCCCTGATACTGAGGTCAGGCTGACAGGCCTATAGTTCCCAGGATACTCCTTCCGACCATTCTTTTAGATGGGGGTAAATTAGCCATCCTCCAGTCCTCTGGGATCTCCCCAGTCAGCCAGGACTGCTGGCCGGTGATGGAGAGTGTCTTGACAAACACTTCCACCAGCTCCCTCAGCTGGATTCCATCTGGCTCCATTGACTTTTGCCTGTGGAGGTGAAGCAGCAGGTCACACACCATTTCCCCTTGGACTAAGGCGCCTTCAGTCTGTTCCCCGTCCCTGTCTTCTGGCTCTGGTGGATGAGTGCTCAGAGAAGGGCTGGTTTTCGTATTGAAGACTGAGGCAAAGAGGCATTTAATACCTCAGCATTTTCTTCCTCCTTGCTCACTATGTTTTCCCCTTCATACACGAAAGGGTGAAGATTCCCCTTAGTCCTCCTCTTGATGCTAATATATTTGTAGAAACTTTTCTTTTTGTCTTTTACAGTAGTGGCCAGCTCAACTCCAAACCTTGGCCCTTCATATTTTCTCTCTCACAGCCTGGTAGTTCTCCTGGGCTGCCTGACCTTTCATCCAGAGATCATAGATTCCTTTTTCCTCCTGAGCTCCAGCAGTTCCCTGTTTAGCCAGGGTGGTCTTCTGGCCTGCTGGCTCACTTCCTTGCACATAAGCACAGCTTGATCCCACACCTTTGAGATTTCCTTCTTGAAGAACGTGCAGCCCTCCTGGACTCCTTTTCCCTTCAGGACTGTTCTTCCAAGCATCACTGGCTACCAACTTCCTAAACAATTCAAAGTCTGCCCTCTGGAAATCTAAGCTGGCAGTCCTGCTGATCCCAACAATGGGAAGATTTTATTCAGTCATTACCACATTTAGAAGGAGCAGTAGTCCGGGCTGCAGCGGGGCCTCTGAGCTGTGAGGTTACAGAATCCCAGAATGGTCAGGGCTGGAAAGGACCTGTAGAGATCCTCCAGTCCAACCCCTGCTAAAGCAGGTGCACCTTGATCAGGTTGCACGGGAACATGTCCACGTGGGTTCGGAAACCTCCAGAGGAGACTCCACAACCTCTCTGGGTGGCCTGTGCTAGAGGTCCTTCATGTCAACACCTAAGAAGTTTCTCCTCATGTTCCAGCTTGTGCCTGTTACCCCTTGTCCTGTCACTGGGCAGAAAAAAAAGACTGGCCCCATCCTCTTTGACACCCACCCATTAGGTGATTATCAGCATTGATGAGGGCCCCTCTCAGTCTCATGTCTTGCAGCCTTTCCTAAGGGATGTTCCAGTCCCTTCATCATCTTTGTAGCCTACTACTCCTTTAGCCCGTCTTGCATCCCGAGGGAAAGCTGGCAGCCTCCTCCAGCCCCCCAAGTTTGAGTCGAGACTGTTGCACAGGAGCAGCAGTGCAGGACGCGGCAGTGCTGGGAATTGCCTGATAACCTACTGGTTAACCTGTTGGTCTGCTGCATCTCTCCAGCAGCTGTGTCCCATGGCCAAGGGCCATAGCGGCAATGGGTCCTGGGGGTGCTCGGGCTTCCACCTCCTCAGCTCATGGGCATCTGCTCTGCGCTGCCACTGGTTTTACACTGAAAAGTGGTGCCGTGCATGTTGTTTGCCCACCACAAAGGGGAAAAGCTGGGGGAGGGGTTAAACAGGCATGAAAACTTAAATTTAAAAGCCCCATCATTTATTTCTAAAAGTCATCTCACTACGTTAAGAGCTCAGAACCACATATTGGGTCATCCTTAACACAGGTGAAGTGCCAGCACATCTGCGTCATGCAGGGTCCTTTTTCTCACACAGACTAAGTGCTCCTGAGGCAGTTGGTCACCAGGAGACTGACTAAATAACGGCAAAGGGTTCAAAGGTGTGTGAAAGCTTTCATCTGATCAATGGCCAGGTACAGGCAGGACTTCTCTGCCAGTCGGGCTGTGCACAAACAGAGGTCACAGCGAAGCCTTGTTCTATAGCAACATGGCAGAGCTGCGGTGCCATCGAAGCCACACAGCATCGCTTTTGATGGCAGAGATCACCACAGGAACTTTGGGTTGTTTTTGTTCACTTTTGCAGTCGGTGCTGAAGACATCTGCGCTGCCCCTCGTGTACCAGCACTCGGTGTGGCAGCCTGAAGAGCTGGGGCTCTTCATTCGCTTCTGTCTCATGGACCAGAATTTCCCGGCCTTTGTGGAGGACGTGGAGAAAGAACTGAAAACGCTCTCAGAGGGCTGAGATGCCGGGCTGCCCAGCACTCAGGATGCACAAGCCAAGTGTGATTAAATGTTTGAAACAGTCTCAGGCAGTTGTTGGGGTTTTTGTTTTTGTCAGTGTTTTATTTTTAAAAACAGGTGAATCCACTTTTTACACATCATTGCACTTCAACAAATACACACGAGTTCATGCATCTACAGTTACACACACCATGAGAACCATGTTAGGTCTATTTCTACAATCTTTAAATCATGGGAATTACAGTGTCAAACTAAGGAGTGAAACTAATTGCATAGAATATCACCATGCTATAACGTCTCATCATTTAAACAAAACAAAACAAAAAAAACCAAAAACTTAGAAAAGTTTGCCTGAATCGAATGTACAAGAATATGTTGAACACATCAGTGCAAAAGGATCTGAGAATTTATGTGAGTTAACAAAAGAAAAACAATCACTTAAAAAGCCACCATATATATATATTTATAAACTAAAGGTTTGCTTTTGTTTTCAACTGCATTCCACCACCACGTCCAACCGTTCCAGCCTTTGAAGTCTGATGACAGGACACCTCAGTCTCTCTCTACAGGTTAAGCCCTTGAGATAATTTCGATTTATATTATTTCTCTAAGTCCCAGAACAATAGAATTCTCTCCATCTTTCAGACATACAGTAAGGAATGAATATCAGCAGCTTAAACATGAAACACAAGTACTGGATTTTGGTTTTCCCCCCTCCCCCAGATATAAATAGATACCGTGTATGTTTATTAACTTTCGCTGTACTTTACAAAAAGGACCACGAGATGGCAGCGGTGCGTTTTAGAGCTTCCCCAATTTTTAACAGCGACGGGAGGTAAAAAACGGCGCATGCGCGAACAGACTGATGCTACTTCTAATGTTTAAATAGTCGGGGGGGGGGGCAAAAAAAAAAAAAAGTAACATTCACAGCACATCAAGCCCAAAATAGTTTACACCTTCTACACTGAAGCGTTATTAAAATGTATCTGGCTAGGTCATCCTTGCAGGAGAGGCTAAATAAGGCATGCTTTAGACAGTCATATTGTTGCTCACTTGAAAAGGAAAACAAAATAAATCGGACAGAACTGGAGTTCTAGAACCAAGAGTTCCAACCCTTAAATTTAGCAGGTCATATTGCCATCAGTCTCTCAGAAACTTAAAGCTCTAAAAAAGAAACAAGAAAAGGTGCTAGTCAATGCCCGTGCCCATCCCAGCGCGCAAGCCAAGTGCAGCTGCCCTTCCAGCCTGTGGCGGGCAGAGGAGAGGCTCTGACTTGGGGGAGTGCCCGGGTTTGGGACTGAGCAAGGAAGGGACTGGAGATTTTCTTTTATTAGTAGCAGTGGTGATTACGTGGAGCTCAACAGCTACTGGCTCATTACAATACCCACATATTTTATGAAAATAATCTGATGGTAACCCCCAGTGCCCTGCAGGATGGGGCAGGAGGGCCAGAGCCGTCCTTGGAGCGGCTGGGAACATTTCAGTATGTGGAGTTAAGTGACGTTTACGCACCCCAACCACTACAGAGAAAGGAGGGCTCTAGCCTGCCCGTTTCCAACTTGCCTTTGAGTCATACTTACATGATAAGCATTTTTAATTTGTGTTTCTCTGGCGTAAGTTTTTATCTTTATGATTGTTTGTAGAATTGGTTTTCCTGGAGAAAGAAACGATAAAAAAAGAGCACCAAAATCAATCACAAGCAAGGGAAAAAATGACTGTGTACATAAGAAGTTAAACAGCATTTCATTCTTAACTCGAGTGGCTATAGCCAACACCATTTCAAGACTTGGCCTCTGGCCACCTTCTCACGTGGTGCAGTCCACCTCCCACAGCTGCCGTTTTGCGTCCCAGTTTCACCACTGAAGCAGCTTTTTGCTTATGATATTTGCTTATGATCAGCCACCCCAGGCAGTCAGGAGACCACGTCTCAGGCTCTGAACAGCCCAGGCTGGAATAAGCTTCCAAAGAAAGTCCAGCCTTTCATGGGAAAGGGAGCACAGGTGAGACCATCCAGCACTCTGTCCAGACACAAGATGTCTTGAGAACTTCCAGTGATGGGGTAGCCACCATGGACCAGGGGAGGCTGATCTCAGGAAGGACTGTGCTCACAGTAAAAAAAATATGTCTTCTATGTAGGGGCTTCCTCTCCTGGCACAACTTGCTCCTGTTGCTTCTCATCTTCTCCTTGTAAATCACTTGTTGAATTTTACACTGGACCATAAAAGAGACACACCAGCAGCATGGGGCTGTTTAGTCTGGAGAAGAGGAGACTGTAGGGGCAATCTCATTAATATTTACAAATATCTAAAGGGTGAGTGTCAGGAGGCTGGGACATCCCTTTTTTCTGTTGTATCTAGTGACAGGACAAGGAGTAATGCGATGAAGCTGGAACACAAAAAGCTCCATTTAAACATAAGAAAAATCTATTTCACTGTTCAGGTGAGGGAGCCCTGGCACAGGCTGCCCAGGGAGGGTGTGGAGTCTCCTCTGGAATTCTTCAAAACACACCTGGACGTGTTCCTGTGCGGCCTGATCTAGGTTGACCTGCTTCTGCAGAAGGGTTGGACTAGATGATCTCTGAAGGTCCCTTCCAACCTCTACCATTCTATGATTCTATAATCTGTGTAAAAGCCAACTTGCTGGATGAGCTGAAGCTCCCCAACTAGTCTGCAGGGAACAGCCCGTCACCTTTGCTGCCACCTCAGCACAACTGGTTGTTCCCAACTCCTTCAGCAAGGTTTGTTTTTCCATCCAGGACCTGCAGACATCCCTTTCCTTTGCTCCAGCGCTACCAAACAGCAAACTGAAGGGCCCATTACCAGCAGCAATGCCACACCTCACATTGTGTAAACTCACACAAACCCTCTGAGGAAGCTCAGTAACTTTTTTTTTTGTCTTACATTGCACTTACATTGGCCCAGCTGGTTCATCATCTGTAGCACGATCCCGATGCAATCCAGGGCAAAGCAAGGCAAGGAAAGGAAAAGAAAAAAGCATCAGTCTCTGCCCCGCACGCCGGCCGAGCCGCAGACAGCAACCCCCACCTATAACAGCGATACAGGCCATTCCACTGGCTAGTGCAGAGTCATGGAGTTATTTCTTGGGACTCAAGTTTTAATGGCAAGTATGTTGCTTCAATGGTTTTAGTTAACACTTTGAATGCTTGTCATGAAGAACTGCAACTGTAGCGGACAGATTGTTGCAATATGGTCAGGCTTATCTTGTCCCCAAGTTCCAGTGGTTCAATCTCATAAAAAATAGATGAGAAGACAAACCAACGTTTCAGTTGTAAAATCCTGCTGGTTGTTTTCTTGCATTGATTTTTATAATTGTTGTTATTATTATTTAATTTTTTAAAGCCATTCTTCAACTGCTGATGGGTATTTACTGGTATTTACATATCCACCACACGCTTGTCCTCCCCCAGGGATGATACAGCCTCTACGTATTCCATTGTTCTCAAGGTCTGATTAGAGTGGAGCAGGGTAGGAGGAGCAGTGCTTGATTCGAGTGCCCAAATGGCATCCCTGGCCGGCAGCGAGCTCTGCAGCCGATGGGGCACAGGGCTCAAATCAGCAGGACTGCTCAGGGGTGTTGCAAACCCCACACAACAGACTTCAGCAACAGCAGGCTGACAGCACTGTTCTGCCCGTGTGTCTTGGCAGAGGTATTCTCTTGTAAGAATTGGAAGAAAATCTGCCAATGAGAAATGTTTTGCATCAGGTCTTTCATGAGCAATTGAACTTCTTTTAATTGTAAGTCACCTTATTTTGTTCCCAAGCTGCAGTACAGGAGACAGAACACACCAGTACGAAATAATCAATCCAGAAAGTTAATGCTCCTGTAGAAGTATTTTGGGGGGGGGGATCAATTCAGGGCCTGCTGGATTTTGGCAGTCAACAGTTGCTGTTCCCACCTTGCGCTAGAGGGGGTTTTTCACTTAAGAAACTCTCAGCAGGATTCCACAAGGGTGCTTAGTGCACATGAAGCAGTTATGGAAATTACAGTCTTAACAGTGTGGGCATCCGCATGAGCACACGCCAGGAGTAATGTCAGCCTGGGGGACATTACTCCACCTGTACCTTCAGGGCAACGAATAGGCAAAGCCACCGCTAGCACAGACAGTGACTGGAACAAAAATGTAGTTTGTAAAAAAAGAACTAACCACAAACCAAGAGCTTACAGCCAAAATAACACACTAGCAACACACCAGTGTCCACAGAAGTCCAGTACCAGCAACAGTACACTACTGGACAAGATACAGAGAGAACTAGGACTAGTAAGGACAACCAAACATCAATGTGCTGTTGTATATACAACAGAGATATACAGACACACATTGGATACTGAAACACAAAGCACAGTAAATCTAGAACTTCCTTCCACAGACAGCTTGGGATTGACAAAAGATCTTAAAGCGGGCTGCGTCACTGGGCACTCCCAGAGGGGCGGCGAGCCCTGAGCAGCACTGCCACCCACAGCCCTCGCCTTCGCAGCTCCCTGACTGCAGCTAACAAGCACATCGACTTCACTTGGAGAGTCTGTGTGGCCAGCCTGCAGAAATAGCAAACTGCACTCTGAAGATACAAGCTCGCTCGCTCTCATAATCATTTTTCCTTCTCTGTCAGATTATTTAGATGCTTATTTCAGTTGTGTGTATTTTAAAACTCAACAAAAAAGCAGCGAGCTTCACATTGATAAAGGCTGCCGTTGGGTGCTTTCCTAGCAAAGATCCAAAGCGCTCATTCAACTACTTAAGATTACACTGTGGCTTACCACCACTCGTCCCTTTCCCTTCTACAACCTACATGAAGACAAAATAAGACAGAAGAAAACGTCTCTGTGTGTTACTATCCTGGTCAGCCACTGAACTGCTGGAAAAGCGTCCCCAGACCAGTACAGACAAAGACCGAAACCGTAGCGAAATCAGGGGGCAACAGACCAACAAAAAAGTAAGTACAAAATTAGACTAAATCAAGATTAAAAACAGCAAACGGAAATCCAAATTAGTTGTGAAGGTGAATGAAGAAGTTTTAAGGAAAAGTGTTAACATTATGACTTGTGCATTGTATAGACTGAAGCGGAGATTAAATGAACTCCAAAGCATGCAGATCTCACACTTACCACCATTTTTTTAAGGGTATGATGCAATTGAAGGGGGAAAAAACAAAAAAAGAAGTCATAGTAACCGACATATTTCAATATAAGGCAAACCCTTAATGCCAGAGCCCTGCCCTAGCACCAGCCATCTCCAAGAGTGCCTAACACCTGTGGCCATGGAGACCAGCCTTCCAGTATGCAACTTCACTCCGTTCTGCATCCCAGAAGTTGTCAGGGGAGCTGCAGCTTAGCTCCACAAACCCCCTCTTTTTGCAGGAATCTTCTTTGGAATCAGGAGGGGATCTGCAGACTCCAAAACCCCCATCCTTTATACAACACGAGATCACCTCCCCCGCCCTGCCAAGCCTTCCTGGTGGGGTACAGCCATCATCGGTGCAGCGTTGCCCCAGATGGTGCCTTTCTGAACAGAACAAACTGCCGGTGTCTTTAATGCACTGTGTAATGTGAGTAATCAGTCCTGGGCAAAAATACCTGGGCATTCAAATAGCAAAATGATGGCAAATAGATTTGCTTTAGCTCCTCTGCTTGCATTAACTGTCTGGGAATGTAACTAGTGCTTCAGCAGTCTGAGAAGGGAGCTGTTTTGTGTCCCTCCCCCCTCATCTTTCAGTCTTAATTTATAAGGCATTTTAGATGTTACTCCGTTCCTTTTACTGGCTTTGGAAAGCTAAAATATTTATTTTTAAGATGGAATTAAGTTTGTGTAGCCTCTTATGACGGGTGGAAGTCAAAATTGGAACACTAATGAGTACCTGCAGCATGAAGATTCAAATTTTTGCATCTAAAGGCACTCTCAGCATCTGCTCATGCTTTAACACCTGCAAAGATATCTGCAGAGAGAGGGGGCGAGAGCAGCAGCTTCAGCAGTGGGCTTACACCAGAACACAGCCACCCTTACAGACCAGTAGTGAACTGGAGCATTATGAAAGTGAAACTTCTGGTCCATTTCTGTCCAAATGCCCACAAGGAGAAGCCAGTGCCTGCGGCAGCTTCAGGGTCCTGGGTTGCACACTAAGGCTTCCCCTTGCTGGATCTGCTACAGAGGCTGCTGCGGAATTTCTCTGTTTAAAAGCTCGCTTCAGCTTTTGCATTCTGGGAAGAGAAAATACGACTGTGGCTTGAAAACTTTTGAGAACACTTATTAAGATGCAGATGTGTTTGCCTATGTTGGGAAAACCCAATTTTTAGAAGTGAGCATTTCAAGTTGTTGACTTGTAAGATGTGAGGAGGCAGGAGATGCAGGAGCACCGGCAGCAGTGTGCAGGGCCAAGCTCCCGGCAGCGCGGTGGAGGCAGCACCTGCCACCGTAAGATGCAGCGGGCCAGGAGCAGCGCTCTTCTCCTTGCCTTCATTAAGAGGAGCATGGGGAAGTGAATGGGAGATACTTGTCTTGTGCCATAAAAGCAAACCAATAAAACTAAAGCATTTGCTCTGAAATGAAGGCACAAGTGAAGGCACAAGTGTGTTGGAAGTGGAGATGCATCTGGCCACGATTACTTACATCAGACTGGAGGAATTCTGCTCCCATAACAGTGTCTAACAGATTCCTATATAAAGGCCCAGAGAAGCCAGGCTATTCCACGTCTCCCCTTGATGAAGGGGAGAGAACGGTGTGGGTAGTAGGAGGGAAAAAGCCCCTGAAATTTAACTTGTTACAAGGTAAACCATGTCAGCGAAAATATTTTGTTCTTTAAATTACTTACAGTAATAGCAGGAACAGGGAAAGTCAAGAAAAAAAAAAAGAATATTAGAAAGAATGTGGGGGTATGGATGGAGCTTCTGCAGAGGCGGAGCAGAAAAACATTTACAGAAAGTCTTTGCTTTAAGCTGAGAAATGAGAAGGCAGGAATGAAAAAAGACACATTACAACCCAGTCACCTCATAGCTTTGAGCTAAATATCATGTGTAATATGGATTTTAAAGTAAAAACTGTTTACATTCCTATGGGGGGAATGTAACCGAGACGTTTTTACTTTCTACTTACCCCAGAGCACACCCTTTAAAACAGCATTTTTGCTACTTCTAGGCTATATGATCCAACCACAACAGAAAAAAAAATACACTTTCTTTAAAAATCTTTGGTATGCTACACTCAGGTCACAAGGCTGAGCACTACCTCTATCAAACATAAGCAGCTTAAGCTATACCACAAAGGAGTGAAGCGCTGTTTGCTTCCTTTTCCCAAGCAACTTGCATTCCAAGCAAAACGCATCAGCAGTCGCCTGCCGAAACCGCTTCCTTCGTACATGCAGTGAGGCGCCAGCGGCCCCGGCCTCCACATGCCACATCCATATGCAGCTTTCCTCTCCCAAAGCTGCATGTTGTCAACCCACTCTCGATTTCACAAAACCCTGCTGCTCTCTAGGAAAGGTATGTAATCCATACCTTGCTTTACCACATGTAAAGCAAATCAAAACTCTCCTTTTGAAAGGATGCAGAAATTCGAGTGCAATCTGTCCTCCTTTCCTCCTTCCTGCACATAATCTGGATGCAGGTCAGGTTACTGGAGGTACTTGCTGTGGTCACTTTCCCTCCCAGTAGGATGAGAAGGCCCCAAAATCCAGAGGCACAACAGCAAGAACTTGCACTGGGCATCCACTGTTGCCATGCTTGCACCAGTTCTGGAGGAGATACAGACTTCACGAGTGCAAAGTTCATTTTTCTACTATACAGCAGCAGGAAAAAAGAAATTAAAAAATGAGTAAACTCACAGATCAGAATTATGTGAAGGAGGGAATATTAGCAACAGAACTACTGAGCAGCCTCATTCCGTGGCATAAAAAGCAATTCAACAGCGCACAAAATGCAAGGCCCATGCAAAACAAAAACAATAGAGGAAATGTAGTCAGAAAATGCCAAAGTTAAAAAGGAGCATGATCGGTCTTCCAGCATGGCAGCACTTCTAGGTGACATCTTTTGTAAGGCCAACCTTACAACTGGGCAAGTGTCTTGTAACACACAGCCCTTCATCCTCCCAGACTCTGAAACCCGAGCAGCCTCACCCTGCAGCTAAACAGTAAATTGAGAAGTGCTCCAAATTTAACCAGCTATCGGTCACTACCCATCTGCCAAGAGATGAGGTTGTTGGCATGCTGAGGCAGATAGTTTTTAGCCTGTGGAACATGCTGATGAGAGAAAGGGAATTAATTCAATTGGCTTCATTTTGGCTGGCCAGGTAGAGTTCCCGAACATGTTGGAAAGCATCCCAGACACCTTCCCAGACAGAGATAATGTCCCTCTCCAGTCACATTCCCCACTAGCAACTGGGTGCTTCTGTTCAGTATCAGTTACCAAAAGTGTTTTTCAGTACATTTTTCTTCAGACTTGCCAAAAAGGTACAGCCCTCAAGCCTTGCTTTTTCGGTTCATTAGGCTGATGCAGCTATAAGACCACTCAGGTTTTTATGAAGTTCTTATATACACACAAGGGTATTTGTAAGCACACTGCAAGTACACACATAGAAAGTACTGATCCAGTTTGTCAAAGGGTTACATGCTCCTGAGGCTTGCCTGAGAAACATCATATTCCTCTAAAAACAGTTCTTTCGGAGTCAGGATGGAGTGGGAGGACCCTCAGGACTTTCCATCTCACTACCTTACACTACAGTGAATAGGGAGATTCTTTGGAGATGTGAAAATGCCATATAGTTCACCACAGTTCTCAAAAAAGCAGTTTCTGGAAGGTGGCACCTCAGTGGAGGCAGCCTAGTATAGCTAAGAAAGGTAAAAGGACTTGATTTGAGTGTGCCTGTTATTAGTGGAGGCCAGAGCAATCCTACTCCAGCTTTCAGCTTGGGCTGTTTTTATCGGAGGTGATGCAACACAGCAGTCCCCAAGGGCTGCCTATCACTTTGTGTAGGCTTAACTAAGTTAGTCCTAGGAACAACGTCACCTGAGTACTGCATGAGGAAAGAGCTCAGCATGGGCAGTGGCACCTCCCAGAGAGACCCAAAAGAAACACAGCTCAACTGCATTTCATCCCAGGCTGTTATCAGTCGGACTCTGCACCGGCTGCAGCTGTGCTTCTAGACTGTCAGATTGCTTCAGCTCCAGGAAAGCTTTCATTTTTCTGTGTACAGGGGAAGTCAGCACATTTAGCATCATTGTTTTTCTCTCAAATTCTTTAAAAAAAATCCTCAAAGTGTGCTGAATACGTCTTCTTTGCTTTAGGTCTGTGTGGACATCCTCACTCCTAAGATCCTGTCAACAAGATCAACATTAGCCTGTCCATCAGAGGATTCCCACGGGCAAGAAAAGTGACTGAATGCGGGAGACACTTTTCCCTTAGGTGGGATCTACGGCCACCCGTTCAGCCACAGGTCCCACTCCAAAGCATTGCAGAGGGGCAAGATGACAGGTATGAAGCTTGCACCTCAAAATTCCAGCTGTCTACAGGTAGCAGACACCTTATCTGCAGGAAGAGCCAGCCCGTGGCAGGAGGACATGCCAAGCCGACTGAATGACAGGGATTCACCAGCCAGCCACCCAATGTCAAATGCGAATTGGCCTTGAACGCAGATGGGTTTTTTTTGGCTGCTTCTACCTGCTACTCCAGAACAAAGGAAGAATATCAGAGAAATCTGGTGACTACGGAAGGCTCAGAGTTACTCCACCGTGGGAAGATAAGTGGGAGTGGGGTGATGGTGAGCGACATGAAGAAATCTCAGTGTCTAAGGGAAAATTTTGAGTGGTTCAAGGGCAAAATTCACAGCGCAGCATCAGTGAAGTTACTCTGCTGATGAGGCTACCATTTCTGTTCCCCTGTTAGGAAGGAGCACTAACAGCTAAATCTTTATTGCTGCAGCAGCTGCATATGAAGATCTGGCACAACCACAACCTCTGTCCTTAAAAGCCTAACACATCAAAACCCATACTAAAAAAAATAACTCAAAAAGACAATGACAGCTGGAAGAGATCACGGCCGCTGCCAAACAATATCTATATTAAGTAATATGGTGCTTAAGACTAATATCTGCATGATTTGCTGGCTCATGACATTGCTGTAGGCTCCTTGATGTTACCCCTTCAGTTGACTGCAGCACGCAGAGGTGGAGGTACGATTTGGAAATTCCAGATGATGAGCATGCCATTGCCTTAAAACATTAACTTTGGCATTTCGTAACAATGTATTTAAACAAAGAAATGGAAAATAACCTAGGTAAAACATTCATGTGTGGAAATTGGCAGGCTCTCAACGATTTCTCAAATGTACATTTGTAAAATGCCCCTGCTTATAGGGTGCTTCCCACCACGATATCACAGAAAGCTTCAAATGCCATTATAGAAAATGCAAGAGTATCCAAGGGAATGTAGGAATGAAGTTGGCCTTCAGTTGAGAAGATGTAAGGCTGGTTATGTCCCTTCATGCAGGCAAACCTAATACACTGATATTTTGTATTGGATTTTGTCTTTGAAGAAAGCAGGCAGAGAAAACATTTGTCCACTGCAGAGGTACATCATTCTTCAGGAATCAAGCTTAGCTGCCTTTAAAATAATAGCAGACTGAGCAAGTAAATTTAGTAACCTCAGTTACTTGGCTCATCATCTTGGACACATCCGCCAGAGATGATGAGCCTGGATCCCTCAGGCATCTGAAGAGCAGCCAGATCAGCCAGGAAAACTTCAGCCTTTGAAACTTCACCTCCAACGTGCGCTTAATCATACTAACGTGGCAGTTGCACCGTGATCTGGTCACATCAAAGCCAATTTCTGTTGGATTAAGTCCATTTGAGGCTGCTTGAGATGAATATTTAGATGTCAAATTACAATTTGCTATCTTTGTGAAACTTCATTAAATCAAACTTTGACATACAGGAAATAAGCAGCCACCGAACAGAGGCGTCCATCCCAGCATCGGGCACAGCAATATGGGAGACGTGCAAGAGAACGTTTCAACTGTCTTTGACAAAGTTTTCTGGGCTAGTTGAGAACCACTTTGAGGACAAACTGCTGTCAGTATAAACCCCTTAGGACCTGTGAAGCTGTTAGTTATGCAGAGCAACATGCATTACAGTTTAAACTGCCAGCTACACACCCAGCCCAGTGTTGAGACATGCTCTATAAGCAGTTAGTGAATGCTAGTCAAGTGGTTAAGATCAAAAGCAAGTTTTGTCGAATTGTGCACTATTTAAGATAGTTTCGATCTGCTACGGCAGTGATCCAAGCCTCTTCCATTCTCAGACTATTAACATTTATTATCTGTTTTGGAAGGTTTGGAGTTTTTGGTTTCATTCTCTGAAACATAGCTCAGGAACCGTGAAGCTGGTATTGCCCAAAGTTCACAAGCAGATCACTATTTCAGCACCTGTATTTTTATCCCAAAAGGCAAACATCATCTGTGGTATCAATCCCTTGTGCAGCTTGACATCCACTCATTGCTGGTGCACAAGGTAGAAGGCATCTGCCTTTGGAAGTGATCTACCATGCTAGAGGGCTTGTCCAGCTCACGAAGACGCAAATTATTTGGTGCTTACTGTACTGGTTCAGCACATTGTGCCCCACGTGCTCTAAAGCATCTGCTCTGTTCCTTGGATACATCACGTTCCTACAGCACAACAGCTTACCAGCTGCTGCTCACAGGGGTTACTTGCATAGGTTTTCTTTACAAACACTGTAAGCAGCTAGGTGTCACATTAAAGCCTATTCCTTAATGTGTTTCTTTCAAATACTCATTTTAGCCTCAAAATGTCCCTTCTACCATCTTTTCAAGAGGGAGTTATGCAGAAGAAGCTCCAAGATGAAACTGCTACTACTTTTTTGGGTAATAAACAGTTTAACAAATTAGCGCTACCAAACCTGATACAATAAAATCCCAATCTTTGGAAAACACACTTTGGTGGCTATTAAAATTTCCAGAGCATTCCTTAAATACAAATTCAGTTACACAACAAAATAAGAGCCCTACCCCCACTTTTTTAACATAGGAAAGATGTTTTATTTCTGAAGTATCCCTCCAAGTCCAGATCCTTTTAAATGTCATGTTTTCTTACAAACCCTGCCCAGTGTCCAATCCAGGTGTCACATGGAAGAGGGAGTGCCATCACAGATTAGAGTGTTCCCAGCTCTTTCCCTGTGCTGTTCTATGCTCCTTAGGGCTGATATGCAGGATTTCTCAGGGCTGCTACAGCAGGGAAGAGAAAAGAGTGCCAGACTCCTTTGTACAACAAAACCTTTGAAGATACTGAAATACCTGCCCTCCTGCCCCATAATCTGAGATCTTTGAGTAATCCAGTGTTAGGGCTTTGCATAGCACTTGGACCCTCTGCACTTGCTGAGCATAACGTTCAGAAAGGGAACAGATGAGAAAGCAAAGAGTTCAATTCTGAACAAACTGGGCTGACAATCCTTTCTGCCACTAATTGCCACTCCGTTCCCCTTCCACAAGTTTTGTTTTTTTTTTTCTCTCCTTATAAGTGGCTTTGAGCACACTTACCGTCTGGGACTTCATCTGGCCGCTTCCTTTTCTCGTAAATAACTATGATGACAACGAGGATAACGATCTCTGCCAAGATCCCCAAAAAGGGCCAGAGGGGGGCCAAGTGGCTGCGGACACGGAGGATGGTTGTGACTGAGACAGAGCCGACCTGGTTGGTTGCATTGCACTGGTACTCGCCAGGATCTTCATTTATCTGTAGGTTTGTGATGCTGAGCTCAGTGTAGTTGTCTTTGTTTGAAATAAAGAATCTGCCGGAGGAGTTGTTGATGTCCTGATCAAAGGAGAAAGGAGGAAAAGAGCAAGAGCCTTAGTGTGGTGCCTTTTCATTTTTATATCATGGAAACGAGTAGAGCTTTGAGGGACTCTCACAAAGAGGCTGGTTCCTTAACTCAACAGAAAAGCCCCCTGGTGGTTTATTCTCTGTCTCTCACTGAAGTGAGCTGTGCTTCAAAACAACAAAAACCACCAGCTTAACTACTAACCTGTACTTTCATCCTGCTTTAACAGCATCAGCCATGCAATGCCAGTAGTTACAATTGTGTAAGCTACCGTGTTATGTTCTCAGCCTTTTGCTGAAAGAAAAATTGTTACACTCCCTTCACCAGGTAACACCAATGAGATGAAACGGGTCAACCTAAACAGATAAGACAAGTAACAGAAGAGAGGGTACATGCCTTGGCAGGGGACAAAACTCCAAGGCAGGGCTGGGGAAGGATGGGGGACAAAAGAAAAAAAAATGGTAGTGTCACTTACAATTCTTCTGCCCTGCATTAGGTAGCAGCTGCTGATTAGTTAAGGCATCGCGGTCCCAATAAAACTTTGCCTTTGCTATGTTTTTAAAAGAAACACACACTGCTCAGATTTGGGATATGGGCAGCCTAAGCCACTGACTTCAGGAATATTTACAGAAGCTGGAATTCAAGGCACCGTATTCTTTCTACATTTGAAAAAGAGACTTTCAGAGCTGCTTAGATTTAACGAACTGAAAAGGGGCATAATTTGACAAAGTATAGATGTTTAATCTTCCTGGAAGTTAATCTTAGGTGAATTTATCAAATAATTTCACCAGAAAGACAGCATGAAGAGAAATCTGCACAAGCCCACGAAGGACTCTGATGACTCACAGCACTAAGTCACTTGTCTCAAAAAAAGTTAAGCTCGTGCTTAATGGTGAACAATCAACCCACACAGGGTATTTACTTAAATTTTTTCTTCATATGTCATTCAAACTGCTGCCTTGCCAACAGATCACATGGGAACGTAAAAACAGGCAGGGTGAAGGATCTAGCAACTTCCAGCTTCTCTTCTGCTATTTTAATTGCTGATCAAAAGTTTGTGCTCACTAGATCAGCTGCTACATGGAAAAAAAATATGATCATTTAAACACTAATAGGTATCACTGCCACATCTTCATATGAAGTGTTGTGACTCAACCAGTAAAACTGAAGAACAGTTTGAGAGATTTATAACCAAATGCATTTTAAATCACGTCTCATAACTCACGTCTTCTGATTTATAGCAGACACCCCAAGCATCCTGTCCTTCTGGACAGCCCATAACATTATGACAATATACATTTTATACCCACTGCTGGTGGAAAATTTCATCTTTGCTCACTAATGAATCAGATTTTTGAGGAACTGCATTCCAAGAAGTTCTAACGTAGCCCAAAACCCAAGGTGCTTGTTTCTTCCCTTCCTGAGGGTTTTGGCAGGCTAAAACGTACCTGACACCCCAGTCTTCTTACCTCAAATACTCCATTGACTTTCTTGCGCCAGACCCACTCAGGATGTGGAAAGCCCACAGACTTGCAATACATGAGTGCCTCCTGCCCCTCATTCTTATTTTCACTTCGCTTGTGGCCAGTGATGTCAGGCGTAGCTACAAAACAAAATGAAAAAAACTCTGTGTTTACAAGCTGCTCATTACTGAGAGAGTTATTTCAAGCTCTAAGAACCTTAACAGAAAATCAGTTCCCTGGAAGCTGTTCCTTTCCCACACTGAGCCCGTCTTACAGAAGTAAAATAGCGATTCCCATGTCTCACCAAGCAGTGTCTCAACTGAAGATCTGCAAGAATGTCCTTCACGCTTGGTGTGCCAAACCAATTGATGGACAAGGGAGAAATCTCAACATCAAACTCAAGTTATCTACTAAAAATCCACAAAAATAAGACGGCCCAGCTCCCAATGCAGGAAGCTGAGAAACATCCACGTCTCCCTCCCCAGTACTCAGGAGGTCCCTGCAGCTCTGCAGCGAATCTGCTTACAACTTGTCCAGCACATCAGGACTCTGAACTGATACCATCCAAACATGAATTTCTGAAAGCTGAATCAAGGTATTCTTCCTTGCAGCAAGATTTTAGATTTGGCCCACAGTCATGCTATGACTTGTTACGCTCAACGCTTGTTGCGCCTTACAGCAACGCTCTCGTTGGATACCACTGGGTATCACAATCCCTCCAACACAATTGTTTTATTTAGACTATACACGATTACATACATTCTAACGAGGGTTGCAGATCAAGCTAGGTGACCACAGGCAAAACACAGCCCTGAATATCAGCAGATGGTCTTCTGAACTAATTTATCTATGAATAACGTCACAGCTTTTTGCCATGTTTCCCACAGCAGCCTGTTGCAGCCTAATACCCCACGAGAGATTATGATGGATCAATGGACTGCCTGAGCTGAACCTTAGCTTAAGCAGATGGCTTTGGTGCTGTACTGACCACCTTTAAAGCCCATTCGCTTTCTAGCTTGCTAATTTTGTCACACGTGGCCTGCTGTGTGATCATAGGACACTGATCTGTTAATCCAGTCAAAGGCCAATCCAAGTGCTCCAGGAAAAGACCCTCAGGCAGGGGACTTCATTACAAGGGTCTATTCAAGGAGAGTTTCCTTCACAATTAGCAATCCCTGCATACAGGTATAGAGAGGGAGCACAGGTTTGTGGCAGCTTATCTGCAGCTCCAAGTTAAAAGAATTATGCAAGTTTCAGTTCTGAGCAGTTGCAGCAAACAAAACCAAGCAAAACATCTTGTGCAAGACAGACTATTCTTCCTTAAAATTACACTGCAACTCATTGGGAAGATGTCCAGCAAGTTTAAGTGCTAAAAGAGTGATCATATTTCACAGGCAAAGGTTGTTCAAATGCAGAAAGCATCCCATGCCTTATTCCTGTAAGATTCTTTTCAGATAGTGAAGCAGCTGATCAATAATGTTGTTATATTGGCAGGATTAAAACAAGCTTCTTATAACTATGATTTTGTTGTTGTTGTTATTCAGACTACTTGAGCTACAATATTCCTTAGTATGTGTACCTGGAAAGACACCACAAGGATCAACCCTGGCTTTTCTCAAGGTGCCTATGTAAATTCACACAGGATTTCTAATGCATGCATGAGCTCTGCAGAAGTTCTGACCATTTCGCCATGTACAGAAACATGCACCTGCTGTTTTCAGAATTACCAACCCACAGCTGCACGATTGGCTCCAATTTGAGAGCACTCAGAGCTGCCAGTACACCCTGACAAGCTGAACAGATCCTGCATGTTGGATACTGCTGCAGAGGACTCAGAGGCCAGTTCCTTAGCAGACATGTTGCCCACAAAAAAAACCCAAAACTAACTCCAAGCCTTCTAGTAGAACCATGAAGGAATTTATACTATTTTAAACCATCAAAATATGTTAAGCATGTTCTCTTTTTTCCTGACTTGAGTATTTTTTTCAGCAGGAAGCTGAAAAACACCTCATCACCTAAGAAAAATACTATGATTGTATCATTCCATAAGGAAGAAGGTGAACGAAGTCTGCAAGTATCCACACAGGCAAATAATGGCTTTGCTAACAATATTCAATATACACATATTCATAGAACAAGACCAATGCAGGCAGCTGGATAAGTGCAGACTAATTGCAGGATGATGCTAACCATAATCATGACACAGGAGAACAAGATGCTAGGGGCTTATTTATATTTTAATAACACTGACACCTAAAACGTATCTTTACACATCAAACCCAAAAATACTCTGAAACATGAACTGAGTGAAGATACCAGATCGCAACAATTCTCTTGTTTTGTGCACAGTGAAGCTGCTAGGTATAGAAAATCATGGAGGCTGGAAAGGAAAGAACGTTCCATTCTTGCTCACTGATCACATCCTACCTGTGCCTATAAAGGGCAATACTACTTGGAGGAAGTAAATGCATTTTAGGGTTGAGTGTGCTGCATTACCTCTTCAGGATATTAAGCACTGACAGGCACCTGCAACATCCTTTCAAACCACTGTCTGCAACCTCGAAGAGGAATGGAACATTGACTTTAAGAGATAGTGGCTCAACAAGAGTGAATTTCACCTCATGACTTACAGAAAGGCATGTCACTTCTTCCTTGCTGGACTTTGAAGATCTTTTAGGCAGAAAGAAGCTAGGTAAGGCCAGTGACTTTCCTTCACTTTTTGCTTGAGTATGACACACAGACATCTCATCCAAACTAATGAACGTGAAAGACCAGAAGAAGCAGGGCACAGTAGACTGAAGGTGGCAACGTGTGGGGCCCAAAATGCACTGACCAGCTGTCAAAAATGATAGCCAATTGCCACCATTAGAAAAAGAAGCAGTAGGATCCATTGGCTTAACTTTGAAGCCCCACACAATCTCCATCTGTCAGCACTTTGTTTTTCACTTGCTAGCAGCAGCCAGCGAGTCACAAGAGAGCCTTGCAGGGTAAAAGGGTACAGTAAGTTGGTGTGTTGTAGCTGGCCCACTTTTTCTGTAAGGTTGCTGATAAAGAAAGAAAGAGGGAAAGCTTTCTGGGACACCTTAAAATGTACTGCAGGGTGACCTAGTGTTCTCCTACAGCCAAGAGATAATTATATTGCTTTAAGAAGAGGACATCTTACCTGGGTTATCCCAATGACAGCCTAAGTGACAAGAACACATTTGGCTTTTTCGTTGCTGGGCACAGTTATGCAGCAGCCATTTCCAGCTCTACTAGGACAGCGACTATTTTTGTACACAGTCTGAGGTGAACACTACATGGAACATTAATATTTCAGGGCATAATGCCAGCCAGTTTCAAGCCATGGCGGAGATGTTAATTCAGTAGTTATTCTACTACACTGTTTGGCTAATGGTGTTCTGCTGCACAAACCACGATTAAAATATGGCTGCAATTGACCTCAGTCACAAATTTAGCAACAGCATGAGACTTTCTCGTGAAGTTTTTCAAATCAAGGTTTTTCTCATGCCATTCTGCTTCAGTGACAGTAACAGATAAAGCAGAGAGTGAAGCAGCTTTTGTTCAAAAAGAATTCAGATTTCACTTCAGCTTTTAAGCTGTAGAATCCACGTCTCTGTTCAGATACAGTTGGCTGTGGAGATATGGATGCAACATGCTATGACAGCTCCTACAACGGTGAAACCAAGATAATGCTCCTAAGAAGAGAAAGCAAGTTTTTTATCCTTACAACATGAAACAGAAAAGCTAAATATTGAAGGTTTGCTTGAAACAGCATGAGGCAGAGTAAAAGAAGGCTAGTTTAAAATAATTGCTACCACCCACAAAAAAATGATAATAAATACAGATTTAGCCATTCTTAACACAAATGTAAACTTCTGAAAAGCAGCAGTATTTTGATAGTTTTGAAGTGAATCACAATCTGATTTGTGCCAAAATAAACATGTTCTGAGGCCCCTATAGGCACAAAATACATTGTACAGCCCCTTTCTGAATGGTATGCTTTTAACACAGCCTTGAAGAGAGATTTTTTTTTCTTCTTACAGGGCATGCAAATGTCATTTCTTCAGATATAGGAAGCATTCAGCTCTTAATTTACCTGTATTTTCAAAATATTTTATGAACATTACTAAAAAGGAGAGAACTAACATGCCAAACACCTCGGTGCCATGTCCTAGTTAACAAAATCCCTTCAAGTTTTCCCATTAATAGACAAAATTAAAGCAAGGGCAAAAGCACCTAAAAATATTCTTGCTTCTAAAAACTATTATGTCGTATGAGTGACCTAGTAAAAAGGCTCTGGAAGATTTCTTTCTCTGCATTATAATTCTAATCCATGACTACCTTCAAAATCTGGATAGAGAGCAAAGACACCAAAGCTACTGCAACAAGGGAGAATATTACATGTATTTGCTGTGCATTGATTAGAATCATACAATGGTAGGGGTTGGATCCTTTTAGAGATCACCTAATCCAACTGCCCTGCTGAAACAGGTCCACCTAGACAAGTCACAGAGGAATGTATCCAGGTGCGTTTTGAAGTCTTCTAGAGAAGGAGAATACACAGCCCACTCGAACAGTAAAATATTTGTCTTCTTATGTATAAATGGAACTTTTTGTGTTCCAGCGTCTTCTCATTACCCCTTGTCCTGGCACCAGATACAAGAGTAAAAAGGGATGTCCCAACCTCCTGACACCCACCATTTAGATATTTGTTAATATTAACAACATCCCCTCCCAGTCTCCTCTTCTAGACTAAAGAGCCCCAGTTCCCTCAGCCTTTCCTCCTAAGGAAGATGCTCCAGTCCCCTGATGATTTTGGTGCTCTCTCTCCAAACGTTCTCTGTCCCTCTTGAGCTGAGGAGCCCAGAACTGGACACATGACTCCAGATGAGCCTCAACAGGGCAGAAGAGAGGGGGAGGAGAACCTCCCTTGACCTTGATGCATCCCAGGATGCCATTGGCCTTCTTGGCCACGAGGGCACATTGCTGGCTCGTGGTTAGTGTGCTGTGAACCAGGACTCCCAGGTCTCTCTCTG
>WBNH01005121.1:0-16612 GCA_013401255.1 Urocolius indicus | reverse complement strand
AGAGGATGGGGCCAGTCTTTGCTGTGTGTTGGTCAGTGCTGGAATGAGGGATGTGTTCCTTTGCCTCCTGAACCCCCTTTAGCAGTGGACAGAACTGGAAGAGCTCTGGAGAGCCCTTCCAACCCGCACCGTCCTAGGATTCTGTGTGATCCTGTGATTTGGGTGTCTTGGTAAGATGCGGCTCCTTTCAACATGCAGTGGAGCTGGGTGGGAGGAAGGCATCGCTTCTCAGAGGTTGTTCAAGTGAGATAAACTGTGATTCTTCCTTGAAATAGGATGTGCAGGGAGTCCTCCCAGACGTTACTAGAGATATGAGACCAACTCTCACCTCACTACAACTTTTTGACAGGTAGTTGCAGAGAGTGATCACATGTCCCCTCAGCCTCCTCTTGTCCAAACTAAAAAAAGCCTAGTTCCCTCAGCCACCCCTCATCAGACTTGCTGCAGCCCTTCCTGCCTGGCCAGGGCTCACACTAACAGCCCCCCAGGTTGCTCCTAGAGATCAAGGTTTATTCTCAACTATGTCCTGCAAGATGAGGATTCTGTTCTCCCCATCATTCCCAGATTGCATCCAGAGAGGCTGAGATAACCTCTCAGCTTTTCCAGAGGAAACACCGTCATGGATACGGAGGAGCAAAACAGAACAGCCCTGACTACCAGCATCATGGTGGCTCACTCACCCGTGATCACTGGCTTTATCACATCCCACTTGCCACCCGCCCTTCGCTGCTGGATTTCTCCTGGATCCCTCAGGGTGGCTGTGCGATGTGGCTAGCACCTTTCAGGGGAGTGTGAGATAAATAACAGGCCCTTCTCTCTAGGTGTTTGGGGTAGGTTGTTTTGTTTTTTCCCAAAGGGATGATTCAGCACTACAGTGTGAGATTCTGGCAGGGCTAGGCTCCTCCAGCAGCATCACCCACTCCACGTTAGATGCTCTCCTCCCAGCCACGCTGGCTCCCAGCTGTCCAGCATCCACGATGCTCTCTGCACATCAGTGGTAGGAGCTGCTTTATTTTTCTTCATCAGGTTTCCTTTGGCACAGCCTGTTCTATGTGAATTCTTCCCGGCAGTTATTTCTTCAAGTGTTGCCTGGAAAGTTCCAGATGAAATACTGCAGCTTGTGCTGAACTGGATATACCATTTCCTTTTCAAAACGTTGGTTTTGGATGCCTCTTTCTGCAGACTTATTGTTAAGATGGGTTTTTCCTTCCTGCTAACAGTAGGATGGAATCTAATTAGTGCCTTCATTTTATAATAATAAATAATTAGAAATGACATATCTTCATGGGGCTGAGAGATGAAATGAAAATGCTGGAGTCCTTTGGTGCACATCATTCATCACCTGTATGACAAGCAGTCAATATTTTGTTTATTATTGGTGATAATTCAGCAGTAAAATGACAGTTCTTTTGGCTGAAACATCTCATTTCCTTTGCTGCAGAGAAAACAGCTGATGATGAAGTCCAGAAGTCCGACATCTCATCCAGCAGCCAAGGAGTAATTGAGAAGGAGTCTCTGGGACCTCTTCTTCTGGAGGTAGGTGCTAAAACGTTGTGATGATGCTGCCAAAGCAAGGCACCACAGAAGTGAAATACAGAGGACGAAGGCAACAGGGATGTAGTGGAGATGCTCTAAGCCCAACCATGTCCTAAGCCTAAACTGAGTTTAGTCCTTTGCTTCAGCAAATCCTTTTGAAAGTGAGTTTAAACTAAGCTTGATGGATCTTGGAACTTGGTTAAGTCAAAGCTGTGCTGGTTAGCTTCCGAATACCAGCATTGAAATATTGAGTTTCTTCTAAGTGGGGATTAAACTGAGCCCTCGGCCTCATTTGGAGATGGATGGTTTGCAACAGATTTGAATCTTTCTGTCCTCTGGAAGACAGGGAGGATGAGGAGGGCACACTGCATGTTGGTTGATATGAGTAAATCAGAAATACCTGTGTCTCAGGAAGAAGGTTGGTCCTGACGGGGCTGTCTTGTGTGGAGGAGGTTATTATATGAATGTTATTATATAACAGGCCTCAGAAACAAACTTCAAATCCTAAATCATCCAGCTAGTAATTTCACAGCGGGTGGTTGGGGTTAGGGCTGGGTCAAGGCTGGGGGGTTCCTCCCTGGGAATGGCCAGCACCATCCTGCAGCTGCCTTCTTGCACTGAAACCGCCTGATAAAATTATGCATTCTGAGAGCAAAAGGAAGCAACATCCTCATCTGATTCATTTAATTAACTCTAAGAGTGTAATTGCTGACATGACACAGTCTAATGATTTACTCTGTGGTTCTTGTTGGGAGCCCAATAGCCGGGATGTTTTTGAGACAAAAAGCCAACCTGGGTTTCAGGATTCCTCTCCCCATCCACATTTTTGGCCTCTTCTCTATCTCAAAAAGATACTTAGAGGCTGTGAGGAGCTCTTCTGCACTGTGTTGCTTGCTTTTCAAGACCTGTTGTGGTGTTTTAACCATGGCTGGGTGCCAGGTGCCCACCAAGTGCTTCTATCACTCCCCCTCCTCAACTGGACAGGGGAGAGAGAAATAGAACAAAGGGCTCACAAGTGCAGATAAGGACAGGGACATCACTCAGCAATTACCAGCACAGGCAAAACAGGCTCAACTTGGGGAGAATTGGGTTGATTTATTAACGAACAATTGAAACAGAGTAGGGAAATGGGAAATAAAAATTGAACCCCAAAACACCTCCCCCCACCCCTGCCTCCTCCCCGGGTCTCTCCCTCCTCCCCCACAGCAGCGCAGAGGGATAGGGAATGGGGGTTATGATCAGTCCATCACAGATGGTCTCTGCTGCTGCTTTCTCTCAGGGGAGGCCTCCTCACACTTCCCTTAGTACATGGGAAACAGTCCTCCCTGAACTTCTCTAACATTGGTCCCCAGGCTGCAGTTCGTCACAAACTGCCCCAATGTGGGTCTCATTCACAGGGAAACAGTCCCTCAGGAACGAGCTGCTCCAGGGTGAATCCCTCATGGGGTCACAAGTGCTGACAGCAAACCTGCTCCAGCCTGGGCTCCTCTTTCCCTGAGTTCCCAGGTCCTGCCAGGAACTTGCTCCAGTGTGGGCTTCCCACGGGGTCTCAACCTCCCTCAGACACTCACTCACTCTGGCATGGGGTCCTCCCTGGGCTCAGGTGGGTCTCTGCTCCCCCGTGGCCTCCATGGCTGCAGGGGCACAGCTGCCTCACCATGGGCTGCACCACAGCTCACAGGGGAATCTCTGCTCGGTGCCTGGACACCTCCTCCCCCTCCTTCTCCACTGACCTTGATGTCTGGGGAACTGTTGCTCTCCCATTGTCACTCCCTTCTGCTGCTGCAGTTTTGCCTCTGTGCAGCAACTTCTTCCCTTCTCCAACCTGTCAGTCCCAGAGGTGTTACCTCCATTGCTGATGGGCTCAGCCTTGGCCAGTCTGGTGGGTCTGGAGCCCTGGAGTGATGGTGCCCAACTCTCAAAGAGGTGACCCCCAATGGAAGAGTTCATGCAAAAGGGATGGGAAAGATGTTGACATCAAAGGAAGGGTCTGAGTTGTTGAAAGGATGAGAAAAGGAATGCTGGAAGCACATGGATAGAGTTAAGAGGAAGTTGGCAGCTGAGATGCAGAGTGCTTGGTCTAACAGAAGCAAAAATGCAGAAGGGACTTAGAAATTAGTCTGGAAAAGGCACGTGGATTTTGAGGGATGTGGTGTATGCTAGAAACAAGTATAGGAATATAAAGTGATGCAAGTAAAGGGAGCAGATCCTCAACAAAACCCAATATTTATGTTATACTGAGAGTAGGCATCCTATGAGAGCAGTGGCAGAGCCAACAGACTCGTGAGAGCAGGGAAACAGGTGACTTGCAAAGTGCCCTGGGGTGAATCAGGGACAGCAGCACATCCCTGACACAAACAGCCCTGGACAACCTGAGGTTATCATCAAGAAAAAGGAAATTAATTAAATCAACCAACTCCTGACTCGAAATTACTCAGTGTGCTTGGGTCAGGTGTCGATGCATCCTGTCTGCAGGACGAAAGCAGAGGTATGTTACTGCTCAGTTGATGCTTCTTTGCAAACAACCTCCCCTGTATTATTTGATTTAAAATCCATGTTTCGATTACAGTTATTATCTACACAGGCTGAGGAATAATTTCCTAATCAGTTTCCTCATGTGTGAAGCTGCTGACCCTGACCTGTGCCCATGCTACAGGGCATCACGTGGCTGTGAGAAGCACTTTGAGGATGCCAAGCCCTTACCATGCTGAGTTTTTGCCATGCAGATGGACAATGAGAAGCAATTCATGGGTTTAGGCTGCAATCTTCAGCCTAAAATCATTCCCCAAATGAATTCCAGCTTCTGGGTGCCCTGAGCTCAAGCAGGTTTTTTAAACATGGAAAGACAGAGATAAAAAGGGGCATTAAAAAACAGCTTGTTCATTTTTAAGAAGGCTTTTTGCCTCTTGACCTGTTGTTTGGGCTTGACCTCCATAAGCAATTGTGCCGATAAGGTAATTTAATCTTTAAACCATGGATAAATACCCAGTGAGGCTGCTGGAGGAATGAGGAAAGTGTGGGTCTCCCTGGGCTGCGCTTCAGAGCTCCTCTGCCCTTCCCTGCTCCCTCAGCCCCTCAAAAGCAGCATCACTGGGGGAGAAGGATCTAGGTGGGGTTTACCATCCTGCCTAGGTCTTTTTTTTTGGGGCACCCGAAGAGCAAAGGCTGGTTGTCTTGGCAACAGTTGAGAATAAGGAAAACTGCAGCCAATCTGCCAGATCCATTTTGACAAAAGATTTCTTTCTTCTTTTCTTTTCTCTCTCTTTTTTTTTTTAATGCTTCCTGGTTGGGTTTTTTTTTTTTTGCACTTAATGTTGCTCTACAGCAAAACCTCATTTTCAGAAACTGCATTAACTAAAACCTGGATGTTTTCCATCAGAGGAACTCTCTGCTGGCATAGGCAAAAGGGAGCAGAGGGCGATGCCACGGGTACCAATTTTGGGGCACATGAGTTTCTCCTGTCCCTGCCCCACCTCCCACTCCAGGATATGGCCAGATCTAGTTGCAGGATCACAGTCCACCAGAACTTGCTGTTGATGAGCAGGATAAGTAGGAATTAGACTCCGGGAAAACCAAATCCTACCTGGATTAAACATTTTAAGTGATGCATACTTGGAAGAGTGTAAATCAGACATCAGCCCTCTTACGGGCCCCTCAAACAAGTGCTGGGCTCTGTCTGAGTTTTTCATAGCACTAGAAAGTTTTTACCCCCTGTACCACAGTGGTGAATTTAAAACATTGGTAGCATCCTTATCAAAAAAGGAAGATCTCCGTGTGTTGTATGATTGGGTCTGGGTTGTGCTTGTCTTCCTCCATTTGACTGCAGGGATGAATTTGCCACTTGCATCCTAAAGGCATGAAAAAGAGGTTTATTCTGCACAATGTTCTGTCATTTTTGAGCTGTAATTAAGCAAGTTGGGCATATGCTTAATTTCAGTGGGTTGCCAAATTAGAGCCTTGCTGACTGCTCTGGCCTTCGGAAGAGGATTGTTTCTCCTCTGCTGGCACTGTCCTTAGTGGCAGGGATGTCCTTAGCATACAATGTTGCAGACTTGAATATGTATTTAAGCAAGTGCTGGTGTTATTTGATCACTGCTGTAATATAAAGTGGGGATGAAGCCAAGGTGTGAGACACAGAGGAAGGCTGCCCAAGGAACATCCTGCCTCCACACTGCCCGGGTTTATTCCCCTTGCAGGCCTTAGATGGCTTCTTCTTCGTTGTGAACCGCGAAGGGAGAATAGTCTTTGTCTCCGAGAATGTGACCAGCTACCTGGGTTATAACCAGGAGGAGCTCATGAACACCAGTGTCTACAGCATCCTGCACGTGGGGGATCACGCTGAGTTCGTCAAGAACTTGTTGCCAAAATCTCTAGGTAAGAAAACCCTCGTGGTGAGTTTATTTTTGTCAGCTGGTGCTTGGAACGCACTGTCCAAAATGCTGCTGCATCTCCGATGAAGCTGATCGTCTGTTGTTTTGTATATATATTATTTATATCACAGAATCCCACAATGGTGGGGGTTGACAGGGCCCTGCAGAGCTCATCCAGCCCAACCCTCTGCTCAAGCAGGTTCCCCTCCATCAGGGGGCACAGGAACGTTTCCAGGCGGCTTTGGAAACCTCCCAAGAAGGAGCCTCCACACCCTCCCTGGGCAGCCTGGGCCAGGGCTCCCTCACCTCAGCACCAAACAAGTTTCTCCTCCTGTGCCAGTGGCACTTGCTGGGTTCCAGCTTGTGCTCGTTACCCCTTGTCCTGGCACTGGCCACTACACAACAAACACTGGCCTCATCCTGTCCACACTCATCCTGTAAGAGTTTCTCAGCACGGATGAGATTCCCCCCTCAGCCTTCTCTTCTCCAGTCTATATATTTTTCTTTTTTACATTGTGAAATTCAGAGATATGCCCAAACCAGGTAATAAGCCATAAAATTTTGCCTAGTGAAATACATCCTACCAATGAGATATCAATATTAGATATTTCAATAAATAGCTTGTGGATGACAAGATTCAAGGCAACAGTTTTCACCAAGAGGGTTTTGAAGCACTGGAATGAGCTACCCAGGGAGCTGGTGGAGTCCCCATCCCTGGAGCTATTGCAAAGCCGTGTAGCTGAGGTGCTGAGGGACATGGGTCAGTGGTGGGTTTGGCACTGTGAGGGGAGGGGGTGGACTTGAGGATCTTCAAGGTCTTTTCCAAGCAAACCAGTTCTTTGATTCTATGATTCTAAGTCACTTTCCCTTTGTCTTTCTCCACTAAGAAAACTTTTGCCTCCAACTTTGGCTTATGGCTCACTTTATGTCCAAAGTGAGAAGCAGACATAGGAGCTCCAGGGAAATGAGGAGGATTTCGAGGTGTTGATTTGGAGGGTCTGAGCCGTTTTTCTTCTTCCAGTTCATTTGGGATGCCCTCCCAGCTGGGGGAGGGTTGTCCAGTATGAGCTCCAGTACAGGGATGTGCTGCACCTTGGGGAGCAAGTAGAGGTCCCTATGAAAGTGATGAGCTTGTGGTGATCCTCTACAGTAGGAAGACACACAGTTGTGAGGATGAGAGGAAGCATCATGGGATGAGGGCTTGTGTAGGGTGTTGGAACAACCAGTGTTGCATGCATCAGATCCCTCATCCTCTCACACCTTTGAAGGAACACAAAAGATGAGTCTTTTCCAAGTAGCTCAAATTAAAAATACATGTTGTGTTGAAATCCAAAATCATGTGTTGAAAACAAATATCCACAAAGAGGTTGTAGAGGGCTAGCAAAACCTTTCAGCTAATGCCCAGAGGTTTTTGGAAGACAGGTTATTAAAAAAAAAATCAAAGAAGAAGGTTTTTGTTGCTGAAGTATCAGAAGGTGTGGCTGATGATTTAGCTCAGAAATGGGGAGGAAGCAAAGGAAAAAAAAAACAACAAACATTTTAATGGAGATGCTCATCTGGACTTGCTGGAAAAGTCCTGGGAGCATCGCAATGGGGAGTTTTCAAGTACAACATCAATAGGCAGGAGTCTTCCCAAGCTATGGGGCTGACCTAGGGCCCCGTGCATAAGTTTCCCTGACTATAAGATGGAGACAATAGCACCTGCTGGCAATGGAAGGAGCAATTCATAGGTGGCAGCAAGATGACTCTCACAATGACGTGCTGATATCATTTGGGTATGTAGATCCTACATAAACACAAGGAAAAACTTGTTTAGTGTTGAGCTGAGGGAGCCCTGGCCCAGGCTGCCCAGGGAGGGTGTGGAGGCTCCTTCTCGGGAGGTTTCCAAACCCGCCTGGACACGTTCCTGTGCCCCCTGATGGAGGGGTAGCTGCTTGAGCAGGGGCTTGGGCTGGATGAGCTCTGCAGAGCCCTGCTAACACCCACCATTGTGGGATTCTATGGCATCTTCAGCAGTTCTGAGGGAGTCCTGAGGGCTGGTGGGGAGGGCTCTGCCATTGGCTCTGCTCTGGACTTACCTCTGACCTGAGCAATGAGCTGCTTTCCCTCCCCATGATGGCACTTTTCCTTCTGTTTCCTTGTCCGAGAGCTTCTGGAGGGAAAGTTTGCACAGCACAGCCTCTAACTGCTCTCCTCCTTTCTCCATCCCCCAGTAAATGGAGTTCCTTGGCCTCAGGAAGCAACCAGGCGCAACAGCCACACGTTCAGCTGCAGGATGCTGATCCGGCCGCCTGACGAGCCAGGCACGGAGAACCAGGAGGCACGGCAGCGCTACGAGGTGATGCAGTGCTTCACCGTCTCCCAGCCCAAGTCCTTCAAGGAGGAAGGAGAAGGTAGGGAAAAGCATCCTCTGCTTTAGAGACGGTGTGTGGGCTGGGGAGGGCAAGACAGGCAGGAAGAGGAGGACAATGTGGGGCAGGCAGGAGGAGGAAAAGATGGGAACTAGGGCAAGAGCAGGAGGAGGAGGAGAAGGTGGGGACCAGGGCATACAGGATGAGGATAAGGTGGGGACCAGAGCAGACAGGATGAGGATAAGGTGTAGGAGGAGGAGGAGGTGGGAACTAGGGCAGGAGGAGGAGGTGGAGGGAAAACAGGAGGAGGACAAGGTAAGAACTAGGGCAAGAGGGGGCAGAAGGACAAAGAAACATAAGGATAAACTTCTTCACTGTTCAGATGAGGGAGCACTGGAATGGGCTGCCCAGATGAGTTGTGGAGTCTCCTCTAGAGAGACATTCAAAACCCAGCTGGACGAGTTCCTGTGTGACCTACTCTAGGTGGTCCTGCTCTGGTAGGGGGGGCTGGACTAGATGATTTTTGAAGTCCCTTACAACGCCTAAGATGTTGTGATTCTGTGACAAGGCAAGGACCAGGACAAGCAAGAGGAGGATACGGTGGGAAACAAGGCAGGAGGAGGAGGAGCAGAGTGGCTATGGTAGTGCAGGAAGGAGGAGGTCACCACCCCACAGGCTGGTGGGATGGTTATTCCATCCACTCACGCCAAAAGGCTGGTGAGGATGGTTATTCCTGGCCCAGCACAGACGACGCTGGGCAGAGGGGAGGACCCAAGGGAAATGCCTGAAGTTTATGGCAGCCTATCATTCCGCTTTCCCCTCCAAGCCAATCCCCTCCAGTCAGTGTTCCTTAAGAATGGAGCAATATTTAGTTATCCACCAAAGCCCTGTGGCTGCAGTGCCTTCCTGGAGAGGGATGCCCATGCCCGTCAAACACCTTGTACCTTCACCACTGCCACACCACACGTTTTGGGGCTTAGTCAGCTGCCTGCAGGTAGATCAGTGCCCAAGCACTGGGGACAGGAAGGCTTTCCTCGGCACCCTGGGGGCTGTTGCTTTCCTGCAAGTGCCCTAACTCTCCTCTCCATGTCCCAGCTATTATTTTCCAGCACATTAGCTGGATTAATCCATTGTGGTTTACACAGGAGAGCACGACTGGAAGGAATAAATTATGATGTTTTATGACCAAATGCTTTGCCTGAAGCTGACAGTTGCTGGCTTTTAGTGCTGACTTTTATTGTACCATGCAGCCTGATCCAAAAAGCCTTTACAATTAATTTCTTCAAGCACTGGAAACCTCTTTTCTAGCAAACTGGAGAGACTTTAGAAGGACCCTACTTGCTTTGAAGGACCAGAGGTTGCTCAGGGTAAACCCTTCCAGGGCAGGATATGGCAATCAGGCCCAGTGGTGGTACTTTAATGAAAGTGTTGAATCACAAGCAGTGGTTGTAACAACTGATTTTCAAGTTCTTTCTGCTTTGGCAGATTTCCAGTCGTGTCTGATCTGCATCGCGAGACGATTACCTCGACCAGCAGCCGTCACCCCATCTGAATCCTTCGTGACCAAGCAAGACACCACAGGTAATACCCCGGCCATGCCAGGGAGTCCTGGCTCAGGAGGCATGTGTTATCCCTGGGTTTTAGAGGTCAGCGGTGCAGTGCAGGACCTCAGAGGATGAGTATGGGCCTGTCCTTTGCCAATGGCAGTACTACAAGTTATGTGGTTGACACCTCAACTAGAAACCCTTCAACTGAGTTGACACCTCAGCTGATCCCAGACGCCAGACCTGTGTCCTGCTCACAGCCCCACTCTGCTCCATTGGATTTTTGAGGTTCTTGAGATTGCTGATTGGTGGGAATGAAACAGTCCATTTTTGGCTTTGAAATTGCTCTCAGCCAAATATTACTTTCTACCCATTCTGGTGACCTTCTTTCTGAGACATAATCAACGTTCAGACTTCTCCGCAGTCTGAAAATCCTTAATGAATGTTTTATCTGTTCAGTGCTCCCTGCCCATTGCTGTAAAATAGCTGGCAAAGCTCTTGAGGGAGAAAGCTGGCAACAGGTCCTGCTTGATGGACACTTGGGTATGGGCAATGTATCTGGAAGAGTGTCCCACTGGGTGAGGGTGTGAATATGGTGNCAGCCCCTTCCCCAGCTCCGCTGCCCGGCTCTGGACACGCTGCGGCCCCTCAGTGTCCCTCTGGCAGTGAGGGGCCCAACACTGAACACAGCACTCGAGCTGCGGCCTCACCAGGGCCCAGCACAGGGTTCGGCCACTGCCCTGGGGCTGCTGCCACACCACTGCTGCTACAAGCCAGGCTGCCACTGGCCTTCTTGCCCACCTGGGCACACTGCTGCCTCATCTTCAGCCGCTGGCACCAACCCCCCCAGGCCCTTTCCCACCAGATCTTTGCTGAGGGACATTTCATACAACGTGTCTTCTCTCTCTCCACTCAGGTAAAATCATCTCCATTGACACCAGTTCCCTGAGAGCCGCTGGCAGGACAGGTTGGGAGGATTTGGTGCGGAAATGCATCTACGCTTTCTTCCAGCCACAGGGCCGAGAGCCGTCCTATGCCAAACAGCTCTTTCAAGAAGGTAATGGGCTTTTCTTCCTCACTGCTGTGCTCTCCTGCCTGCAAGGAGAAGCCAGGGCATGGTCCTTCTTGCTGGATAAATACTTTCCAAAAAAACAAATGCAGCAATAATAATCACAAAGTGCCAAAGAGGAAGGGCAAAGGACTGAGTAGCACTGGAGTTGCTCCTCCAGCTGAGAAGTTCCTTCTCACCTTTCAGGAAATACAGAATTGAGACAAATAGGAGCTAAACATGAACTACTTTTATTATTTTTTTCCTGAGCCATCTGCAAACTCCATCCTCATTGTCTAAGCAAAAGAACTGGAAGCTCTTTCATGAGCCTCTTTGTTGTGTCGATGAGGATGCTCCCCACAGGGATGGGGGAAGGCAGGATGTAGGAGCAGGACGTCACAGCCTCTGGAGAGCTGTAACTCTGCCAGGGCTGTATCTCTGAACCCTCCCAGGCTGGCTGAGCGTCATCAGCCTGATGAAAGTGGTGGGATGACGGCCCCTTCAGAAACTGAGAGCTAAAGGACGGTGCTGGGTGAATCTCCCACTGCAGGAGATAGCTTTGGAGCTGGAGAAGCAGCTGGGGGTATTTCTGTGCCTTCGTGATTTATTCTGTCCCACCCTCTTATTTCTGGGTCTACAGGCATAGCCAACATACAGGAGATCTGTTTGCTGGGAAGGGGGTTATTGCAGATTATCCCTCTCCTCTGCTCCCTCCACCTTCCTCCTGGTGCTGATTGGGTATTGGGGGTTCTGGCTTGAGTTTCTAAGGGAGTTTGATGTGTTTCTTGGTTGCTTCCTTCAGTGATGACGCGTGGCACAGCCTTCAGTCCCTCGTATCGCTTCACCCTGAGCGACGGGACAGTGCTCAGTGCCCACACCAAGTGTAAGCTCTGCTACCCCTCCAGCCCGGAGATGCAGCCCTTCATCATGGGCATCCATGTCATCGACAGGTATGTGCCCACCTCACTGCTTCCAGGCTGTGCCAGCCTCTATGTGGGTGATCTGGGAATCAAAGTGCCCAGTCCCTACAGTGGAAGGAGGATCTACTGCTGGTCTGTGGTGCTGGAGGCATCACCCCCCTGGGAAATCTGGGGCTGAAAACCAGCTTGATGGCAGCTCTGATGCTCTTGATTATTCTTGTTTTGCAAGGAGGTGGCCCTGGGAGTTCAAGTGGAGGTTTATAGACATGCTTCATATTTTTACCTTGTCCCAGAGAACATTGAAATATTTGGGGAGGGAGAGGCTATGACAAACTGGCAGGACAGGGACAGAGGAGGCTGTGAACCTGGGGGAGTGTGAGGAGGGTGGGGCTGAGGGAAATGCAGTTGGAGCACAGTCCTCCTGCAGCCGTGTGGGAACGTGAGACCTAGAGGTGATGCCTTCAGGGTTCAGTCGGTGAGCGGCTGCAATCCTGAACAGTGTCATGTATCTAGAGAGTTTCTAAAGCTGCTGCACTCTATCCATGCTACTGAAATGGATCCAGAAGCACTGGCAGGGCAAAGAAGGCTGATAGGGAAGGCAAGCTGCTGCTTTTCAGGCTTCAGAGCTCTGCAGCATGGACGGGGAGCAGGAGCTACCTAAATCATAGGATTGTTTTGGCTGGAAAAGGCGTAAAAGTCCATTCCCCTCCCCTCACCCTGCCAAGCCCACCACTAACACACGTCCCTCAGCACCTCAGCTACGTGGCTTTGCAATAGCTCCAGGTGATGGGGACTCCACCACCTCCCTGGGTAGCTCGTTTCAGTTCTTAATAACCCTCTCAGTAAAAAAAAGTTCTTAGTCCAGTCTAAGCTTCCTTCTGAGTGACACTAAAGCTTTGGTCAAAGTCTCTTGTGACTCTTCCTCTCCTTTTTGTCTCCCACAGGGATCATGGCATGCTCTCACCCCAGGAGAACACTAACTCTGCCATGTCCCTTCCCCGGGTCAGCCCCTCGCTGAACCCCAGCATCTCCCCGGGACAGGGCATGGCCCTCCCACCTTCCATCCCTCCCTCCAACGGCAGCATGTTGGCCACCAACGTGAACCAGCAGCCAGGCCTCCACAACAGCAACTCCAGCACCAGCCAAACCAGCTTTGGGTGTTCACCTGGGAACCAGATAGGAGCCAACGTTGCCTTAAGCCAGGGACAAGCCGGTCCCCAGAACAGTAACCACACTTTGAACCTCAATAGCTCCCCCATGAACAGTCCAGGGATTAACCCACCTCAGTTCATGTCTCCGAGGCATCGAGTCAGCCCAGGGCTGGTGCCCAGACCCAGAGTGCCCGGAAATCCCTTCTCACCCACCATGCCCACCATGCACTCCCCCGTGGGCATGGCCAACAGCGGCAGCGGCGGGGGCAGCTGCGGCACCGCCAGCACCAGACCCTTTCCCAACGCCTCCATGAACTCCATGCAGGGGCTGAGCGAAGGCCCCAGCACGCCAGTGGGTTACTCCACACCCCCTCCTGTACTGAGGCAGCTCAGCTCCCAGAGCTCACCCGGCCGCCTCGCCATGCAGCAGCCCCTGAAAGCAGAGTCCAAGGACAGCAAAGAGATTGCCTCCATCCTGAGCGAGATGATCCAGTCGGACGGCACCGCCGGGGAGGGCAAACCGCTGGACTCAGCCACGCTGCACACCGGGGACAGGCTCTCAGAGGGGGAGAGCAAGTGCTCCCAAACCACCAGCCATAAGCTGGTGCAGCTGTTGGCCACCACGGCAGAGCAGCAGCTTCGACACGTCGACGCGGACACGAGCTGCAAAGATTCGTTAGTCTGCGCGGGCACTGGCAGCGCTTTGGCCTCCAGCAACCCTCCCAGCAGCACCTGCCCTTCCTCCCACAGTTCGCTCACCGAGAGACACAAGATTTTACATAGACTCCTTCAGGAGGGCAGCCCTTCTGACATTACCACCCTGGCCATGGAGCACGAGAAGAAGGACAGTGCCCCGAACCCCCCCACCACCACCCCCACGGCTCAGAGTCAGCTCCCGGGCACCCCAGACATCAAACTGGAGTCAGATGGGCTGAAGAAAAAAGATGCCAAGGATCATCAGCTCCTCCGTTATCTGCTGGACAAGGATGAGAAGGAGCTTTCTGCAGCCCCAGCACTGAGCCTGGATGATGTGAAGGTGAAGGTGGAGAAGACAGAGCAGATGGAGCCCTGTAACACGGCCCCAGTGCCACTTGCCAAACCTCCTGCCACAGAGGAGGTCAAGCTGGAGACACAAGGCCAGGTGAGTTGACCCATCTGTGTTCATGCTAGTGGAATCATAGAGTCATAGAATGGTGGAGGTTGGAAGGGACCTCATCCAGCCCAAGCCCCTGCTCAAGCAGGTTCCCCTCGATCAGTGGGCACAGGAAGGCATCCAGGTGGGTTTGGAAACCTCCCAAGAAGGAGCCTCCACACCCTCCCTGGGCAGCCTGGGCCAGGGCTCCCTTACCCACACAGTAAAGTAGTTTTTCCTTAAGTGGAACTTTTTTTGTTCCAGCTTATGACCGTTACTCCTAGTCCTGTCACTGGACACTACATAAAAAATTGTCACCACAACAGCCTTTCGTCATAAGCCTTTCCCCATTAAGAAAATGTTCACAGCAGATTTGTGAGGCTGTGAGTAGCGTGTGTCCTGTGGATGCCACACCTTTCTGTGCTGCTGCCACCTTCCTCAGTGCTGGTACCAACTTCTCCAGTGCTGGTGCCACCTTCTCCAATGCTGAAACCACCTTCCCAGTGCTGACATCACCTCCTCCAGCACTGATTCCATTTTCTCCAGCCCTAGTGCCACCCTCTCCAGTACTGCTTCCGCTTTTTTCACACCAGCACCATCCCCTTTTGTCCAGATGCTTCACATTTTGGCAGCTCAGATTTTCAAGGCAATAGTGGGAAGGGAAGGGAAGGGAAGGGAAGGGAAGGGAACGGAAGGGAAGGGAAGGGAAGGGAAGGGAAGGGAAGGGAAGGGAAGGGAAGGGAAGGGAAGGGAAGGGAAGGGAAGGGAAGGGAAGGGAAGGGAAGGGAAGGGAAGGGAAGGGAAGGGAAGGGACTTCACTGACGTGTATAAAAATAAGAAAGAAACATAGCGTATCACTGCAGGTGGTGGGCTTGAGTGAGGAGAAGACCACGTGCATGTTGTCATGCAAAAAGGTTGTTAATTCTGCATCTCTGAGAACATTCAGGGCTCATGTCCCAGGGAATTTTCAATCCTTTGCCCTCTTGTTGGCTGAGATTAGCAATTATATGGGCTTCTTAGTTATTCTAAAAGTATTATTAAATTGAATAATCCAGTGACAGATCTCTGCAGTAGAGATTTTGGGGTATAAATATTCATTACACACAGCTATGAATAGAAGAGATTTCTTCTTTCTGAAAGCCAGGGGAGATGGCAACATGGATAAGGCTGCTTAATCCTTTTTAAGCAAAGAGAAGGGAGCAGCTGACATGAAGAGTGGGGCCGATCACCAACTGCGGCACAGGGCTGCGGGCACTGGGACGAGAGGGATCAGAGACAGAGCACGGAGAGCCTGGAATGGCAAAGGCTCAACAAGCCTCAGTAAGGTTCTGGGCTTAGCTGACTTGGAAGAAAGAGAACTGGCTTGGTCAGTGGGAGTGGGAATCCAACTCCTTTTCTGGTTCTTTTGCTTGCCCATTCTCCCCGACATCTGTGTGTGGGGGATGCAGGCAGGCTCTTTGCTGACCATCAGCTGGTTCCAGGTTCCTCCATCCTTCAGGGAGGACAAAAAGCCTTGTTAATTAAATGAGGCTGTGCTCACTAATTGTGCACTGTTCAAAGAGCTTGGATGGCTCAAGTCTGGATGTGTTTATAAGCCCCTCTCCTGTGCTGCTGGAAGCAGAGGAGCATTTTTTAGGTTCCATCATGACTTTTCAGTTCCAAGTATCCTTCCCCAGGCAGCTGGAAAGCATCAGGATTGTACATTGGACTGTACCGAGTGCTTCCAAAGAGTTAATAGAAGAGGCTGGGGAGAGTTTGCAGAGTCTTAAAGTGCATTTTCTGAGGAGTGAACAATGTTCACTGCTCAGCAGCTAAGGACAGAGTTTCATGTCCACGTGTTTTCTATTATAGGCTACTTTGGTGTGGCGTGGAGTGGGAGGGAGGAGCTGCCATTTCAAATGAAATCTAGCGCTTGCTAGATTTTTGTTTTCATGTGTCATTATTTTAAGAATTGAAAAGTCAATTAGGAGCAACATTAATTGTGGGGCAGGCTCTGCAGCTCGTCTTCACCCTCAAAGGAGTTTGTTGCTTTCTGGATTTATCCTACAGAAGCACTTTAGGTTTCTTTGGAGCCACAGCTTTGTGGGGTGAGAACAAAAACTAGTTTGGTAGGGCTTGAGAAAGACCTAATAGAAATGAAAAGAGTTTAAAAAAATGAAAGAGAAAGAATAAGAAAGGTTCTTCTTCATCCTTGTGCTTGAAAATGGGAGCTGAATTTCAACTGGGTGAAGATGTATTTCTTATGTCTGCCCTTGAGCATAATGGCGGGGGAGCTGTCAGTGCTGCATGAGCCTAGGAGGGCTCCTCCATGCCTGGATGAGGGAGCCCACAGAGAAGCAGTGGATGCCTCATTGGTGGAACTCTTCCAGGACAGGTTGGACAGGGCTTTGAGAGACCCTATCTAGTGGAAGATGTTCCTGGTTTGCTGGTGGGTATCACCTGGAAGCATTTCCATTTGCCTCACCAGACTGATTTCATGTGTGGGGCATCCCACAAGCTGTCTGGGCAACGGATTACAGAATCATGGAATCATTTCCCTTGGAAAAGACCTTGAAGATCC
>WBNH01005119.1:0-62227 GCA_013401255.1 Urocolius indicus | reverse complement strand
CTTGACCTCCCTTGTAAGGTGTAGTTCCCNCCCTCAGCACCCGTGGGTGCATCCTGTCATGACCCATGGATTATGAACATCCAAGTGACTCAGCTGATCCTGAACCCAGTCTTCATTAACAAAACTTCTTTAATCTGACTTCTACTGGAGTCTGGGGCTCCTGAGGACAGTCTCCAGCATTATAGACAGAGGCAAAGAAGGCATTCAGTAACTCTGCCTTCTCTGTATCCTCTGTCAGCACGGCACCCACCTCATTCAACAGTGGGTCTACATTGCCTCTGGGGTTAGTTTTATCTGCAATGTATTTGAAGAATCCCTTCTTGTTGTCCTTGACCTCCCTTGTAAGGTGTAGTTCCCACAAGGCTTTAGTTTTCCTAGTTGCCTCCCTACATCCTCTGACAAGAGTCTTATATTCACCCCAAGTGGCCGTCTCTTCCTTCAGTGATCTATAGACTCTCTTCTTCCCTTCGAGTTTGCCTGACATTTCCCTATTTAACCATGAGGGTCTCTTGGCTCCCTTGCTTGATTCCTTACACTCTTGGATGCTCTGATCCTGATGACAGTATCCCTGACAGTCAGTTTCTAATAATGCATTTAATGTTACCTCAGTGGAAGGACACTCCTACTTCTGATAAACCAAGACACACTATCCCAGAATTTTACTAAGCATTCAGAAAATCAAAAATTGGCTGGAAATGACAGCCTCTTAGAACAGCATAAAAATTCAGTATTTTCCTAGACAATTACAGAAGTAGCTTAGAATCAAATATGGTTAGGTGCAAAAACTAAGGTCAGAAAAATTCTATGCACAAACCAGCACAAAGAATAGTTAAGCAGCAGTTGTTCAGAGTAGATATTAAGGATTGCCATGGATCACAAAGCAAACATGGAAAGATGGAAGCATCACATTGGGATGTATTTTAAAATACTGCCTGTCAAAATCTGAAAAAGGACTTGTTCCTATGAGTGAACCACAAGACATGTGGACACTTGCCCTGGAAACACCAAACCAAGAAAGAGATGCACCATTTAGAGAGAATCTGGAAAGGATTCACAAGAGTGAGAAAGGGTGAAGAAGACAGGGGAAGGGGATAAAGCAGAAAGGAAAGGCTGAAATTGAAGCTCCTTGATCAAGACAGGACAGGATGAAGGTCACAGTGGTGTTCAAATCAATAAACTGAAAACAGAACAGCTATTAAACTATTTAGAGCTACGATGATAAACAGACAAAAAACTACAGGTTTAAATTTCAATAGCAAAGATAAGTTATGCATGGAAGAAAGCTAATAAAGTTATCTCTCAGGGCCAGGGCGAATGTGGACCCTCCATCACTAGAAGCTCTTAATACAGATGTGTTAAGAGATGCAGGTGTACCTGATTCTCCTGCTGTGGCAGGAGAGATCTCAGGAGAGACCTTTAAAGCTTTAAATTCAGTTATCCTGTGATTCCACAAAACTATCATCATTATAATATTATTCATCTCTTTAGAAACTATGCAGTCACCACAGAGTAAAATAGAGGGAGAAGGGAAGTGATGAGATTTTTAATAAGATTCTTGTGATTGATCTGAAAGAAAGTCATTGCTAAAGACCTGGGTGCCTATTAAGAAAAGCTCCAGAGTGATACAACTCTAGTATTTCCCATTTTAATCCTCACTATTATTCTTTAGATCCCATTTGTTTCTACTAATCTTAGTGCATCACATCCTCCACACCAATTTTCAAATATATCCCCTCAGAATAGTCCAAGAGATCCCCTGTGTGATAAAGAAGCGCCAGGATTTTTTTTTTTTTTTTTAATGAACATGTTTTTGAGTTAATAATATGCTGAGGGAGCAGCTGCACTCAGCAAAACTCCAGCTATAAAACCCTGAAAAGCTTGTGTTTCTTTCACATCATACTGCAGCCAAGCCAGCTGAGTCTACATCTGCCTCAAATCACTGGCAGGTAAAGTTCGTGTCTCACTACAGGATGTCGTCCCACTGGGTTATTTTATTTATTTGAGACAAAGCAAACTGAAACATTTGGTTTAGCTTGAAATTGTGTTTCTCCCCAAAGTTCAGATGAATTTTAACTGGGCTTTTTTTTTAATTGTTTTGCTTAGATGCCTCTTTTTTTTGTTGTATTTATTGCATGCTGGCAGCAACAAACAAAAGCCATGAAACTCATAAAGGGGACTGCAAGTGGCCATTTATGCCTCCATGAGCTGCAAGGACTATGACTAATACATAGTGTTCATATTTGTAAATTCTGCACAGAAACTCAAAGTGAAGAATGGCAGTTAAGCAAAACACTGAACATATTTTATAATGTTTGTATTTGCCCTACAACCTTCCCTTAGCTGTCCTTGCTGCTTCCACCTCTCCCTTTACACGTTCCTTCTCATGCCTCAGGATCTCCAGTCACACAGATTTGAAGGCTAGCTTAAGTACATTTCTTCTAGAGACCTTTGCTAACATCAATGCTTCTTTCTCCTTCCTTGAGAAACTTCAGAAAAAAAATATGTCAGGATTATTTTCATCTGCTTATTCACAGTTTAGAGATTATACCTTGCTCTTAGCTTTCTATGTAACAGCACTATATTCTGAAGTCCCTAAGTAGTTAGCTAGAATAGGTACTCAGATCAATTTTTAAAAAATCAGAACACAATGGTAGCAAATATTTGGTTGTTCCTCATTTTGAAATGAAGAGGGAATTACTTGAGAAAAAAATTGAAACCCATAAATTGATTTCACTGTATGAACGGAAGCAGAAAATTAGTGCCCAAGTCCAGCGGAAAGACATAAAGAAAACATTTGCACATGGAAAGAGAGTCCATTTTGCTTGTATTTAAAAATAAGGCATGTAAACAATCAATAAAAGCATGCCAAAGCAGTCCCACAATATTCATTCAAGATTTTGGACTTCAGATCTCAGTGTAAACGAAGTTAGAAAGTGTGAGTTCATGCTTTCATCAGGTACAGCACTGACTTACCTACATTAAAAACAACAAATTATCAAGAGCAAAAGACTACAAATGAAAACAATAGAGAATAAAATGTTGACTCATTTTGAAGCATATGATCTCAGTTTACAAAGCAGGTCTCCTACAGCTTTTATTTCTCTTTCATGGCACAGTAGTTTATGACACAGCGATGAACTACAGTTGCCTGTTTTGCTCACAGCACTTACATGACTTTGTAATGTGGTTACCTGTAGTCCAGCAGACCAGCAAACATGCACTCAAAACGTCACAGAAATTATAGATTAATCTGCATTGACTGTAGACATTAGCAGGAAAAAAAACCAAAAATACACACATGAACTGTGTATATAATTTGCCAACCATAAGCATAAAAGTTGCAGGTGTGAAATGATCTTTCATTGTCACTGATTCACAGAAATGTCCTTAGCTTATAAGTAACATAAGGTGTATCTAAGTTATCCTTCATATATACACATCTTCTGAAAAACCTTCACTGGGTGAAATTCTACAGTCTGTCATTATGGCTTATTTAAATATTTAATTATGTGCATAGATGTTCAAACTATTGCTCTTTTTCTGCAGACTGATCAGTTAACAGTTGTTCTATTTCAAATGGACATGGAACCTTTTATTGAATTTTATGTTGCTGACTGTGAAACATTTTTTCAGTTCTGAAACACACTTGCACACTTAAACTTCTCCTAGCTATGAGTCTTATAGACATATTACATTTATAATCTGTAAATTACCCTTCAAGCCATAACAGAAGAATTAAATTGTACTAAGACTAGGAAAGCCTTTAGCAAATCAGTGTGGTGGGAACTCAACTTTGACTATGTTAAAGCCAATACTGACTGCTCTTTGTGTCATCTACCTAAGCAGTTTCTAAAAATATATTGCAGGCTTTTTGTAAATGTTTGTTAAACAATGACAAACCATATTTGCTGTTTCCCAAAAAACTTTTTTGTTTTAAGGGGGAGAGTGGGGGAAGGGAAAGGGATGTGCAGAAGGATGTGTTGAAATCCAGGTGGAAGCTACATTGTAACATAACTATCATCATCCATAGCATGTAGAATCACTTCTATTGACAGTCACCATTAATAATCCAGAGTGCACTGTAAGCATACACAGGTGATTTTCAGTTTCCTCCAATAATGCCCCTGAATGACCCTTTTTTTAACCTAACATTTTGGTTTTTCCCCTCTTGATCCTCACCGTTATTACATTATTACTCTTACTATTATTATTTACAAATAAATAAATAAATATTAGGCTTCTTCTTTTTCCTTCTTCTTACTTTAATTACCCTTAACCAACTTCTGATATAGTTGCAGACCTATTACATAGTGCCATTTATGTGTGCTATCCTGGTTAATCGACTTGTTTCATAAGCTTGTGCTGCTTTTGTTTATACTTTTTCATAATTCCTCTTGGATTTTCAGGTTATCAGGATCCTGATTCATTGACAGGCACTTGTTCTTCCAGTTACTTTTGTGAGTTAGGTTTGTCTAGCAGAATGTTTGTCTTCTAGTTTCCTTTTGCCCTTAGTTTCTTTTCATAGACTCTAACATAGCAACTCAGATTTTGCTAAAATGGGCATTCTTGAATCCCTTATGACTGTCTGGTTCTGAAGATTTGTGTTTTTTTACTAAGAGTAAGACTGGAAAATCGCTGCATTCATTTTACAAATGAAACATTTCCAGTGTTACAACTTGTCTTCTTAAGTGCAAATAGTGAAACCTAGCTCACTGCCTGGTCCCTTGAGTTTGTAAAACTCTCTTTTTTCATGTTGTAACTCACATGTGTTGACATATAAGATTCCAAACATAAACCAAACAAGTAAAGGCTGAGGATGTGTAAGAGGTAGTTCTTATAGATATAAAAGGAGAAAGGGCAAGGTAAATATTGTCTGACAAATCCGTTCCTGACTACCACCAGTGGATTCACAGTGTGAATTATAGAGCATTTGCTACAGTTTGCTTCTTAACTTTCAAAAAAGCTTCTTCTAATGCCTTCAAATTGACTGTACAGAATCTTCACAGTATTTACCTTCATATACTGAAAAAGTACAACAATTGCACAGATGGGCAGTTTCATGTGCTTTTCATTTACTTTTTTTTTCTTTTTAAACACACCTTCTTTGCTCAAGCTAGTTTATGCTGGTTTTGTTTTACGACATGATGGTTTATAAAATTTCTGTCAAACTGTGTTACTGTTTGATCATTATAAGAACAATCAGAGTAAGTGTTGCCAGTTACAGTTTTCCATCCCAGCCAAGTCACAGTGTACATATGGTACAAGATGTAAAGTAAAGACTGATCAGCGTGCAAAGTGCAGCACAGTGGTCTTTACTATTCATCATTAATGTCACGGCAGATTTTAAGAAGCAAGATACTTTTCCCATAGCCAAAGCAGTCTTGCACATAACTACAGGAAAGAAAAGCCAACCAGAAATTATGCAACATCTGTGAGTATGATCTTCAGTCATACCCTCCTTTTCCGAAAGAAAAAGCTTGTTCCTATCATATTTTCCTGCTAACTCCTCCTAAAGATTCAGGAAACATATGTCAGAACAGCTTTCCTTAAGATGGAGCACTGAACTTTTCTACATGTTTCCTGGAAAAGCTTCACTTCCCGAAAACACTGCAGCATCTGTCCTAGAATGCATGAAGGTCTATCTGAGTCCACAACAAACAAAATGAAAAAGAGCGCTCTCATCTTTGGCCGTCGTGCTATAAATAGATGTGGATATTGGGGAAAAATTGAGGACACAAACAAACAAGGCTGGTGAACCAACCTCTTGAAGACCATAGAGCCTTTCTGACTCTGACAGATACCTAAAAGCATCCATTCTACAGGACCAGAAGGTGCATCCCTCATTAAATTGGTCTCAGGGCAAAATACTTTTCTCACTAGGCAAAAAACTCATTTAAAGCAGCCAACAGATTCATACGCTTGACACGAATAAGCAACAGTTTACAGTGTGTTGCCTGCTTCATTGGCTAACATAAGAAGCTGACACTTAATGCAAGTCAGAATTCATAGGGAGTCATATCACCAGAGGAACTGTTTGAGGAGCACTTGCCAGGATTTTTTTCCATCGCAGTCTTCAGAAAGTGTGTGTATAACACCCTTCCTGTAAGTAGTCTGACTCTGAAATTGTTTAGAACCCTAAACAATTTAGAACACTGAAGACTTTTGGGAGAAGGTGGAGGAAGACAGAGTTCATAGGCAAGAAATTAGTAAAGAAAGTTCTCCAATGACTTTTCCATCAGATGATATTCTTGAAATGCCTGATGAATCAAAATTAAATATACATGATTAACAGAAGGTGAATCCAAATATATGGAGACCAAATGAATATAGTGGCTTGTAGCCACATCATTTTGTTTTATGAGCCAGTCAGACCTCCCAAGTTAAGCAGTGCTGAGCCAAGTCTGAATTTAAACAGGAGATCCTCCAAGGAAAACTGAGTGCATATGCTGAAGGAAATAGTACTGGTAGCCCTTGTCTGTCTGAGTTACTACTGAACTAAGGCTCCTGAATTATGCCAACAGCACAGGACTGAGACTGTAGAAGAAACTCCGGTCTTTTAATCATTGCTCCTAGCGGTTATTAAAAATCCTTCATCATTTTTTGGAAAAGCGATGATGTTCATGTAGCCAAATTTCATACTAGATGATTATAATGTAACAAATATCCTGGCAGTGTGAAGCAGTTACAGTATTTTCTTTCACTTCTTCACCAGCTTTCATGAAGTGTTACTGTAAGGCTTTGTAAAGTTCTACTCAAGGTGTGATTTCACTCATGTTCTAGCATTAAATAAAGAGATTACAGCATATTGTACTAGAATCACAAGCTGAAATTATTTTTTTTAACCCCTATGTTACATCTTTTATTTACTTCTGAGTCACAAATACTATACTGAGCAAATTTATTTGGTGATCTCTGTCTTTGCAGTGCATGAAGCTAACTGAATAACTCATGATTCTTGGATTGACAGAGTAATTTAGACTGGAATGGACCACCAGAATTCAGACAGTCCAATCACGTGCTCAAACTACAGATGATGTCAAAATTAGATCCAGGTGCCCAGAGCTCATTATAATTTACAGTATGTGATGCAAAAAAAAAAAAAAGAAAAAAGAATACCTAGAGAGAATTTTTTTGTGCTTTCTTGTTTTGGAAACATCCCATGTTATACCATTCTGCAAACTGATATTCAAACTTTGCCCCATTTTGTTCACACTTGAAAATTTTTTGCATATCCATAGCCTAATTCAACATAATGATAATTGCGATTGCCAGTGACTCTGAGTGTTCACTGGAATAGATGATAAATTAAGGAGAGAGAGATGAAGAAAATACAGAAGACAGACAAAACTTTTCAGCATGGTTATAACATCAAGAACAACAGATAAGCTCTTTGGCGTTCTTCTGAAAACTGTGGGTAACTGTCTCCTACAACATGAGTGTTAGGTAAGTACATTCATATTACCGGTAGGTATTAGATTAGTGGACATTCCTGCATAGATTAAGCAATGAGCAGTATCTCGAGATAAAAAAAGGAGAAATATGAAGAGAAAAAGGTGGAAGAGAATTTGGATTTGTATACAAAAAATACTATTGAGATTACTTATATTCAGTATATTTGTCTTTTATAAATGTAATGCATGGGTTACTCATTTTTTCATCCTTTATTAGTCCTAAAAGTGGGCTCCTTACTGTAAAAAGACAGAGACTGTCTGGGTTGTAAGCTCTATCAGCCAGACTTGGAGGAGCCAGAACACACCAGCAGTCTGTGAGATGGGATCACTCAGACTGGTTTTGTGTGCAGACATATGCATTTGCTGTTTAACGGTTCTTCAGATTTTTTGTTACTGTGGGACAAAAGGAACATTTTAGGAGCACTTCGAGTATGAAAAGGATGATTCCTTTGGCTATGACTAACATTTAGCTAGAAGCATTTCCTGACTTCGTACTAGGGGAAAACTTACAGTGCATAATCTCCCTGACCCCCCTGTTCTGGCTGCTGTAGAAAGAAAATGGAGAAATACAGGCCAAAAGGACTGTGGATGATGGGAAACAGGGACAATATGGCATACTACAAACAGCACTGGCCCACATACAGAGTTTGAGAGGACTGGAATTCTCTCAGCCGTATTGATCAAGTGGCCTAGCTAAGGAAAGTGAACAGAAATGAGTAAAAGTAATATATAACCAGTATATGGCAGTGAACAGCACAGCCCACATGAGTAGTCAGGCAGTTCCCACTATCACAGAATATGCAGCAGCAACAAAAGCATGCTTGAATCCAAATGGACTATAGTGAACATACCTCACTCTTTCTCCACTTCCTCACATTTATGCAATTGGATCTCTATTTCAACTTGCTGAGACTTTGAAGTGTTATTTTAATAAGCTCAGCAAATCTTTGAGGCACACCTTACTAACAGCAGACACAGTTGACCGTTACACCTATGAAAAAAGCAATGAGTGCCAATGTTTGCTACTCCTTTCTGCCATTTGGGTCTGGTTCTGTTCTTCACTTTTTTACTTCCTCACTTCACTTGAGTTGGTCTCCAACTTAAAGAGGTAACCTGTAATTAATTCATCTGCTTTAGGGGAAATATATGTGATCTCATGAATCCTGGATGTTGTAAAATATTGGGCTTTTGGTGAGGAGAGAGAGGTCCGTACACCATTAAACTAGTAAAACCTGCAGTTTTCCAGAGTTTTGCCAGACAAGTCTTGAATGCCTCAAATCTTCCACAATCTGTTTGATATATCAGCAGGGAGATGTAGTAAACTGTCCATGAGGGTAGCTAGCATAGATCATAGCATCAAATGCATGACATTTATACTCTATAAACTTACTTTGAATTCCATGCTAAAACAAGTACTGTAACATTAGAGAAAGCAAATTTGGAGAATATTGATTGTGACCATGTGTAGAATGAGGATAGTTTATTTTTAGCATTGTATTTCTGTTCTAATGCAATTCTACCACCCAACATACACACATATGGATGTCTACAACATTATCTAATATTTTAAATAGCTGCCATAAGCAAGAGCCAGAAAAGGAATAGATATATATTTGTTTTACGCCATGTTAGGAGTATAAAATGTATTGGGGGTGACATTCATTTAATGAATTCACTTGGATCAGGTTTTCCTCTCCACCCTAAGGTGCAATTCCAAAATTTATTCCAAAATAATACTGGGCCGCCAATACCTCTGTCTCAATATTCCATAAATTGGCAGCCTTTAGGGGGAAACAATGAAGTCACTGACAGTATCATTAGAGGCTTTCTACTCTTCACTGCTGCAGCACCAAATACACCATAGAAAACAAAGTTGCAACAGGATTCCAATGAGAAGGAAAAAAAGACAATTTTCCCTTTACACCTGAATTTAGTGATGGCCACATATTCATTTAGAGTTCTTCACTAACAAAAAGGCCTTATGCAAGCTTGTGTACTGTATTGTAAAAGTATTTGAAAAGCAGGAGTAGGACATTCATCATTAAATCCCTGCATTTGATAGTATTGCTTACCTCTTTGCAAATTCCACTAAGAAGAGGGACCTACTAGGAGAGCAAAAGCATTTATGGCAGATGCATAGTCTCTCTCGCCTGTCATCTACAGCTGCAAATAAAATCCCTGTCAAGACACAGTGATAAGCACCCTGTCACAACACCAGCAGTATGCCCTAATCCAAACTGACTGCCTTGTTATGCTTCTTAAATCTATATGAAATTAGACCTTTTTTTCAACATACTGAAACTTTGACGGTCTTGTTTTTTGGGTGAACTCAGCAAATCTTTATTGCACATCTTCCTGATAGCAGTTGACACATCTATGAAAAAGTAAAGATTGACAACATATATACAGTGCATAAAACAATTCCACTGGTTGCATTTTTCTCTCTCTGATTCCCCAAATATTTATATAAATGAAAAAGAGTTTGAATTAAAGACTGAGCACAGCTGACTGGATGTTGCAGTACCTACCTACCTTGTGAAATCCCAGCTTCAAATAGCTTCAAACACCTTTACATATATTTGTCATTTGGACTAGCGATTATGATAAAACAGAGCCCCTTTCACATCTTGTGAAAAAACTATAAAGATCTCTGTGACATTTCTGGAAGGAAAAGAAAGCTCCATCTTTTTCCTTCATTCTTTTTTACCTAGAGTTTCACTTGTCAGGCCAGTCCTGGAATGCAATATCAGCTCCAGCCATATTGAAAATCTGTGCAAAGAAGACTCTTAAAAGGGTCGATGGAGAGAGTATTTGGGATAACAAAATGTTCACCAAAATATTGAACTTCTACTCAAGGAAAATGCGATAGGATCTTTGATTTTCAGGCAGAGCAAAGGTGATGTTTGGCTGATATCCAGTTTCCAGTTACCTTTTGAAGGATGAAAGGCCATCAGAAACTAATCTTTGGGTCCAGATATTGTACGTATTCTAATCTTGATGATTAAATCCTCCAGGTTTAGATTTTTAAAAGGCCATCATGTTTTCTGCCATCTGGTAATGTCAGGAACAATAATATTGCTCTTAGTCTTTAACAACATGGAGTGGGTTTTATTCCAGACGAGGACTGAAATTGATTTGTGTTAATGACTTAACTTGTTGACAAATAAATATTTGAGAGGAAAATACATGATATAATTCTGGCAAACCAAATCATGCCTTTAGATTGGCCTTAAATTTAAATTCAGTTGTTTATTACATCACCATTTGCCAGAACTGGGCAGTAAGCTACTTTCTTATTCAGAAGAATGTTTCCATTAAAAATTGCAGGAAGATGATGGATCTCACTCTTTTTGAGGAAACTGCATTGCATTACGTTAGTTACACTGCTAGAGAAATGGCGTATTCTGCTTCCTGTATCAGTTTCAATTAGCTGGATGCATTACTCACCCATTTTATCATGGGATTAGTGTAATTCAAAGTGTCACAAACCACAGCTACAGTATAGATTGGTTAGTTGTTAGCTATTTAAATATTGCAACCTGTGCATAATCGATTTCTTATCTACAGTCACGGTCTATTATTGACAGTTTGGAAGACTACCTCTGCTGCTGCCCAGCATAATTCTGAAATATAATTTATAGTGGTTGTTTGGAGAACTATATTGAGTACATTAAAGCCATATGGTACTGTGGTTTCACCCCCAAGAGATGCCTCATCAGCTAAGAGAAGCATTATGATCAATATGTATATTACTCATTTTTAATAGAGTGTACTAAGCTGTAGAAGATTACTGTTCCTGCCAGTTACTTGAAAATATGAGGTGCAACAATTGTTTTAAGATTGTTGGAGAGTTACAGTATTCTCAAGATATAGAAAATATGTCTTTGTTTTATTATGTTTAGAGCCTGAAACATTCTCTAGCAGTTGAAACTCACAAGAAAATAGTATGCCTAATTAGGTAAGCTAAAAACTATAAAAGGTAAAACCTTATTTGAGTTTTAATGTTCAAACAATTTACTAAATATAGCTCCTTGGAAGGAAGGAAAAAAATAAAGAGAGAAAAAGATAACACTTTTTGTCATATATCTTGTCAAGAGGACATATATCTACCATAACTATGCCTATTTCACTACTAAAAATAAGAAGTGGCAAACACCACAATGATTGTTGCAGCCTTGGAAATACAGAGGATGTTGGATTTTTGTAAAGAATCATGTTATGTACACTCATTGCTCAATATTTTGGGAAAAATACTGCATAAATACCAAGCATTATGTTAACCTTTGACTTAGTAGAAAGATTTGCAACTGCACACATCAAGTAAAACCGCACTGCCTAACCGAGGATGCAAAGCCACAGGCATGAATTATGAAAATGAAAAAAAGCCCCACAACATCAAATTTAAGTTATTCAATCAGATGGAGCAAGTGAGGAGGAATAACTCAGAAATAGTAGAACTACAAATACTACAAAATCGGGTGGGAAGATGCTGAAACAATGACACAACATGGGCTGGGTATGAGGAAAGAGGCAATAACGAGTAGGAAGGTCTATGGCACCAGTGATGACCCATGAAGATAAGCCCTTAGAGCACAATACAATGCCAGTGTGTCCCTCCTATTTCTGTACCCAAGGTCAGTCTACTGACATGGTATATTGAGTCCCCACTTGAACCTTGGCCTTTCAGTTAGTAAATGCCACAGTCTGCTCCCACTGTATCCTCAGCAGTCCATGCTTGGCCTCATGTTCATGTGAGGCTACAGCTGGGCACAGTAAAGGGGTCAAGGGACCAGTTCTGCCCACAGCAGTCCCCAAAGGCAGGCAGCATCCCACTCTTCCCAGCAGCAATGCTGCCAGCCCTCTCCTCCCACAAAACTAGAATGCACCACGAAAATGTAGACGAGCAAGTCCTCCCAAGTCTGAAGACACAGATAAGGGCCAAGATTAGGGTAGTTAAAATTAAAACAGGGAATCAAGGACCAGATGGAGAGTTCAGACATAACTATGTCTAGAAATGCATTTGCTCTGTGCTGCACCCAAAGTAATATATCCTCAGTGGCAACTCAGGTCCAGCTCTTTGAACACTGTCTGGAACTTTCATCCTTTTTCTGCTTTAAATATCTGATTCACTGAAAGATTTTTAACCTGAGTAACTTTAACTTGAAATGTGAAAGACTCAAGGAAGTTTAGCAGTCACTCAAGTATGCTTAATCAAATTTAAACTTCCTTTTTAAAAGAGAAAGTCCTTTACAATTAGATGTGACTGCATTTTCAAAGATCTATGTGTATTTTTTTCCAAGCAATTTTAATTTCTTTTTTTTTTTGAATGCTTGTTGCAGTATTTTCTAAAAACTATCTACTTGAGAAACAAACTACTTTAGTTCTGGAGTATTAACATGGAAGTATTATACTAAGACACTGAAAAAATACCATAGCAAAAACTCTCATGTTCCTTTTTCCTCTTAAACCCCTCAGCTGGCTCTCACAATTCATGATGCCCGTTAGGTTTTTCCCATGTGTATGTTCCTCACCAGGAACTTCAGCAGAGAGTCAGCAGTTAACTATTTCACTCAGCCCTTGATAAACCGCTCTTCTATTAAACAGAGGATGCCACAAAGGACACAAAGGACAGGACTGCCAGATCAGAAATACCACTGCACTTGTGAAGATGGCTGTAGAGGTATTTCTTTTACAGAGAAAAACATTCTCTAAACCATCCTACTCAGATGTACCAGAACCCCATTCAACAACTGGAAAACAACTCTTACAGATGGTCACAGCTAAACTCAAACACAGTTTCTAAGCATGCACACAGTCTTCTAACCAATTTACGTGCTCTCCCATAATCCTCAGTTTTATTTCCAAACGCTCTTTCTCATCTGTTCCCTTCTGCATGATCTCTGTATATTATCTCACGCTATTTATCCCAAACAAATTTTTGCTTCCTCTCTCTGTTCCAGTAATATTGATGCCAATATTTTTGTGTATTTCTAGTCTCTTTGTTTTCATCATCATGCATCTTGCAATCATACACTTTCAAATACTTATCACTCCCTCTGACCTTTCCACAACAGTTCAATTTTTTATTCCTATTTCACAAATGTTCTCTCTTAATGTTTTTTCCTTCTCCCTCCTGACCTACATTGCCAATTTTACTGCTGAATCACAGTTTTTCCAACCTGTAGACTGATTCTTCCTCCTTTCTGAAGGGGATAAAACCAGTGTCAAAGGAGTTGAGCCTAAGGGTGCAAGCTAATGTCAGCAGTGAAACCTACAAAATCAGCTTTGTTCTTGAAATGCCTATACACCAGTGCACATAACATGGGGAATAAACAGGAGGAAATGGAAGTCTGTGTAAGGGATTATGATCTGGTGGCTGTTGCAGAGACATGGTGGGACAGCTCATGTGACTGGAATGTGGTCATGGATGGCTATGTCCTTTTTAGGAAAGACAGATGAATAAGGCAAGGTAGTGGAGTTGCTCTTTATGTGGCACAACAACTGGAATGTATTGAGCTCTGTCCAGGTGAGGATGAGGGGCAAGTTGAGAGTTTGTGGGTTAGAATTAAGGGGCAGATTAGCAAGTGTAACACTGTTGTGGGTGTCTATTACAGGCCACCTGATCAGGATGGGGGAGTTGATGAGGTCTTCTACAGACAGCTGGGAGCAGACTCAAAATCATAGGCCCTGGTTCTCATGGAGGAATTTAACTACCCAGGCATCTGCTGGAAGGCCCACACAGCTAGTCACTTACAGCCCAGAGGATTTCTTCAGTGCATCGATAATAACTTTTTGATATAAATGGTGGATGTGCCAACTAGGAGAGAAGAACTACTGGATCTTACACTCATGAACAAGTAGGATCTGGCTGAAATGGTGAAGGTTCAGGGCAACCTTGGCAGAGATGGTGGAGTTCAGGATCTTATGTGGTAGGAACAGAATATCAAGCAAGGTCACAACTCTGGACATTAGTAGGGCTAAATTTGGCCATTTCAAGCAATTGCTAGGGGACATCTCGTGGGATAGAATACTACAAGGTAAAGAGGAACAAGATAGTTGGTCTGTATTCAAGGATAACTTTTTCCAGGCTCAAGGTCAGAGCATCCCAGCAGGTTCAAAATCAAAAAAGTGAGCCAAGAGACCCTCATGGTTAAATAGGGAATTGTTGGGCAGACTCAAGGGGAAGAAGAGAGTCCATAGATAATGGAAGGAAGGGATGACCACTTGGCATTAATATCAGACTGTTATTAGAGGATATAGGGAGGCAACTAGGAAAGCTAAAGCCTCATTGGAGTTATATCATGCAAGGGAGGTCAAGGACAACAAGAAAAGCTTCTTCAAATACATTACAGATAAAACTAATTCTAGAGGCAATGTAGGCCCACTATTGAATGAGGTTGGTACCCTGGTGACAGAGGATACAGAGAAGGCAGAGTTACTGAATGCCTTCTTTGCCTCTGTCTATAATGCTGGAGACTGTCCTCAGGAGCCCCAGACTCCAGTAGAAGTCAGATTAAAGAAGTTTTGTTAATGAAGACTGGGTTCAGGATCAGCTGAGTCACTTGGATGTTCATAATCCATGGGTCATGACAGGATGCACCCACGGGTGCTGAGGGAGATGGTGGAAGTCATTGCTAAACCACTCTCCATCATCTTCAGTAAGTCATGGAGAATAGGAAAGGTGCCTGAGGACTGGAGGAAAGCAAATGTCACTCCAGTTTTCAAAAAGGCTAAGAAGGAGGAGCTGGGTAACTACAGACCAGTCAGCCTCACCTCCATCTCTGGAAAGGTGATGGAACAATTTATCTTGTGTGGAGTCTCCAGGCATTTAAAGGACAAGAAGGTCATTAGGAGCAGTCAACATGGCTTCACCAAGGGGAAGTCATGTTTGACCAAAACGATAGCCCTTGAATGTCAATCTAATCAGGTGGAGAGATGGTGGTAGTGCAGTGGATGTGGTTTATCTTGGTTTCAGTATAGCATGTGACACCATCTCCCATAGCATCCTCATGTCAAAATTATGGGCTGAATGATCAGGTAGTGAGGTGGATTGTTAAGAGGTTGAAGGGGCAGAGAGTTGTGGTCAATGAAGCAGGGTCTCATAAGAGTTCTGTATCAAGTGGTGTCCCTCAGAGATCAGTGCTAGGAACAGTATTGTTCAATATATTCCTTCATGAGCTTGATGAGGAAACAGAGGTCACTGTCAGCAAGTTTGCTGATGATACTGAACTGGAGGGAGTAGCTGACACATCAGAAGGCTGTGCTGCCATTCAATGAGACCTGGACAGGCTGGAGAACTGGACAGAGAGAAATCTAACAAAATTCAACAAGGGCAAGTGTAGAGTCCTAGATGTGGGAAAGAATAACCCCCATGTACCAGTGCAGGTTATGAAATGAACTCCTAGAGAGTGTGCAGGGGAAAGGGACTTGGGGGTCTTGCTAGGAAGCAGGATGAGCATGTCTCAGCAAAGTGCCCTTGTGGACAAGAAGGCCAATGGCATCCTGGGGTGTATGAAAAGGGCTGCGTGCAGTAGGTCAAGAGAGGTTCTCCTTTCCGTCTACTCTGCCCTTGTGAGATCAGACCTGGAATCTTGTGTCCAGTTCTGGGCCCTGCAGTTCAAGAAGGACAGGGAGCTGCTGGAGACAGTTCAGTGCCACAAAGATAATAAAGGGAGGGGAGCATCTCCTTCATGACGAAAGGCTGAGGGAGTTGGGGCTCTTTAGCTTGGAGAAGAGGAGACTGAGGGATGATCTCATAAATATTTACAAATACCTAAAGGGTGGTGTCAGGAGGATGGAGCCAGGGTATTCTCAGTGATGTCCAATGACAGGACAAGGGGCAATGGGTACAAGTTGTAACAGAAGAGGTTCCAAAGAAACATAAGGAAAAACTTCTTCACTGTGAGGGTGGTGGAGCACTGGAACAGGCTACTCAGGAAGGTTGTTGAGTCCCCTCTGGAGACATCGAAAACCCACCTGGACGAGTTCCTCCATGATCCTCCATGCTAGGTGGTCCTGGCAGGGGAGTTGGACCAGATGATCTTTCAAGGTCCCTTCCAACCCTTAAGATTTTGAGATTCTGGGATTCATGGCTTTTATTTGTCTTTTTTCTTTATTTCTCAATCTTTATTTCTTATCTACAGGTTCTTTTTCAAGATCTACCTTCTGAGACAGTTTAATGCACTACTGCATCTTCTCTGTTCTTGCAATGTTGTGTACTCTGTGACCTATTTATCAAACATGTCTAAATAACTGCTTCATTAATGACTCTGCACACCATTTTGAAACACATTCAGATTTTAATATCTCACATCCAAAGTATCAAATTTTGCTTGTGGCACTACAAGTGTTCCTTCAAAACTGCTTCTGTAATCCTTTCTCAGCATTAATTCATGAGTACTGCTATATTTTCTCTTGGAAGATGTCCAGTAATGTTATTTTTAATGATGGAGCACACTTTCTTTCTCTGGGAGATAAAAAAACCCAAATTGTAACAAGCTGTTTTGCTTTGCTGCTTCAGGCTACCTCTGGTGCAAAACAAGAAATCATAACAAAGCAAATGCCTCATCTGACAAAATAATCAAGCACATCCTATCACTGCTTAGAGATAGGATAACAAAGCTGCAGGGTTTCAAAATAAGAAAGAAGCTTGCAAAAATCAGTCTGTGTACATATGGCAATAAGTCTACCTGAAGTTTCCAGCTCTGTTTAAAAGAGACTTGACAAGCCAGTACTACAGACAAACAAAATCTGATGTACAAAACATGCTGCAGAGGCCCATTTGGGGATCCTTATGTGGAAAGACAAAATTGTCATGGATAGAGAAGCAAAACACTGCAAAGAAAAAAACTTTTCTCTGGAGTCTCACCATTTCACGGACTCTGAAGTTACAAACAACTCTTTCCCTTCTTTCTCTCTTTCTCTTTCCCAAGTCTTTCAGTGGAGGCAATCGCTGACTCTGTAAAAAGAGATGACCATAGGAAACACAGCTGATAAAACTGAAGGAAGGTCTTTATACTATTACATGGGAGAAAAAAGGACGAGATGGGAAAGGCAGAGTTACTAGATAGCGCTAACAGGACAGCTCAATTGCAGTTTTGCTACCAGTGGACTAGAATTCAGTACAAGATGTTTGATGAGTGCTCAGACTCTAAATAAAATGTTGAAATACATAATTATTACCAAAAAATTAAGAAACCAAATTGCATAGGATTTGAGACTGGAAGGGCACATACCAAACACCATCTGTTCTTATTGTGATATCTCTACAGTCAAATTTCAACATTAATTATTTTATTTTAGTTACACTTGTATGAATCTGGAGTAAATTCAGGCAAGAAAGTGGAGATATTTCTGATTCTGAGCCATATAATTGAGGTGAGGATCTGACAACCCAATACGCTTGTAAATAAGCTTTTATGCCAATTTAGGCATAAGTTGCACACAGTTAGGCAGTCAGCTTGCACCTGGTGTGTCTACAACTACTATTTCTTCTTTTTTTTCTCCTGTCAAATTGTCCTCCTCTCCATAAATTGGTGGTTTGATGGTGTTCTCATGGATAGCGGAGTTGTCCCAGTTTTGTGTATAGATTTGTTACGCTTCAGAAATAAGAGTGACCAAAAGAACACTGCATATCACTCTGCAGATCATTAACTGTTAATGTAATCTGCCTCACTCTAGGTGTCACATACAAGAAAAGACCACAACATTAGACATGTAGTGCTCCGAACAGAGGAGTACTCGATGTTCCTCTCTTTGCCCTTTAAACAAGCATTGCAGTAAGCAGCCAAGCAGAAATCAGTTTTACACAAAATATCTAAGGATCTGATAGCAAATCCAAATAGCTATTCAATGTCATGCACTCTCACGTGGTTATGTAATTTATATATTATGATAGTCTGGTTTTCATCTAAACTACTAATTCAAATGTTGTTTTATTTAAATAATTGGCTATCTGACTCCCCACCCATGTTGAGGAATATGCACAATACTCTACTGCAAGGATACCATTAACTTAGACAAAATGTCATGAAAAAAAAGACGAAAGAAAAGGAAGGAAGAAGGAAGAAGAAGGAAAAGCAATGGTATTCACTTTTCATGGGAACTTATCTCTTATTACATATTTTTAAATAGTGATTTCTTGTAACATTTATAATGATACATTATTTCTAGCACTGTTCTAAAGGATCACATGCAACACTATTTTTAGGAAGAAAAGGGCTTAGCTTTGGTTTTCTGGATTTTGTTTGCTTGGGTTTTTATATATACAGTTACGATTCTCTTTCCCAAAAGTCTTACAGATAAGCAGGGTAGCAGTTGCTATTGAACACCTAGCAAGGGATTTTAAAATCAGCAAAGGCCACAATAAAGACAGCAAGAATCATGGCCACATGCCATTGTCAGGGACATTTCTTCTGTCAAATATTCATTTACTTGGCTCTGTAAGGCTGTGTACAGTCCAAAAAAAAGCATCTTTAAAATAACATAGATAAAATGTTCTCTTGCCTACTCTTGTCTTTTAAACATTACTCTTTCATGAACAGTGATGTGCAAGCAGCATTTAGAATTTGCTCATTTTAGCCATGGTGTGCCAATCTCCTGCAAGGTCCTCAACGTTCCCAGCTGCAGGTTACTTTCCAGTGCAAGCAATGTTACAGGATGCAAATAGACAGTATTTTTAGCTTGGATGGTCATTTGTACCAAAGAAATACAAGCTCTTCCGTTTTAACAGCATCTTACACCGTCAGTAAGTGCAATAAGATTGAGAATCCCATCCAAAAAATGCAATTAAGCATGCTTATCTCAATTAGGAGGTTTGTGGGGATTTTCCTTTTTCCACTACAATGTGAAGTAGTCAGCCATCTCACAAAATTACAAGTAGCATAAAGAAGTCTCTGTCCCTTTCAACATGTGACTTAGAGGGTATCAATTGCAATTAGGAGGTTGCATATTCGCATCATTCTCCACTTTTGTTTTATGCCAGCCACAGCTACAATATGTCAGTCCTTACCATGGGATGCAGTGCTGTGTCCCTGTCTAAAGGAATGACACAGACTGCAGTTCTAAGGAAACTAGATGCAGAATTTGTAAGCACAATTTCACATTATATCAAGTACCAAAAATATAAAAAAGCTAAGTATTCCAATAATAGGTCTTTTGAAATGAGTGGGCATTTGCCATTGTCTCAAAGGACTACAGGAATGAGACCACATAAAATTCAGAAGTAAAAGTGGCTTATAAAAATGAGAAAAGAAAAGAAAAAAAAAAGAAGCAGCTGGGACTTTTCTTATTAAGTTCTGAGCAGTACAAATCTATTTTTATTCCAGTTAAACAGTTAATAGCAGATAAACTGCATGAAAACAGAGGAAATTAGTAACCACAAGTTACTTATCCAGATAGGCTAATAAGAATGTAAAAAATGCACATGTTGCAGGGAATGCCTTTTGTATCTTTCCTGTATGCATTAATTAAGAGGTTTAAGAAAAAAAAACAACAACAAAAAAAATGAGTGGAAGGAAAAGATAAGTAAATTGAGTCCTATTCTACTCAGCCTTGATTTCCTAAATGTTTATTTAGCACACTGCTATTTTCACAGATAATTTTACATTTTACAAACTGTCCGTTGCAATGCAATTTTTCAGGCCAATTCTGTTAAATGTAAAACTGAAAGGTTTCCGTATACTTATCAATTTGAAAAAAAAAAATCCTCATCAAAGTTTTCTCTTTTCCCTTTGTTTTCTTTCCATCCCATAATTTAAATCAACAGGTGGAAGTTCTACACCTAAATATATCTTGTTTTCCTGTTGTTTCCAATATAACAAAGTTTAATATATGGTCAAGCTATTCATATATGAGACAGTTTTGTGAGGTTTTTCTTTATCTTAGATATTATTTTCTTCAGCCTCTTCATCATTTTAGCCTTTCTCTCACGCCTCAGACTCAGATCTAAATATGCTCATAAGTCAATCTGACCCTTTAGAAATCCTCAGTCCATGTCTTAACTCCAAGTGGTGCGGTACAGTTGCCTGAGTCAGAGAAAAACAGATGGTACAGGGAACTGAACTTTGCTACTCATTTTAGCAGAGCTTTAACTAAACCTGGAACCGCCTTAAGAACCTAAAACTTGAGTAATAGGTACAAGCAAATTGCACTGCTATGGAAACCTAATAGGTTTTGCCACAGGAGCTACCTACTAACACTGAAAACATTTTGCTTTTAAAGTAATCAGACAGCTGTGTTTAGATACTGAAGGGGATTCTTTAATGTGCTTCTTTGTAAATGCATGGATCTGGGCATAAAGTCAACAGATTAAACAGGGAGGGCAACTGTGTGGACTTGTCTCCACTGGCAATAGAGAAAAAAAGCCTTGAGGAATTTTCTGATGAGAAAACTGCTGGAGCTTGGGGCACTTGGGCTGAGATTGAGCTCAGTTTGCCATGGAAGGCATTATGAAAAGTGCCAAACCTCTAGGACCACCATAGGCTCTGTTGTCTCCTGGGTTTAGTCATTTGGGGTTTAACATAGCCCCAGCGCTTAGTGGCTTCTTTCAGCTGATGAATCCTGACTCTCCTGCATTTTTTCCATGGGAACTTCAACTCCCAATGCCCTCATGATTTATCTTTCACCGATTTCAAGTCCTTGAAATCCACCAGATGTGAACACTGACAAACAAACCCATTTATCTTATGAAGATGAACCAAAAGCAAATATGAAAATAACCCTGCATACTGGGAAAAGTTCCCTCCGACATCTCTCTTTGGAAATAAAAAATGCAAAACAGAAACTTTTCTTTCTTATTCTTGTAACCTAACCTAATTTTTCTCAGTCACATTTTTAAAGGAGTTGAACGAGCTATCAATAGAGCTTAATAGCTCTGTCAGCTCTTTGCTTTCTACTACAGCAGCTGAGATGAAAAACTTCTTCATTCTTATCACAGGGATCTGACTACAGCTATTTATTTGCTTTACCTTTTGCAACATAACAGCCTGTTGCTATAGTATTATGTCAAATAAGCAAATATTACTCCTCAGTCTCTCAATTCTAGGCTCCCCACATCCTCTGCCTGGGCTCAGTCCCGAACCACAATTGCCAATTTCTCTAGAGTACAGAGCCAGCTGTTGGAAATACACTCATCTTGTTTACTCAGCTTCTGCTCTCCTATTTCCTGAGCAAATTGCCAGTGTCCAAGACCTTTAATTGTGATCTCTGTTCACCTGCAAGAGAGCAAGAGAAAAAAAACATAAACAGTACTTGTTCCACCAACCACCACATACTGGAAACTACATACTGCAACTACGTCATTAATAGGATTTGTTGGGGTTGGAGAAAATAACTCAAACAACCTGCAATTTCTCTGACATCTGAAGGGCAAATTTCTTTTGCCTGTTTTACTCTGTGGAGTGTTAACTGTATATTCTGTTCCCAGAGGGCCAAATTATACTCTCAGTTACAACTATGATATAATTAAAGTTAATAGAGTTGTTCAGGTCTAATTGAGGACATAACTTACCGCAGCAAATGTTACATTTCAATAAATCATTGAGAAGGATTCCAACCATCAGCTTTATATTTCACTCAGTTTCCAGAAATCTGAGTTAAAAGTGTTTAAATAGAACTCCACTGTAGTTGATAATCATAGAATCATAGAATGGTAGGGGTTAGGAAGGACTTTTAGAGATTGTCTAGTCCAACTCCCCGGCAGAAGCAGGTCCACTTAGATCAGGTTGCATAGGAACATGTCCTGGTGGGTCTTGAAGACCTTCAAAAGAAGGAGACTCCACACCTTTCTCCCTGGGCAGCCTGTGCCAGGCTCCATCACACAGTAAAATAGTTTTTTCTTATGTTTAAATAGAACCTTTTTTGTTCCAGCTTCATCCCACTACCCTTTGTCCTGTTGCTAGATACAACAGGAAAAAAGTGATGTCCCAACCTTCTGACATTCACTATTTATATACTTATAAATATTAATGAGATCCCCCCTCAATCTTCTCTAGCCTAAACAGACACAGTTCTCACAGCCTTTCGTCATAAGGAAGATGTTCCAATCCCCTGATCATCTTGGTGGCCCTGTGCTGGACTCTCTCCAGAAGTTCCCTGTCCCTCTTGAGCTGGGGAGCCCAGAACTGGGCACAGGACTCCAGATGAGGCCTCACCTGGGCAGATTAGAGAGGGAGCAGAACCTCCCTTGACCTGCTGGCCACACTCTTCTTGATGCATCCTAGAATGCCATTGGCCATGAGGGCACATTGCTGGCTCATGTTTAGTTTATTATCAACCAGGACTCTCAGGTTTCTCTCTGCAGAGCTGCTCTCCAGCAGGTCAATCCCTAGCCTGTACTGGTGCAAGGGGTTGTTCCTCCAAACAATGTTTGTCCTCCCCAAAAGTCAATGATTAAATGGCAAGCTTAGCTATACAGAGTAGCAGGTTCACTACTTCTACTAGCTTCCATCACGATCCTGGATTTGCGGTATGAGTTTTGACTGTTTGCTTTTTAAAAAGAAAATTAATTCTAAAATGATATATTGCAAGGAAAGTGTGTGTGTAGGCACCAAGGATAGCAGTACCAGCTTCTCTATTGCCACAGTGCCCACAGCAAAACCAGTTCTTTGCATGTTTCCTGTAATTATACCTTTCAAAGTAAGGCAGACAAAACCTAGAACATGCAAAGTCAAAAGATTTGAATACTTAAATGTCACATAAATTTAGTCCATGTGTACCTGATTGGAAATCTGTATCTCCTTTTTCTTACACACCTCTTATCCTTTCACATTTTTACATGTAGTCACTGCTACATCTTCAGTTTCTCAGAGGTCCATTAACAAAAAACATCACTGAAATAAAAAGCCAGTACTTCAAACATTGATAGATAATACTGATTTGGTACCTTAAATGATTAATAAAAATAATGTTTTAAATCAACTCTGTTGTTTAAAAATAGCTGCTTGCATTTTGGTAATTATGAAATGTTTGGAAGAGATGGAGTATTTTTAGTGTTCAGTTTATATAACTAATGCTTAGGAAAGTTTCTCCTTTCCATTTAATTTTGCCTTATGTTTCCTTTTTTCTTCACTGTGCATTTTAACACCTTTAAAGTATTTAATTTCCAGCTCTGAAATAGCTAGAAACACTTATCTTAGAGTGCAGTGGTGTGATATCTTTATTCTCTTAGTCTCTCTTTCTGTGCTTTTGGTTTGCACAAGACGTTTCATAAATTGTCAAAAACCATGCTTCTCTGAGCTTACTGTTATCACAGGGAGCCTGAACTCTTGTTCCCAGCTATTAAGTAAACCTTCCTTCTTCAGTTCACCATTTTTGTTCTACTGCAAGCATCGCTCAACCACACTGGAGTTTTGATAACACAGGTTTGAATGGATGGATTATTCTTCTCTTTTCTTTGTGAATATCACTCAGTATCAGCTTTTAAAAGCTAAGCAAACAATTATCTTTTGTGACCAGGAGTAATAATTGTGCTATTAACAGTCATTTGTCCTGTACTTCTCTAGTGCCTAAGGGTCTCCAAATTACAAGTTCCAGCTCATTTGTACTCTTCTGTTTTACTGCTTAAAGGCAGGAGAAAGGAAGGTCAGGATTCAGATGAGATGAACTCTTTCAAACTCCATTTGGCCTTGCTTTGATGGAGAAAGTATGGGTCCTTGTACCACTACTCCTGAAAGAAGTAGGCAAGCAAAACATTTAAGGACCCTTTCACAAGGGAGTTGTCTTCAGGTATACTGTTGGACAGCCAGTTGGAAAATACACCATGTCTACTCACTCACTTTTGTTTTCCTGTTGATATTTCGTATTGCCTCACATCACTAGAGCTTTTGAAGTTTTCTTGTTTCACGTATAGCCAGGAGTTGGAGACTGCCTGTCTGGCTCTACCACCACTGAGCATTCTTTCAGTCCTCAAAGGTACTTTAGTGTGTTTCTCTCTATATATATATATAAAATTATAGTTGTATGTGTATAAATATGGAAAGAAAAGTATCGATATATGAAAAGGTATATAAGCAAAAAACTCAGACACTTATTTTAAAGCTATGTTTTTTCATTATATTCTGTCAGAGTTGTGCTTTTTTTTCTACTTCAATTCCGTCTTCTACACCAGATCTACGCTACTGTAGATTTATGTGCCATTCTCCTTCACGTACTTCAGTTGTTGGGGTTTGTTCAGCTTTGTATACACCAGAGATGTCTTCTCAGTGTTTCCTGTTAGCTTCCTTTAGTCTTTAAAAAAAAGAGCTCTGTGCTATTCCAGTACTCTTCTTGCAAGATCACAACAAAAAGTGTGCTTTGTTCATTTATAGGAAAGGAATACTTTTTCCTCACAGGATGAAGTAAGTTACCATACTATTTGCTGCAGGTATCTATGGGCTCCTAGCAAGTTCATCTGTAAGAACAGGTTCATCTGCATAGGAGAGCCTACACCCGTCTCAAACTCCTTGCACACCGAAACATCTACACAAAAGGTTAAGCACTGGCTCAAGCTGATAGCTGAATCACACAGCCTGTCAGAAGACTGCTGGCAAAAAAAAAGGATGAGTAATTCAAATGTCTGGCCATGGAAGGAAATGAGCCAGTAACAGCTGTTAAAGCCAAAATCAATGAGCTGCTCAGGAATCAAGCTACAAGGCTGGCATGAGCTAAACCTATTTCACCATAAACTAATGGATCCTCTGGGAAGTGTTCTCAGCTACTGTCTGTGAGTCTCTCCAGAACCTCTGTTCCTCTCCTTAGATGGTATGCATCCTCTGTGTAGTAGGCCAGTTCTACACAAAAGTCCACATACCATACACATCTTGCAGCATATGCATCTGTCTTTCACACTAGATGGAACGACTGAAATCAGACACTTCTGTGTTCAGATTATTTCATGCAAAAGCATTGGTATTCTCTTGAGAAGATTTAGCCCTATTCCACTTTCTAATATCAAGCACAGAATGATTATGACAGCTCTCTTTATACCATGAGCAGTTGTTTCTGTCAGTTTCAGAAATGGAAAAGCATCTTTTAAATTGATGGTTTACTTCAGCAACTCTTTTGAGGGACCATCTTCATTGCAAGCCAGTGCTTTGGCACAAGACACAAAATATAAGGGCATGAAAATATTGCTATTGGTCACTAAAGTCAATTAAGTTCTTGTAGTTTAAACTTCATTAATTGGTACTGTGGGGTTTTGATACAACCATAAAAGAGGTTGAAAAATTAAAAGTATAGGAGAGCACCAACTGCAGGTGCTTATTTTATATTTGTACACTTCCCTATATGTTGCGTTTTTTAGGATGAACTTGTGAAACCAGAAGTCACTGCAGACAGTGCATACAAACATTTTACTGCTCAATGATTTTATTAATATCCTCTTAAAGTTAATAAGAAATAATAATAAGTACAAATGGACTATATTGGGCATGTGAGATCTTACATGGCTTTAGAAATATTTCAAAATACTGCCAACAGGATGAAATTTTACTTTTTTTAGTAACTGTCTATTCATCCAGGATTGCATCAGACTGTCACTGTAACATCCAGTCACTTTCCAGTGAAATTTTGTGTAGAGTTTGACATTTTGTTCAACCTCTGAACATTTCTGAGCTTTTCATAGTCTTGGAACTACAAGAGCATTACGTCTAGGGATGCTTGAGAGGACTACCATGTGAAAGCTAGGTTGAATAATTGGGTTCTTGCATTCAGTGCTTAGTGTGCTACGCATAATGGTCATTCTTATTTTGTCCAGCAACAAGTTCTACAGCCTTAGTCCAGCTCCTGTGAACGTTTTGTTTCCTGCACTTACTAATCTTTTCTGATGTTGTGGACAGCTTCATTTTTCCAGAGCAGCAAAGCTGTAGCATGAGATCATCTTGGTTCATCTGCTATCCCACAAAAAAGGTGGAAAGGGAAAATATAGTGTACTACACATAATATATGACAAATTATAATATACATAAACCCTATATTTACTCATTTCCAGGAGAAAAATTATAATATATTGACTTATAACATCATATGTGTCAAATTATGTGATTATTCTTTCCAATTTTATACAACTTAACAGGAAGCAAAATAAAATCTTTGTTTTTTTTAACGAAAAGTCATAGAATGTCTACACTAAGATACATTTCTCACCTTTATTCTAAGGCACTATGTCACATATTTTAAATCAATGTTCTCGGGGGCAAACGATCTTTTGATTTTGTTTGTTCAAGACCTACCTTGTGTAGGTACAGTATCATTCACGTTTCCAGCTAAAGCTCTTAGTCATTGTTGTGATTGGTGAAATTATCATTTTTGTTGCTACTGTTATTATTTTTGTTACCAGTAACATAGGAGAGTTTCCCACAAGCAGATGCTCCTTCCTTTCATTTCCCCTACTTATGAGTCTTTCTACCTTGAGTGAAACGCACATATGGAAAAAAGATGAAGGTGTGAGGCACAGAAAATATTCAGAAATTGTTAGTTTGAGACAAATTCCTAAAGTCAGGCTATCAATGAGAATTTTGCCTGCAGTGGGACAAGATTTCAGCCATCTACTAGGCCATCTACAAGCTGCTACACACAGCTTGTATCACACAGCTCCCACCAACATCAAACTCAATATCTACAATTTAACAGTACTGTGCAACATCAAAGCACCATGATCTGTGGAGTCCTGTGTTAAGGGAAGGCCTGAGTCCATTCTCAAATAGATTTGTCATCTTTTCTTTCCCATTGTGCACCAAATCAGGCTGGAGATGGAGGTTGTATAGTGAAAGGGACATACACATCCCATGGCACTGAGCAAAGTTGTTCCAGAGGCCCAGATGAGCTCCTGGAGTTCAAGCTGAGCAGTCAAAATGAGATGGTGGTGGTGGGTGAGATGAAGCTGCACTATTCATAGCTTACCTCACTGCATGGTGCCCTTTCAGGTATCATTTCAATCAAAACAAACTTTTACAAAATGAATAACTGCCTTGACTATTTAAACTGTTAACCTTTTTTTAACATTGCTGTTTATAATTAGATTTCACAGAAAGTCAGACTGGTGGCTTTCTCTGAGCTTGACATTTTTATCATGTGAAATATGTTGGATCAGGTAATCATAAGGCCTTAAGGTCAGGTAACATGACTGAATTGCTGTTAGTAATTAAATGTGCAATAAATAACATTACCTGTTGTAGCTAGAAAGGATCATGTAGGTAGCTTCATGTTCTGTTTTATAAATCATATTTTAAAAAGTGTAGGGGTTGGTTTGTATTAAACATGGTGGTTACATGTGCCAAAGATTTATTAGTCCAGTCTGTCTTACAGTGAGTGGCTGCAGTCCAGATTCATGTGGTAGAATAATAAAAATTTTTAAATGGCTGTAGAAGTTGATGGACCCAAAATGGAGTGAATTACCCAATTGGCTGCCAGTGATATCACAGCCATGGCTGCAGCTCCATATATGTTTATGAGAGGTTTATTCCCCTTAATTTCCACGTAGATCATAATAACAATCAGATACGCCAAGCAGTCTGCTTCTAAGAAATCTCTGAACTTCTGTGGTGACTGCAATCTCTCTTCCCCATCTACTTCACCCTGAATCCAGGATCATAACTGCAACCCTGAATTTCTCTCTCTCTCTCTCAGGACTGATAGACCTTTGACTGGGCACTTTTCTGGAAAGGAAAGGCTGCATTTATGGCTAGGGTTTAGGTAGGCTATGGAACAGCTTTCTGTTCCAAGCACTTAACATCAGATCCTGCAAACACTCAAACACATATATAATTTCCCTTTTGCAAGTAGCCTCACTCACTTCAATGTCACTATTATGTGAAAAAAGTTATAACCCTGCTTAAAAAGTTTTCAAGAGACTTACTACATACATTTCCAGAGGCCAAGAATGCTGTCGGCTCTTAAAGAAAATAAAATTGAGACATGCATGATTTGGACTATATTCAGAATTTTCCTTAATTGCTTTAATCAAATTCCCACTAGGCATTAAAAATTAAATTGTCTATGTTAGTTGAATTTCTCTGGTCATTACTGGCTGATGTATCAGATTTTCTTTTCCTTGTTTTTCTTTTTCATGGATGTATTACATATAGGGACTATTGGGATGTCTGGTAGCCTCCCAGAGAAGTTGCCTTAACTTAATGACAGGAGTTTTCTAAATACACTATTTGACATTTCAAAATAGCTGCAAATTCACATTTCAGTCTACCTTTTTAGAGTACTTGTATCATGCAACCTGTTCCATTAATTTTAAACTAAACTTTTTATTTCTGTCTTTCCTTACAAATTCAAAATTGGAGAATCTGGTGTGCCGTAAGCTAAATATTATACTGAAAGACATATCAAGTTTCTAGTGCCAAAAACTTTAGCTGCCAAAAAAAAACCCAGCCTTAATATTTTGATTATCATATAAATAAATAAACAAACAAACAAACAGATAGATGGATAGGAAAAATAAATAAATAAATAAAGTCATGTGGGCAAAAAGTGTTCAGTTTTTTCCATTTTTTTCCACCCTTTTAAAAACTCCTCTATTTTATAGATGTATTACTGCCTTTCACTTAGCATTATTTGTTGTAAACAATACTTTACACATTCCTTTTAATAATCTATTTCTTAAAAACTACTGAAGGGATTTTGGTGTCGTTGTTTTTCTCATAGAAACTGTTTCCAATCACAGTGACTGTAAATCACGTTGATTCTCATGTCCAAATAGTAAAGAGCTCTTGTGTCAATACCACATCTCAGTGTTCCCCGGGGAGCAGACATTTTGTCTAAATTGAATTATAAATAATACTCCGATACAGGAAGTAATAGTCTAGTAGCAGTTTACTCTCAATGCCATAGTTTTCTTTATTAGTTTTGGCTGATTGATAAATAGAGAGAGAGGTTTTAATTTAACATAATAGTTCTTTGCATAGATAGAAAGCCATTACTAGTGCAGCCAAGTAATACTCCTTCCCATGAGAGATCCTGTCAAAAAAGGAAACAATATCAATTTAATTATTTTGCTTTCTGAACACATTGCAGCCTTGGGTATTGGCTCAATGTTTTTCTTCAATAAATGTAGCATATATTATGGCACCAAGTTTAATGAATCTTTTTTTTAAAAAAATGAGAACTGAAAGATTATTAAACAGACATGTGAAGAACTGCATTAGCTTTCTTTTATATAGTTATGATTCTTCTTCCAGCTCTGTAATTTCATTGTAATTTTAGAGACATATTGCAGCAAAACTCCAGGGATTTCACATACATGGGTGTTTAATGCTCAAAATGTCTTTAGTTGTACGTTACTGATCACAAAGAATTTGGTTTTAAAAACTGTTCTTTTAAGTGGTAAAATATTTTCAAAAGTTAGCAAATGATGCAAATGCACTCTACAAAATATATTTGGGAGGCCTAGTTTTAACATTTGAGCTCCTACTAGAAGTTTAGTAATGGTAGCAGAAAATTACTCTCGGATTATTGCTTCCTGTGCAAGGATGTGTTACTCAAAGCATAATGGAGACAAATCCATTGTTTGGCGAGTGCTGAAATGTTTGTGACTGGAGAAGGCCAGGTGTTGGATGTTGACCCTACACTCATTTAAAAGCCTCAGTGAGGCCATGTGGTGGCTGTGCTGAGCATGTTTTCTGACAGTACTGAAGCAGCACACTACAGAGATGGTATGCCAAATATCTTGAAGATTAATCTCTTTTTACGTTCACAGGGATTTCACATTGCATTGATAAGAGGACAAATGACAGTCTGTGATGATATGGTAATCTCTGTGATATAAGCACTTTCAGCCTGGAAACATTTGTGTTTTAAGTGGTAGCTATATCTATAGTTGCAGCTGCCAAAGAATTCTCTTTATCTGCTATATTTTCAGTTGCTCCTGAGTTTTTCAAAATTCATATTTTACTGTGATATGTTCCATTCCAGTTACGTGGCTCAGGCTCAGTTGTTTAGGATATAGCAGTGAATTTTTTGAGATATATCTTGTCCAGTTATCCTTATTCTCTGCCCCAGATACTTTTTGAAGAGTACTGTTATGCTGCGAAGAAATAGAATGTATAGGCCAAGAAGAGTAGTGCACTCTTAACCTCCTTCCTGAAAATCCACCCAAATTTGAAGACATCAGTTCAAGCTTAAGATACATTCAGTATTGCTTCTTAGCAGCTAGCTACTACAAAGTATTCATAGACAATTTGCTAAGAGTAAGCTGCAGCTCCCAGTAGTCATTGGCATGCCAAAACAAACAAGAATGGACCTGGGTTGCACTGGAGAGCAGTGTGAGTTGTATAAACAACTTTCTACCAAGAAATACAGCAGAAGTTGCTACTATTCAGTTTCATCTCAGAACAGTGCATCAAATGGGAGCAGGAGATGACCTTTGGCTGTAATCCAGCCTTTTCTACTAAATATTATGGAAGAAGCTCTCATAAAAGGATCTAGTAAGTACTTTTATTATATTTGCCTGTAGTTCTGAAGTCCAGAAAATTATTACTTTTCAGTTAGAAGCCCAAAGGAAAGAGTGTGGGATGGGCCACTCAACTACAGCAAAAACATCAGACATTTTCACAGAAGTCAGACTGTCAGCTGAAGTTTCATTTTGTGAAGAAAATGAATTTTGTGTCATGCAGCCTTTGTAAAAGGAGTCATTTTGATCAACTCTTCCAACTTCTCTTTGCTAGAAATAGATAAATAGCCACCCCTAGATTTTATTAAAGAAGTACATGAAAGGTTGCACAGGACAAATTGGCAGGATTGTAAGCTGAATCCACGTTTCTAGTAGAGCCAATGACTGCCATGCTTCTTTTCAGCATGTGCTCCCCTAACAACTTTGATGTACTATCTATGTATGTCACTGTGCTGCTCTAGTCTCAGAATGGAAACCAGAGCTTCCAGTTCCCAGCAGTTATTTGCTGCTGAAAAGGTCCACATTTTTGGACCACAATCTCTTCTTCACTCTAGTTTATAACAAAATCATCATGTTTACTGTGGGGTTGAAAAGCAAAAAAAAAAAAATATACAAAATATAAGGGAAATTGGCTAATTTGGTAGAGGGGTTTTTGGGTTTTTTTTAGAGAACTCGGCAGAGGGGTTTTTTTTGTTTGCTTATTAAGTAAACTTATTATTTAAAGTTATTAGTAATTATTAGTTATTAGTATTATTAGTAAACTATTATTGTTATTTGCTTATTCCTAAGAGCTAGGAAGTTCAGTTCTAACAGTCTTCATCAAAAGAATTGTTGCACTTGCAAAATCTGAACCTCAAAACTTAAAAATCCTACAATTAACTTTGTCTTGCATCCACTAGGAAGACACTGCATAAATAAGATCCGCCTCATCAAATTTTAGGTGCTGAAAAAGTAGGCATAAAGTGATCTAAGCTTGTCTTTTGATTCAGCAGACAGAGAATGTGAAATATGAAGGCAGGCAGATGAATTGCTTTCCCATGGAGTATCTTTCTCTTACTGACTAACTTAGGCTGGATTACTAACTTCAAAATTAAAAATTAAAGTGAAATGATTGCTACTTCTCAAAGTTTTCAGGAATCTCCAATTAATCTGTGAGGGAAGGCAAGAGAAGGAAGGGGAGTTGAAATGAAGAAAGATGTACAGGATGTTTTGAAAAAGTTAAGTTTTGTGGAATAAGAGGAAATTCTAACTGTTCCACATAATCCTTTTCACCCTCAGAGTTTGCTTTGCTGGACTTCTGTGTCTGAAAGCAGTTCTGTTAGGGACACAAGACCCCCTCTGAAGGGCTGCAGTGAAAGCAATCCACACCAGAGCCCTGCTTTGCAGGTTTCCAGGCTATCTCTACAACTGTGTAGGTCCATCTGTCTGACAGGCTGCTCTCAGCAACATAATGGATCCAACCTGACCTTGCTGCTTGCTAAGCCAGGTCCTTTTGGTGCTAGCTACATATCCCCATGATATGCTGCCCTGAATTAGCAGCTTCCCTGATTTGATATGTTTATTATGGCTTTTCCATGTGAACAAGCTACTACTCAGAAAGATATTGTCTTTCAGGAAGCTTAGTCCCACTGTCACAACTGGATGCTAGAGCTGTTAGATGAGGAGCAAAAACTCAAGAACACTGCCTTCTACTAAGAGACACAATGAGCTCCACTCTCTGGATCTCGTAGAGGAATTGATTGCCCTATGTCACCAAGAAAACTAATTGGAAATATCAATACAGATATACGTCACAAATCATTATATACTTTATCAAATCTACTCAAAGTTACATTCAAACTGTTCTAAACTCTTCTACATTATCCAGACACTTCTAGTATGAATTTGGAAAGAATTCCATAGAAGAAAGGGTAAAGGATAGGCTGACAGATATGATCACCTATGTGCATCAATCAAGCTGGTGACTGGGTATGTTGTGCTATTTGCCAAAACCTGCCCCAAACCCTAGACAAAATGATCTTATAAACATTATCACAAAGAATAAGGAAACACCGGTTTCATTGTTTTTAAGTAAAATGGGTCATTTTAGAGTCTATCATGGAAAACAAAAAAAGTCCCAGATAGTTTTGAAATGTCATTCCATTGCTCAGTTTAAATGCTATGAAGGGGATAGTGCCAGCCAAATAATCCTTTCCCTCTATAACCAATTAACCATCATTGGGATTTGCTTACCCTGAAACATTTAGAAAAATAACGAGTAAATCTAATGACCCAGCCCTCACACATAGGGCCAATAGAGTAGCCTGCTCCAGTAATATAATCAGTTCCCTCTCCAATTAATTCAGCTCCTTTGAAGTCCAGATAATGAAGAGCATCAGTTGTCACTGTGTTACTGAAAAGGTTACCAGGATAAGACTTGGCTCTCAGAATACCTTCTTGTTTCATAAAAGAGGCCCTTTCCTTGCAGCTGGTTTCTCATCTTACTGATTACCTGCTACATGAGAAATTTCAGTCTGGCTTCAGTCTTGGACTCGGCCCAGAGGCTTCTGTCAACAAGGTTTGTTATAATTTACTTATTGTAATTCAGAATCCCATTAAACCAGGTCTTTATCTGGCTTGCTGCATTGGAAGCCTTTGGTACTGTTGGTCGGTGAACACTGGGCCACCTTCAACACCTTATGAAACTTTCAGCTTGGAAGTTAACATGAGGCAGGCCCTGCTTCTCAAAGATGTAAGTATATGCTTAAGTCCTAATGTAATGAATGGGACTTAATACCTGCTAAAAGTTAAGCATGTGCTTATGTATTTTTATATATAGGGTAGAATTTCCCTGCACTTACAGAAATGGAAGTGCTCAAATGTTTTGGAGCCTTGGAGCTTTATTCCTAAAAGAAAAACGCTTTTGTGACCTTTTTTTTTAATCACTTTTTCTCTTTCTGAGAAAAAAAAAAAAAAAAGATTGTTCAGGAAAGAGTTTTCACTCAAATGTGTCAGGCTGAGAGGCCTTTCAAAGCTTAATACATTTTTTTAAATAGAAATGTGAAAAGTGCAAGTCAAACTGGATTTCTCTCCTAGTCTTGGTTTCAGGGGCTAAAACCAAATAACTTTGGGCATTTTCTAAAGATTCTGTTCATCTATGCTATACTAACATAAGTTCATAGAATCACAGAATCATTATGGTTGGAAAAGACCTTCAAGATCATCGAGTCCAACCATTAACCTCACACTTCAAAGCCCATCACTAAACAGTGTCTTTTACAGTAGTGGCTGGCTTAAGTTCTAATTGTGCCTTGTCTCTTCTAATTTTCTCCCTACATAACTTTACAACACCCTTGTAGTCCTATTGAGCTGCCTGACATATAGCAGACTCTCATCGACATGTCCCTTGTTGTCCTTCTCCCTAATTCTTACCCATAAACACTCAACCCTGTCCTCACTATCACTGACCTCTAAACAGTCAGGATGCTCCCTAACAGAGGGCTACCCCTCCACTTCTCCTCCCTTGCCTATCCCTTGCAAAGAGTCTGTAGCCATCCAGTGCAGCACTCAAGTCATGTGGCTCATCCCAACACATTTCTGTAATAGTGATGACGTCAACTTCCCTTAGCATACAAAGGCTTCCAGCTCTTCCTAATTGTTGTCCATGCTGTGTTTATTTGGTATAGGTGCACTTCAGATAGGTTACTGATCCAGCTACCTTTTGTGGGGAAGAAGTCCTGACACCCATGTGATCATTTGCAGGCATTTCAGCAGCCTCCAACACATTAACCCTTGCCTCCCTGCTTCCACAAAGATCTCCATCTCCTGCCTCCACTGAGGCAGCAATCCAAAGGATGTTGGCAGCANCAACACCTTATGAAACTTTCAGCTTGGAAGTTAACATGAGGCAGGCCCTGCTTCTCAAAGATGTAAGTATATGCTTAAGTCCTAATGTAATGAATGGGACTTAATACCTGCTAAAAGTTAAGCATGTGCTTATGTATTTTTATATATAGGGTAGAATTTCCCTGCACTTACAGAAATGGAAGTGCTCAAATGTTTTGGAGCCTTGGAGCTTTATTCCTAAAAGAAAAACGCTTTTGTGACCTTTTTTTTTAATCACTTTTTCTCTTTCTGAGAAAAAAAAAAAAAAAAGATTGTTCAGGAAAGAGTTTTCACTCAAATGTGTCAGGCTGAGAGGCCTTTCAAAGCTTAATACATTTTTTTAAATAGAAATGTGAAAAGTGCAAGTCAAACTGGATTTCTCTCCTAGTCTTGGTTTCAGGGGCTAAAACCAAATAACTTTGGGCATTTTCTAAAGATTCTGTTCATCTATGCTATACTAACATAAGTTCATAGAATCACAGAATCATTATGGTTGGAAAAGACCTTCAAGATCATCGAGTCCAACCATTAACCTCACACTTCAAAGCCCATCACTAAACAGTGTCTTTTACAGTAGTGGCTGGCTTAAGTTCTAATTGTGCCTTGGCTCTTCTAATTTTCTCCCTACATAACTTTACAACACCCTTGTAGTCCTATTGAGCTGCCTGACATATAGCAGACTCTCATCGACATGTCCCTTGTTGTCCTTCTCCCTAATTCTTACCCATAAACACTCAACCCTGTCCTCACTATCACTGACCTCTAAACAGTCAGGATGCTCCCTAACAGAGGGCTACCCCTCCACTTCTCCTCCCTTGCCTATCCCTTGCAAAGAGTCTGTAGCCATCCAGTGCAGCACTCAAGTCATGTGGCTCATCCCAACACATTTCTGTAATAGTGATGACGTCAACTTCCCTTAGCATACAAAGGCTTCCAGCTCTTCCTAATTGTTGTCCATGCTGTGTTTATTTGGTATAGGTGCACTTCAGATAGGTTACTGATCCAGCTACCTTTTGTGGGGAAGAAGTCCTGACACCCATGTGATCATTTGCAGGCATTTCAGCAGCCTCCAACACATTAACCCTTGCCTCCCTGCTTCCACAAAGATCTCCATCTCCTGCCTCCACTGAGGCAGCAATCCAAAGGATGTTGGCAGCAGACCATCCGTCAGATGCCTGCATGCTGCCCCCTGGTCTATCTCTGTCAAGTCTGGTTTTGCCTCTTTCCACCTTCAAATCTAGTTTAAAGCCCTTGCAATGGGCCCTGCTAACTGAACCCAGAATCCTTTTCCCTCTTTGAGACAAGTGTATCCCACCTCTTTGAAGTAGTCCTGGTGCCCTGTAAACTGTTCTATGCTCAAAAACCCCAAAATTTTGTCAGTAACACCAAGCTTGGAGCCAGATATTAATCTGTTTTCTCTTTCAGGTACTTAACATATCTTTCCCCATTAACAAAGAGATAGAGGAGAACACTATTTGTGTTCTTGATCCCTTCACCAGGTGTCTCAACACCTTGAAGTCTCCTTTGGTAGCCTTTAGATTTCTGGTCACTATTTCATCATCACTGCCCACCTGAAAAATCAACAATGGATAACAGTCCAATGATCATACCAGACTTGGGAGTTTTCTCCCAACATCTTTGACCTGTGCCCCAGGGAGGCAGCAGACTTCCCTAAGAAGCAGGTTGGGTCCACATATCAACCCTTCTGTTCCCATCAGAGACCCCTATAATGATAATTTATCATTTTTTTATTTCTTTGTAGAAGAAAAAGAGTTCATTCAGAATCCAGTTGCATTTTTCACTAATCTATAATTTGGGATTTATTCCTTATGAGCGAATTTCAAAGATGAGATCAGGCTCTTGACCAGTGAAAGAATCTTTATGTTACTCCTCTGATGCCTATTCTGTCTCAACACATATAGCTCAAATATAAACAAAGGAAAACACATTTAACTTTGTTTTAAGAAAATAAATTTTTGGAAATTGTGAACAACAATTTGCAATAAAAATGCTAGAAAGAAATTGACAAAAAGTAGAAACTAGCTTCATCATCCTTAGTTCCAGTGACAGTATATAAAGCTTCACCTAACTTTCACATTCCTCTTATATAAGCAAAACATCAAGGGATGTAATTAATGCAATTAAAAACTTGCCTTCCACATGTCATTTCTTTTTGTAGAAGAAAGAACCAACACCTATCTTTTGCCAGTTCAATTTCATCTATAGAACAAGAAAGCTGTCTTTCCTTTAAACAGCATATACTGGTATGAAAAAAGATCCCCAGAGCAGTGGGGAGAAAAAATGGAATATCACATTGCTGTAAAAAAAAAAAAAAAAACAGCTAAGAGATTAGAGGTAGTGCTTTGCAAAACACAAGAGCCAAAAAACCAGCGTCGTGAGTCTCCTAAAGGAAATATCAATGTGTTGGCTAGTCTAGTTTTCATTATCACGTCATGGTTTCAGGGTTGTTTTCTCCCTGTGACCTCTCTCCACCCTTCTTCTATTTAAAATTTTTTGGTCTAAAATCTGTTAATACACTTATCATACGCTTTAGGGACATATTGAAATAGCAGCAACTTGTAGGAGTACTTTAAATTATCCTGAAGAATGTAAGCACAATTTAAGATGCTTCTGGCCTAAGCTATTAATGAGGTTACACACCATTAATGGTGGAATTTGCCTGCACAATTTACTCTAAAGAAGCATACAAAACACATAAAAACAGATACCCCACAGTTTCACTCTTCAGAGAAATGTCTGTAAGGCTGCAAAGCTGACCATTTCTACAGCTTTAACAAAGACAACACACATCTGAAAGCAGAGTTACAGTAGCTAACACTAAAAAGGTGACTGAATTCTTCCCTTGCTATATGGCTACTTTCAGATATGTAACACAGGCATGCTCATGTTTAGACACACACAGACAAAGCTCAGTGAAACCATAAGAACTAAGTTGCATTCAAATATAACAATTTCTTTAGCTTTCTGATTCCCTTCCCAACTCCTTACATATACTGCTTTCTAACTTATACATTATTAATTATGCAACGTCACAGTTAGAACACCTAACTCAAAAAACTTCTCAATCATCATCTACCTTAAGGTAACACAGTAACACATCTAAAAAAACATTCATCATTTTCAGGAAGAAATATTGAAAATCTGGTCCTTTTGAGCACACTGCCAGAACTTAATAAATAACTCAAATAGTGCTAATATAGCATGAATAGCATGAATTGAAGTACAATTTTTGGAACAAAGAATGTAGTATTATTACAGCAACTAAATATGACCTATACGGAATGGAAAGAATCTCATATGACAGAATAGAAAGTATGTTTATATGATTCTACAAACTGATTAAATGGTGTTTGCTGCATATAAAATTATTAACATATAACTTATATCTAAGAATACAGAAACAAAGGTATCTTGTGAAATTATTCATCTATAGTCATCTATACCATGACTGCATCCTTTTAGAATACCTTGCACCAGTTAGGATTATGCTGCAGGAAGACATATTTTCAGGGAAAGATGTCAGTGCTGCCATGTCAGAGAGATGGCTACAGTCTGAAGAAATTAAAATATTTCAGGATACACAATAAACACCCTTCAAATCCTTTAAAGACATTCCTCTGGATCTATCATGCACAGTACTCTGGATTGTCAACACAATATCTCGCATACTTTAACAAGAAGAGGAGCACAGTGCAGTTTTTCACTTACCATGATTTTCAGCAAAAAGAGCAGACATATGATAGACCTTGGACAAACTACACATACTGAGGCTCCCAACTTTGAGATTATCTCCAGAATTATCACACTCTAGTAGCAAAAGTACAGGTCTAGATACCATTACTTTGAAAGTTCTTTGGATACTTGCAATGTGAAACTGCTGAATTGTGGAACGTAACCTGATGCTTTAAGTGGTCTCTCCAGTGACTTTCATAGCAAACAATCCATGATGCACCTACAAACAAATAACAGAAGATGTGCCTCTAGACTGCCTTTCATCTGGCAGTTGCAGAAGATCATTCCTCCCATATTTTTCCTGTTCTTTGAACTGAGCACCCATCAAAACCCAGTAAACAACAATTACACAACAACTTTTAGATTTTAACACTAACACTTATTGTTTATGGTTAAAATGCTCATTGTAAAAACAAACACTGATTTCCCTCTGGTAAAACTCAACTGTGAACTGTGCCACTCTTTACCTTTCATTAAGCAAATTGCCAATCAGTCCTTTGTTTTCATTTTTCTGTAATGGCCCAGACCTTATAGAAGTACATTCCACTATTAAAGCTCTAAATAGATTTTCCTGCATAAAGAGTCAGTAGAGGTCTAGGGGATTTGGACTAACAGCTGAAACATGATAATGTTAGAAAGTTGTCAAGCTGTCAAAATGCAAAGTACTCCAAATACTGAACTGTGAGAGTTCATGCATTTGTTGTCTCTGATATTAGGAAGAGTTACATGGCCTAAATTCTCTTATTTCCTCTCATCTCACTGCTCCTCAGAAAGTGCTTACTTCACTGCCCATCAGAAACTGGAGATGACTCAGGGAGAGATTATGAATCCCAACTCAAACCAGGAATTTCACTGACTGCAACAAAGGCATTCATGCATGAAAGTGTTCATCAGTGGGAATGTCTGGTTCAATGTGATCCTGAAAATACTTTGGTTAGGGAAATACAAAAGCATTAGTGTTATCATTTTACAGTGCAAGAGAAGACCAAAGTAGTGAAGGTGACTTTTCCTAAAACAAAATGGAATATAAACCAAAACAGTTATGGTATGTTAACAGTTTTACAATATCCTGTTCACTAATTCATTTGGTATCTTTTACTTTTATGAATTAGAAAATAAATAAATGCAAATGAGAAAACAATCTTGAGCTAAATTTTCCAAATTTGTCCCTAAGTGGGTTATTAAGTCAGGAAAAATAATGTGGAAAAAAAAAAATCTATTCTTGTGAAAAAATTTCTCAAGAATATAAACTGGCAGAGTATTAAGATACTCTGGTGATATGAGACTGCAATAATGATGGAAACAATATGTGGAGAGGCTGTTGTCATACCAACATGAGGAATGGAATCCGATTGATATCTTGTGACCCTTTTGGATGCCACCTCAGAGCAAAACAGAACACAGATGCTTCAGTTGTTAAAACACTTAACATCTCATAATACACACTATGCCACGGCATATTTTACTAAAGGCAGGATGTTTGTCACTTACTTCAGTAGTAAGTTTGGACCCTAACTGAAACTGTAGTTGAATTAATGGATGAATGCAGCCTTAATCTCAAAAAGTAAATGCAAGAAAGTTTTAATTATTTCAGTGGGACTTGGATCAGGACTTTCAATCACAGAACTGGGAGAATAGTCAGACAACATCTACACAAACGGCAATTCATATGTTCTATTCATTTTAGCTCACATCTGCAAAGCACAAACACTGTTCCAGGGACAGTAAATATATGATGCTCATGGTTCACACATGCTCAGCACAATCACTTCTTCAGCAGCTTCATTCTCCCTTTATGTTTTCAAGTACAATGTCAAGGAAGTTACACATATGCTTAGGTTACTCTTCAGATATGTGTATGACTTCTTGCCTTTCATCTGCGCTCACATTTTATGCTGACAGATGAACAGTGCAGCTGACCATAAAGAGAAGTGACATGGTTTAAACCTAAGAAATTCACAAGGGTAGCTCAAAAACTAAAAGCTAGATCCAAAAGTATATTTTTCTCTTAGTGTGTAATTCATATAACTAGAGTAAGTCAACAGCAAAGATACTGAGTAGCAAAAAAAAAAACATTTATAGGAAAATAAGATTTTATGGGCAAGGATAGTTTTTAAGTTTTTCCAAGACTTCACTATAAGACATTGTTTTGGATAACTTACAACATTGCAAAGCTACAACTACTCAATTGCAAAATTCCCTTGCTGCCTACCTGCCTCAAAATCTGGGTTGTTTTATTATTTTGCCACAGTGAATAATTAATATTTTTGAAAATTATTACAATTACATTGTTTTAATCATAATTGTACATCTCACTTTCACATGACTCAGAGCGTTGAAAAGTCATGTTGGCCACCATTTGCAGATGAAAACCCTAAGGTGCCCTGACATTTCTCTGAAGCATTTGAGTACCAGAATCAATACCAGACTTGCTAACTCTGCAACAAGATCACAGAAGCTAGAATTTCCTCATACAGGAGAATATATGCTTCTTCCCTGCCTGTAAACTTCCTACCTATTATCCCTCTAAATCACATATTCAACTTTTCTCGCTCTTTCCAGGAACCTCTGGTTTCACTTGTGCAGATTTATTTCTTTTATCCTATCTCAGAATCCCTATCCCACTAAAAAATGTTAAGACTCTGGCATCATTTTTTCTGATATCCTTATATTTCTCCTTTTTGTACTGCACGGTACCATGCCTGTGTCTCTAAGTCCCCTCAGGCAGGGAGGGTGTTTTGAGTCTATGATCAGGCACTGCCTAGCACACATTAAGTTGAAGCACTTGGTAAATGTCCTAAGTTCAAGGGTAGTTTAAAGAGCAAGCAACACTTGGATTTCCTTCCATCTAGGCAAAGTTAGATCTAGATTGTGACCAAAAAAAGCGCCAGGATTTATTTGTGAACGCTGGCCAGGTCTTCATCTGCTGCTACTTGCTTTGATTCAATAGAATTCTGTAGTTGGAAGTTTGGCTCTAAGTCCATGAAATTGCAGGAAGAAGTGTTAAGGACAAGTTTGGCTCTGTCACAACTTTGTCATTAAACTACCTGTAAAACATTTTGGTAGCAAATACCAAGGGCCAAATCCTCTCTGCTCCAGTTTAGCCCAGGGAAAAATAAACTTGTTTTTAATTAAATAAAATTAATGCATGGCAGTCTGAGATGTTCCAATTCAATTTCAACAGAATATCACTAAGTACTGCAATATATGTGTCTACAGATTGGTAAAAGTGTAGTAGCTTTGAAATTGTCTGGGCAGGCTATACTCTATATACAATCAAAAGCACATAGTTATTGTAAAAGTTCCCAGCTGCAGTGAGTTCCACAGCAATTGGCTCAATTTAAATATCAATATAGTGAAAACTGCAGGGTTTGGGATGTTCTGACCTTTTTCTTGCAGCCATTGGGATGAAAACCACTTGTGAGTGCATTTTTTTTTTTTTCCAGGAGAGCCTAGGTTGCTTGCTATATGAGCAATTTAGCTGAAGATTGAATTTGTATCTGTATCTGTGTCAAAAGGACTGTGCAAGACTCATGTGAAAGAAAGAAATATCTGCACACATCTGTCCTATACTGTGGTATGGAATGAGTGCAGCATGGATATACTGTAAATTGTTCCATAATGACTCATGGATTAGCTGAGGCTGCTTCAAACAGAACATTCCTGAGCAGTAAGGTAAAGCTGTCTTTAACTGAGACTCTTATGGAAAACAGAAAGGAGCATTTAGCTGCTTACCTGGCTTGCACTAGGGTATTTTTAAGCTCATTTTCATCACCTTGTAACATTTAGTAATTGTTTCAGGATAGTTGGGTGAGCCACTTGAATAGAAAATGCAGTCAAACTATGTCCTTAAAGATTATTAACGCATGGTCACTAAAATCTTGGTAACAAAAGATGTATCTCTTCATATCTTTTCAAAACACTTTGAGAAGTTAAGTGTTTGGTTAGACAATCATAGGAGTAAGGGTGAGAAGATTTTTATTGCTGAATCCTAAAGGTCACTCTCAAGTATAATGAAACATTTAAAGAAAAAGATACTTCAAGACTATTAAAAAATTTGGATATCATCTCAAAGTTATCAAGTATCGTCTGATCATCATCATTGGAAGTCTTTGACTTCCAATCAGAGGAGAATCAAACTTACAGGAAAACAGAATACAGATATCTTCCTCTTTTCACAATGCTCAGGTAGCATCCTTCGAAAATACACTTTTATCCAAGAAAAATGTTCCTTATTTTCTCCTGTCATGCTCTGAGCATGAGATAATAACCAAAACTGCCCTTCAAGTGAAAAAAAGTTCAGGAAAAAATTAGCAAATCATCATCTGTCTTTGCAGCTTTGCTAATTCCACATCCTCAATGCCTGGATGAAGATCACAGGCTTATGGCTACGTTTCTCTGCTACTGATAGGAAAAAAATTAGAAAAAAAAATTTAAAATCTGCAATTCTAAGAATCTTCAAAAAGTAATAAAAAAGATGTCATGGAATGTTATAAACTTCCAGATACCACTGAAGACATTTCTGTTGCCTTAAGCAAGAAGGCAAAGAGAATGTATGTGAATATTTCTTAATCCAGATCAATGGGAGGAACTCATCTGTTTGATGCTGAACACTTGTGAGAGAAATCTAGCACAGGAAACTATCTCCTAGGTTAAATTCAGTTCCTCATTACGCCAGCCACTACATCACACAACCCTTTCAAAACTGCACTACTTTCAATGAACTAAAGCACAGATGTTTTGTCATCAAAATATACTGTTTGAAAATACACTAACCCTTTTGCTTATTCATACATGAGTGTAATGTTTGAACTTTTCAGTTGCAGCCCAGTAGATGCTTTGATGATGAATATGAATCAAACAATGCTTCATATACCAAGCAGAGTGCATTGCATTTAGTTTCAAGGTGACAAGGAAATGAATGATCAAGTCTGCATTATGAAAAAAAGAGTTGAAAATTGCTAGCCAGATGAAAATGCTCAAGAGCAGTATTCTAAAAACTAATTGGGTACCAACTAGGACCACAGAAAAGAGAATCAGTGAAAATTCAGTGGTTTAGATGTGTACTTCCATCATATTTGTAGATGCTATCCAACACTTTGTCAAGACTAAGGCCCAAGCTCATCTTTCTTCATCTTCTTTACATCCTACCTGTAGGAATTTCACCTACCTATTCTGTCTAGTTAAGAAAAAAAACACATAGAAGTACAATGAAGTAACCTTATTGTGGAAGTCTTCTTCAAGAAGGGGTTATACATGTTTCCAGTAAGAAGGGGGCCATACATATTTTCCAAAGATTTTTGGCACTGCAGTGGGATCCCTTTCAGATTTCCAGCAGCAGTCTACTTCTTCAAAAACCTTTAATCATCTTAGTTGTTGGCAAGACATCTGTTGGAAGTTTTGGAAAACTGAGAATGAAAAAGCTCATAACTCTGCAGAATTCACTAATAGAAAGTCAGAAATAAAACCTGCACAGTATTACTTGAAACTTCAAAATGTGCTGATAATAAATGGAATCTGGCTAGAAACATTTTGGAGTTGAAGCCCTGCAGTAAACATCTCCAGAGCTAGGCAAATTAGTTCTTATAAAATTCGGGAATCTACCTATGCTGCAACCTCTGCCTGAAAAAAAGTCAAAAGTTCCTTTTTACTTGCATAAAGAGAATCTCATCTGTTGTCCCAAACATACTCACTGTCTTCTCTCCTCTTGCTGTACTTTTCCAGTCGTCATAGAACCTGCTACTATGTAAATTCTGATGCAATTACCCCCAGATGAAGCTCTCAGAAAATATTGTTGAAGAAGGGTAGGTTAAAGAAAAAGAATCCCAAAATATGAGAATCTCAAGGTCAGCAATATCTAGGAACTTCCTTGTGCTTCTGTGTCAGAAAATATGAGACATGTATTGTTCCTGGACTGAAGAAGTGCTGATAGCATCTAAAAAGGAAAAAAAAAGTCAAATTGAGGCTTGCTGAGAAAACACTGTTTCAGTCTTTGTCCGTGTAAGAAAACTACATTAAAATTCTGAAGAAGTTCTAATCTTCACCCAAATGGATTATACTTAAAGACCTTTGTGAGCAATTCTACACAGCTGGGAGTTCCCACATTGTAAGACTGTCCTCAGTCCTCTCACCACTGTTGGTCTTATGTTCTGTATCTATGAAAAACAATAGGTTTTGAAATTTTATCAGTGTTATGTTTGCAACTAACATCTACATTATTAAACAACTGCAAGTTAAACAGAATCATAATTTATACAATAAAACAAAAAAATCTCAAATGCTACAACTGATTCAGTCAATGAGCCTCCTGAATTTTGGGCACTGAATCAAAATTTAAACCCACATTCTAGTCCCCAAACCAGAAACTTTTTCAGCACTCTGTCCCTCCTATGTGTGTAGCTGTCAAAGAAGAAATGGATAAGGTAATATCTTCCTCTGTCCTGAAAAACAAAGAACAGCTTAGCATCCCTCCGGCAACAGCATGGACGTCATAAGGGAAAATATTTCTACTTTTAAAGACAGAAAAGCCACAGAGGAACCTGATATTTCCTTATATTATGTAAAGCTAAAGCTAAAAATCTAAGTTTTGCTTTAACAAAACATAGTGAAAAAAGAGTGGGTGGGTCAGAACTGTAAGAAAGTTCTGAGCAGATTTCAAAAGAAATCTAAAGAAGTATATATTTCTTTGCTTTAAAAAGTATTAAAAATGTAACTTACGTGGCACAATGACATACAAACAAATTAGTATTTACCTTTTATATTTTGTATAAACACAGACTATATATGTTAATAAACACATACACTACAGACATAGCAGACTGAAGTATTTTTCATGCAAATGATAACTAGACTTCTTTTCATATGATGTTATTTATAGAAGCAAGGGATTAAGAACAGCAAATCTGAAAACAATTTATTATTCTCACCAACACATGCAGAAATAGGTGTCAGCTGATCTGCAATGTGTATTTATGATTCCACCTGTCACGATCTGGATGTGAATATACAGATTTAGCTCTGTGAGCTTTCAAGGTAAAGCTGGGCAAGAAATAATTTGCCTGCCCCATGCAACTTGTAAACATTTCAAGACTGTTATGTCATACCAAGATAAATCCAAGACGCTCAACACATCTCCCAGTAAAAGAGCAAAGGGATAATGGTAGAAAGAAACTTTTCTGTTATTGTTCTGCTCCTCAGAGAAGGAAGAGGAACTTTGGACACTATTCTTCTATGGAGGTGAGCTATACAGTGGACTGCAGAATTAGTCTTTTCCAAACATATTGAATGACATATATATCAGATTCAAACTGGGGTCTTTCTCCACTCCTTTTCACTTAGAATAGCCAGAAAGTCCAAGTCCTTAGACAAGAGTCTACCAAGCCTCAAGTGTTTTGATTCCTAAAGTGAAGCATGTTCAGAGCTCAAGTGCCAGTTCTGGTGAACAGAGTCAGAAGGTCTTCAGTCCTCAGTAAAGATTTGGTTAGATTTTCCACCTCTGAGAAGCACAAAGCTAACCATTACACCCTTGCTTGTCTCTGTCCTGAGATGCCACTCCGGATAACTACTCCAAAGATAATTCCTCATTGGTACCTCCCGTTGGCACAGCACATGGACCCTTCCTGACCTCTGTGGTGAAAGTTAATTGTTTCAGATGTGAAAGTATTAACAGACAATTAACTAGGGCTTTACGCACTCTCCTTTGCCTGTGGAACCAGTTATGAAAGATACAGGTGGTACCCCTTCCTGGGTACCACCCAGGAATTGTACCTTACTTCCCCCTTGGTCCACCTAAAATGTCCTTGATTCAACTGCTGACTCACTAAACAATATTGTATCAGGCACCTAATGCGATCCCACTGTAAATGTAGTCTCCAAATCCACTTTTCTGTGCCCCTTAACAGGTAAATAAACCTCCAGTTGTGTCTAAGCCAGGGGACATAAAAGCATTGTGCACAATTGTTACGAAAGAGCCCTTTACAGTCTCAGAAGAGACATTGCCAATCCTCTGTTAAATTTCACAGGATAATATAAAACACATGTAAACAGATGTATGGCTTTAAATTCTTTGGGATTCTACTATAAATACGGCATGCCATCAATTGCAGTAACTGCTTTAACATGAAGAAAATGACAACAGATTGTGATCCCTGAAGTATAGGGGTGATTAATCATTTGAGGGGGAGAGAGTATCTTGTTGTTTAAACCTGCCTCCTTCCTTGAATTTGTATTCCCTAGGCCATTATTATCAAGAATAGTGATCACAAATTAGATACAGGTAATAAGCTGATAGAAAATACTAAGAAAGGGAAATGTTCACACGTTACCTTGGTTCCCAAGGCAAATCAAGTATCTAGCCGACTTCACCTGTAAATTCTAATAACATAACTGTCTAATTCAGTTATGTTGAACATTTCTGGGATACTAAATCCCATCTTCTGTACAGTCATTTAATGTGGTAATCTCATCTAAAAAATATTTTATCAGTAGGAAGATTCCAAGCACTTAATATCTTTATGAGCTTGAAGGCTAAATAAATAAAACTGGTATATAAAGATCCAAGTGTCTAAATTCAGACTCAATTCACAAATTACAAATGTAAAAGCTGCCACTCAGAAATGGAAGGACGGATATATACACCGGCAGCTACAAAGCTGCAGAAGGTAGTCATCTGTATCTGTGAAAGGCATTGCAAATTACTATCAAAATAAATTTCATCCACAACAGAGATCTGCAGGTGCTGCCAGGAGTCAAGCAACAGCAGAAAAAGTGTTTGGGTATTTTAAAATTTCCCAATGTAATATTGACATCTGCAATGTGTCTGTCCTACTGCATTTCCCTTCTATTATACCTAATGTAGCTGTTCTCAGAATGAAAGAGTTTTACCATATTGGCAATGTAAATTAGGCTAAACTGTTGGCCAAAAAAACCCAAAATCATTTAGAACTTTGTTTTTTAAATAAAAGCACAAATAGATGTTTCTTACAGAGCTATAGTAACACAGTATTTTGACTCAAACAAAAAATCTTTTCATTCATCATTCATCCAAAGGCCCTCAATCCAAAATTAACTCAGTAAGATAAAAACAAATCACGTGTATGACTAATGATTTCTCTCTAATAGCATTCTTGATGTTAAAGAGTAGGATAATGCATCTTTGAAGGTGGAAATCTCTTCCAAGATCCAGAGTGATACTCAGTTACAAAATGCATGGACATTTCCCATTCCATACTGCATAAAGAAAAGTCATCTTTCATCAACAAGTCTCTTGTCATGTTGCATTAAATCAAACAAATGCAAACTCTATTTCCATTCTGAAAAAATAATAGACGGAAATATTTCTGACACCAGAGAAGAAACAAAGAACTTCCAGATTAATGTGCTGGAAATGACTGTACATGTCTTCTTCTGAGTCAAAGCAGAGTCCTCCTGAGACCATGTCTTTAGCAATAACAGTATCTCTGTTTCAACACAGCCCTAACCTGAGGAGGCTCTTGCTGGATTGGTAATGTGACTTCTTTAAGGCAACAACCAGCTCACAAGGGTGCATTGTCTCTCCTTCATCTCTTGTTGCCCTCAGACTACAGGAAGGATTCAGGACAATATAATGTCTGAGAAATCCCCTATGTCACCATTCAGATTTCACAGGAAAACATTTAAAACAAAATAAGACCACATGAGCATAGAATATGAACACAAATATCTGTATGTTCAGTTTTACATATGAAGGTGGCATCTTTGGTTTTACTCAGGCTAAAACACCCAAGTAAATAAGCACTGACTGTAACTATTCAGGAAACAAATCTTGGGCTAATCACAGAATCATCCATGACAGGGAAAAGTTTCCTATACCAAGCTGTGCAATTAAAAATATTAGATGTCCATGGTCTGTATATCATATGTAAATTCTATACTAAACATGCCAATATTTATTTTAGTCCAAATTTAACCATGTTTTCACCACAACTTCAAGCATAAGGATAAATATTTGCGTTGCTCTATTTTTATAAAGAAAAAATGGAGGAAAATATTTACTGAAAGGCAATCTCCTCAATAGATATGACTGACTTTAATGAGTGATTTTATAATCACAGTAAAAAAATGACCTTTGGTTGTGGTAGCTTATCAAAAGACTGAAAATTTATCATGTCAAGATGGTCAGTAGACACACCTGGCTTTATTTCTATACACAAAAGATAGTAATACTCTCACACTCAGTATGCATACATCATCCTGATGTAGGTATGTGCTCATTCAGACACAGTAAACAGTCACTCTGGTGACTAGTTGGGATCAGGAAGCAGTTTTGAAGACGGGTCATTTCTGCAAAACCAATTTTTACATACAACAGGCTGCAATTAGAAAAGAGATACTCTGAAGGGATTTCCAAAGACCATTAATCTAAGTCAGCATTAATCCAGTTTGAAATGGAATTCCATTTTTTTTCTGCATCTTTCCAACTAAAATGCTTACTTTAACAAAGCTTTGAGACATCCATAATATGGCACAAATCACCTTTCCAATTTACAGAATGAGATTTTGAAAGAGCTGTAGTCATTTCACTGCAACTCATGTTACCTTCCTTTTTTTCTTTTGTACTTCACATAGACAGATGGAGAAAATGAAGGTAATGGAAGAGAAGAATACAGGTCAAACCTCTGTGAGAAAAAATCCTAAAATTTGAAGGTATTGTCAGAATATTTCTCTCTAGTATGGAGTACTGCTTTTCCAAGACAGCTGGAAGGTAAAACATATAAACATCAAAAATCAGCAAAAGGTTCGGTAACTTTTATGTACTGTCCCTGGAAGAGGCAACATGGCAGCATTATTGTGTGCTTAATACCTACACTGGACTTGAAACCATAGCAAGATTTTAGCAATCACTTTTTCTTTTGCTTATTTTGAAAAAGAAAGATAAAATACAGAGACAATTTCATGTCATAGATTTTTAGGAAGGACTCATCTCACCTAAGTTACGCTTAACGTTATCCCTAATCTACAAGCTGGGCAATCAGGCTTCTCAGTGGCCAGCAAAGAATTTCAAAAGTTCCTATCCCAAAATAGTCTTGCTGAGCAAGTATCTAAATGCTTCAGGGTGTATCACAAGTATCTCTTATCAACACAGATTTATATTTTTTTTTTTTCCTTTCCTAGAAAATAATTCTTTTTAGTTATTAAATATCTATGTACTAAAAGTTTTCATCAATATGGGTTTTAAAACATTCATTTAATTTCAGTATCTGTTATGGCATATCTTTGTCAGATTTTTTGGATTGTAGAAGTCTCTTCTCCCAGAAAATACCAGTGCCAGCCAAATCTAGGCTCTGCCTCTTTTTTTGGCCCCTCAAACTCCTGACTTTGTTCTAGCATATTTTAAAAGAAATTTCTAGAACAAGTTTACATGTTCTGGAAAACTGCCATATTCAAGCAGCAGCTGAAAAGTCAGGATGCTAAACTTATATGTGTATCATAAAATCAAATTTGAAGGAGTTTTGGAAAAGAAATATAACATGCAATTTATGAGGCTCATCTCCATTCAAACTTCAGTCATCCAGACCATGACAAGTTGCCAATTTGCCAGCATAAATAGGAAAATGGTTATGTTTCCCTGTGCTGCTGTTCTGGAAAGTTTTGACTATTTAGGATATTCCAGAGTGAGTGGTTATTCAAACAGCACAAGAGGAAGGCCACAGCAGGAAGTAATTGTGCATCACTGAACGCATGAGGATGCCACCTCACATGTAGAGTACTAGTAAACATACCAAGATGTTTGTAAGGGTAAAAGAAAGCATTGAGAGGCCTTAAAGAGGCTGAATGGGTGTTCATGAAAGCCACATCCCATGGGACAATGCAGAAATGTGACACAAGTACACACTTTCCAGAGAGATGGAGTCAAGACAGTTACATTATTAAACTGTCTCATACTTTTACTACAGACTGCACAGAAAAAAATAGCAGTTTTATTGTTGACTTCTGCAGATGATTACAGCACGAGTAAGATTTTTTAGATGGTTCTTATGACCTTCTTCCCTTTTCTTTTGTTTTCTTTAGTAAGAGTCTTAAATCATCTTTTATGTAGATATATATAAGAAGTAAAAGGGGAAGAATTAATTCACATCTACTGACTGGGCAACTAACTTTCTGCATAGCACAGGTTTTTTTAAGAAGATGAGTCAGAGCAGAAATGTAACCTAGTGTCACTGTTTAGGTCCATCTAGGAACAAAGGACCACAGTCAGCCATAAATACCAAGGGCCTTTGGAATGTCTTGAGTACAGAGAGGGCTCAGTTGCTCCGTATGGTCCCAGGCAAAACAGACAAGACTACTCAACTGGAGAAGAAAACAAAATTCAATTTAATCCACCACCAACCAAAAATATAAAGACCAAAACCATAAGAAACAGAAAACAGCACAGAGTGGTACAATGATGAAGAGCGCAACCAGCCTTTTAAGAGCACCTTCCTCCCACCTCTCACTTCTTCCTAGACTCAGAGGTGCTCATGGTGTCTTTATCTTCTCTCCCCAAGGCTCAAGGCGACAGAGAATGGGGGTTTCAGTCAGTCTACTCCTGATGATTCCTGCCTTTTGTCTCTCCTCAGGGCAGGTGGAGTCCTTGCTGGTCCTCCCTGCTCCACCATGGGGTCTCTCACAGGTCAGGCAGCCCTGCATAGGCCACTCTGACATTCATTCATCCAAAAGTTGCAGCTCCTCTCTGCCTCTCGTGTGAGTCTGCTCTGCGGCCCCCAGGCTCTCCAGCACAGCCTACGCCATGGCCGCCTCCTCACACAGTCTCTCACCTATTCGGGCACACTCACCTGGAGCTGCTGATGGTCTCAGGCCTGCCATTGCCCTCCATGGGTTGCAGGAGTATAGCCTGCATTCTTGCCACGGGTTGCAGGGGGGCCTATGGTCCGGCGTTTCTTCCTCCTTCTCTGTGGGGTCTTCATGTTTGTCTCCATCTTGTACCAGTCCTTCCAGCTCAGAGTTCCCTTCTGAAACAATGTTTGCAGAGGCACCAGATTGGCACAGTAGGGCTGGAGGTTCAGAGCCAGGGGATGTTTTGAGAACTGCTTACTGGCACCAGCACTGCAGCTCCCTACCCCTGGTACCAAGCAAAATGCGGCATCTAGTTCCCTAAAATGGTCTAATAACATCTCTTTATGAGCCATGCCTCCTCCAAGGTACACCCTCATTAGACAAAAAAAAAAAATCAACAAGCAAAAAGCCCTGATTATACCATTTCCTCCTGAAATTTGCGACCAATATTATATCCATTTGGTGAACACCATCCTTCTTTTAGGTGGGAAATATAAAACAGACTCTGTCCATTTACATATTTCTGATTCATATAATATTTAACTGAGACTGCATACAACAACCATGAATAACTGAGGCAAACCAAAACCATATCTGTATAGTCAAAAGCATAATTAAATATGTTTCTATTGATATTTACTTCGTTTTCTCACAATGAGTAATTTAACCGGAAAAAGACTGACAAAATTGTACCAGAGTGATTTAAGTAATTCATTTGTTCATCTCTGCAGGAAAACTGTCCTGCTTAAGAAAAACTAGAGATAATTCTACAGGTCGTTTAGGGATCAAATAAAACAGACAGAGATGACCAGCAACATTTATTTTGGTCTCAAATGAGTAGCTATAGGGAGGCAATTGCCAAGGTTTCTTTCCTACGCCAGAAACACAAGCCAAGTCCTACTCATGGAATAGGAAAAATTAAGTCAGTGTAGAAAGCTGTCCAACCAGCTTACCTTGGGCAGAAGCTGTTCTAGACTGTAGTTCTAATTTATTTGGGTTGGTATAGAATACTTTACGTGATTCATGCACCTGTATGTAAAACCAGTTTTTCCTGAAGTTAAATTTGACTTCCTGAAGTTCTTCTTGAAGTTAAATTTGATGGCATTGGCTGCAGGTGACAGAGCATCATTTCACACATTTTGCAGCAAAAAATGGGTTTAGACATGTGATTTCTACTTCATATCATCAAAACAAGTTGCCGTAAAGCTGTGTCAAAATAATCCACCACCTATTAAAAATGCCACAGACACTGATCCATACATTTAGCATTATCCAGTACAAGAAAGATCCCTTTTCTGCAGCATGATGACAACTGGAAGCAGCTGTGCATGGAGCACCTTGCCCAAGCCCATGCCCATTTCCTTGCTGTGGGGATGTACAGACTAGCTGGCCCAGGGCTGCTAGCAGCACAAAGCTCTGTGCAGACCAATCCAGCCACTAAGGGCTCCACCCCCTACTGGATTTGGAGACACGCATAAGCAGTCAAGAGATTCCAAATAATCCTAAACACCATTGTCCACCGCATATGTGCCTGATGATGCAAGAGAATTGTCATTTCCTTCCATATGCCTCTGAAATCACAACCAAACTGGCATAAAGGGAATGGGTTAACACTAAGCTCAGCTACAATGAGGATCTTTAACAAGATACAAAACTAATCATACTGGGATCATGGTTTTGGGGGCACATTTTTCTCCTACAACAGTAAAAAGTGTTGCCAGAAATGTACCTGAAGTTCTTTTTTTGTGATGCTTTTCTTCAATTTTCTAAATTGTCCACTGATTTTTTTCCCATAAATCGTTTACTTATTTTTTGCATAAATATCTATCTGAATGCATTTCAAATAAAAATTATTTCAATTTACTGACCCATGAAAAGTCTTTCCATAATTTAACAAAGGATAATAATAATTCTTGAAGCTATGAAATGCCTCAACTGCCATTTTCCAAATAATGAAAAATAAAGTTTTATACTGAATAGCGACGAAGTGTATATTCGCTGAGATATAGATTTCTAACCACACAGTTTTGAGAGGAGTGACATTTTTAAAAGCAGTTACACTCCATGCTAATTAATTCTGAGAACATAAACAGTCTCCAAAATTGCAAAATTAAACAATCATACAATAACATGTAACAGCTTTTCAGCTCTGAAGACTTTTAAAAATTATTATTCTCACCACTTCGAGCATATGGATGAATACTACTACAAAGCCAATCGTCAAGACAAAATGTGTGCTTTACATTTTAGTTTTGACTTCTGGTGTTTGCAGAACAGTGTGTCAAACTGATGTTCCCCCAGCTGTAAAGCTTTAAGACTTAAGAAAGCATTCAACCAGTCTGTCTTAACATAATTAGAATTCTGCAAAGTTTTATTTGGGGGTGTTCATTTAAAACATAAAGCTCCATCTGACAAACCCCAGGCTATTACTCACATGATAAAAGTGAGGGATTATTTGTTACTCTGTGACATACAATTACACCTTATAGGCAATGAACACTTTTTTTTTTTTCTCTCCTTTTTACTACCATTGTTTAAAACCGTTAGGAGGAGGGAAAGAAAAAAAAAAAGATACAGCCACACTGAGAGAATTTCCAAATTAAGAGGTCTTTGAGATTCCAAAAGAAGCCCCAAAAACATAACAAACACTCTTCTCTTCATAAAACTTTCACAACAGCAGAGGCCAAGCTTATGGCTTTTAACTGCTGCAGCTCTTACCCTTCAAGGCAGGATGCTGTGAGGCCATACAAAGGGATCTCACAGCTACTGCGCATCACGGACTAATGAATCTTTTCCCATGACAGGTACAGACCTCGGGACTGGGGTGGGAGCCAAACTGTCAAGAGGAAAAGTTCAGTGAATCTGCAGTGGTTAAGGCTCAGTGTGCAAGATCCTGCAACAGTCTGGAAGATTTACCTTTATGTGTGTACATTATAGCAAGCGTTTCATAAATCCCAATGCATACCTACCTGTCACCATATCTTTCAGGCAAATCTATGTGCTATCAAAAGCACATACAAACCAAGATGCTGTCAATCTTGAGGTTGCTTCCTGAAGATAAATATACCTATCAGAGATGAGGAAATTTTCCTTTTGTTCTGTCAAAAACTTCTTTAGTTTCTTCAGTAGTTCAATACCTTACAGGCATTTGAAGGGGGAGTGGGAAAACTTGTCCAACTCTTTTTTTTAGTTGCATTGTTGGATCTAATGCAGAGATGTAACTCCCCCAGACCAGAAAAGATCTTTTAAGACACTACTTACTCACAGAATACAGGAACATCCAATTTCTCACACCCTTGCCACAACACAGCACTGTCTTTTTGTGAGCATGAGGCCTACCTAAACTGCTACCTTTTCTTCTACTACTTTGATCGTTTCTGAAACCCAAAGTCTCAAAAGGATTTAAAAGCAGAATTCTTCTCACGTTACTTCAAATGACACTATATGCATGCCTATACAGGAACCAGTCATCTGAACTGTCCCTTTAGCCACCAGAGGGAATAAACACTTCCAGATTAGATATTTGATCTTTTTTAAAGTCTAACTTAAACACAAATTAGCTGTGCACTAGATGCTCCTGACCATAATGACAGTCTAAATGACAGGTAAAAGTCACTATGGATAATCCTTTAAAAGAATAGGATACTTACAGAAAAATTTTAGAAGAGTTGCTATGGGGGTCTCTCCAGTAAGCCTTCCTTCCAGTCTCATTGAGAAGAAGAGAGCTCAGAGAAATGTTTTTAGCAAAACTTGTCCTGAAATAAAATCACTGACTCTGGTGAAGAAATAAAAAATAGATAAAAATTCAATGATGGTTGTTATTCTATTCTAATTCTTTCAATGAGGAAAATAAAATCTTTATCCCTTATTCTCTGAAGTGAATGTTTCCATTTTGATGTTTTTCTACTTAAACTTTTTTGCATTCAAAGCCATGCTTTATTTTGAAATTTTCCTGCAAAACAAATGCTATTGGACTGAGCCAATCAAAAAGTCAACAGCTCCAGTCGTGAGCTCATGTTCCACATTTAGGGCGTTGTCCTGCTGCAGAACAAACCAGTCTTTGCAAATGTACTCCACTCTCCTCCAGGATCTTACTTTATGTCTGAGGGCCTAGTCCTTGCAGAGGTGGAAGAATTTGGCATTGAAATTTACCTTCCCCTTCAGCTTTTGGCTCATCCCTAGAGAATATCTGATGGGCACTAATCCACTCTAATTAGCCTACTGTGAAAACAACAGATAGCTTGCAAGCCTTGAAAGGCTTGTTCACCAAAGTTGACATTTCTGGCAAAGAGCTTACTACATCTTCAATCAAGACAAAAAGAGAGACTGGATCACCATAATGAACTCTAATTTTGTATTGCTCTGGAAGGATAAAATGAGGGTGAATTAAGGCTCTGAAATCTTTAGCACAAGAGCAAATGAAAGTTTTAAATTATGCATCTTTTTTTCTGTCAACTGAATAAGCATGACTTTATAAGCATGATTTAATCCAAAAAACAGATGCACTCTTCCCTTAAGACAGAAATCTAAGCCAACTGGCTTGCATAAGCATTTTCTGTGCGTGATTATTGGACGTGGCAGGTTGAAAGAACCAAGAAGCAGGATTTTGAGCCATGCAAAGAACAGAGGTCCAAATCTTCACAGGAAATAAAGGCAGGCAAGAGACAGAATAGTGGGGGAATAGATTCAGCAGCATTTAATCACCAGGTTCAGGAAAAAGGCTACAAATGCAGTGATGACTTGTAGGAGCATCAGTCCACTTTATGAGATTTTGCTGCACAAGAAGCATTGCAAGTTGTAGTGCATTATTATGCATAGCCATGGTTACAATTTTTACCTAGTAATGATTCCATTGTAATTACTAGATGTTCCCACTGCAGAAGGTAGAATACTGATGAGGAATTTGAAGGGCAGACAATAGCTTAACTATCTTTCAGTAAAGTCTCACTCTATATTAAGCAAGTTGCATTCATCATGTTGCCTCTCTCTGTTTTCTGTTCTGATTGCTGATAAACTGAACTCACAGATGTCCACTCTGGCAAGTTTTCCTTTATTCTGTTTTGTGCGCTGCATCTCCTGCCTTTTCAAGGCAGACCACAAATACAAGTAGGAGCCCATTATCCTTTTAGTTACCTCCTTTTTTTGTAACAAAATGAATGTCATTCTGTGCATATTCCTGTAACTATGTCTCTAGTTTATTAACAACTAATGATAGATATTCCAGGAAAGCGATTAAAATCATTAGGTTAAACTTGATGCTAATATATTAGTATATGCAAAATTTACTACTGATCGAACTTCTTAATCTGCAAATGGCCTAAAGAAGTCGCATTTTCTATTGTCCTCAAAACTGTCAAATTTTCAGCTGTCTCCATAGAGGGGCTTTCAAACACACGGTCATTTTCTCACTGATGAGATTGCGTTTTTTAATAGTATCTACCAGCTGGAGGATAAAATTATAGCAGCAATAATCTCACATGAAATGCAAAGAGTTAGAAAGGGGGGAAAATAAAAGGCTACGAGCAGAAATCATTGCCTTATTTTGAGTCTTTACATTTGTGACAGCAGTGACACTGATTTTTCTTTAAAAGGTTGGAACCAAACAATATTGTTCTCACTGCCTGTTGGAAAGTTATTGGCAAAATTCCTATGATTGTACATGATACAGGACCAGAACTAACAGCTCCTAGTTGCCTAGGTCACATCTGAAAATAAGCTTATTTGCCACCTCTCTTCACACACAGAGATTTCCCTGCATGTCTCTTCCAGCTGAACTGGGAGGGAAGATATGCACAAAGGTATATATATAAAGCCAATATATGCTGGGTTTTGTTATACCATACAGAACAGCAATGATGGGTTATATTTTCCAATTTAATTGTCTATTATAAAATAAAATAAAATAATTTATTTTCTTATTTCTGTGTCAAGCTTCAGATCTTGAAATGTAATGAGTCAGTGGGATTTAGGTGAACAAATCTGTCTTCAGGATAAAATACCAGTGGAGATTTTTCATTTAAGATAAGTGAATTTCAAATTAAATATCAATATAATGCTGAACTATAATGAAGACAGGATAACATCCATAGCTAATTTTTGATTTGTGAGCACATAAGATTGATAGCTTGATAAGATGCAGAGGCCAAATTCTAGCCTACAGTCAAATGTCATTGATGTAGAGGAGACAGTAGCAGTTTTCCCCTCAGATTTTTTTTCATTAGTGTTTTCAGTTTTGGTATTTACACATCACTTAATTTTTGCCCTGATGTTTCCAGCTGCTCTTGAGAACTTCATGAAGTTTGTGATTTTAGTGCTTGGTTAAAAAAATTAACAGATGTTTTCACATTCTCTGTATTCTTTTGTGTCTCCCTTGCACCCAGTGGAAGGGAGAGAAGCCTGAGGAGCAGCAGAAGAAGCAAGACTACAAAAAAAAAAACAAACAGGAAAGTGAAAGCTAAACTGACTGCTGCCAGCTCCCCACCAAGACTCACTATGTAAGAACCAGAGCCTGTAATCCCATATACGTGCACATGCATATGGATGACTGTAGTGCCACTGATGAATAGAAATGTTTATCTCGGTCATGTGAAAAGACATCAGTTGCTTTTGGCTTCAAAGTCAAGATGTCTGTGTTTAGCCTTTCTTCTGTCAGAGACACCTGACAGATCTGGACTTAATCCCACACTGATAGATCAGTAATATTTAGCTAATTTTTCTGTAAACTATGTAAAGAAAAATGTTTACAATCCTTATCAATGGTTTTAAAAGTTTTGTTAAAGTGTTTCTTACCCTTTCTTAGGAAGATAGTGATATCCTGAGAGCTGTTATGAGAGAATGAAAAAGCTCAAATCTAAGTTGTAGGACAAAGGAGTCAGGCTGGATGCCATGCACAGAATAAGGACTCCTCTTTGATCCTGTCTGGATATTTACAGCTAATCAAATAAAAAAAAAAAAACAAAAAAAAAACAAAAAAAACCACCACAAGTTAACATAAGCACTAACTTAACTTTAAAAAGAAAAACAGGCATTCAGGGTTTTTTCTCCATTTCAAAATAGAACTCTTAGTAATTGTCAGCTTTTGTGGATCAGCAAAGTAATTTAACATCTCTGAAGATGTTCCAGTTATGATGTGTCATATAATGATATACAAGATTAAAAAGTAGTTGGTCATTCTCCACCTTCTCATTTTCATTTTGTGCAACTGAAAAGCTGTAACAAGCACTTTTAAAGGCAGATATTTGTTTCTGAGAATCAATGTCTTTCACTAGCTAGAAGTCTGAAACCAAAACCTCTGTTAAACAGAATCAATCTAAGAACAATTTTATTTCTTATTCTCTTCTTGCTCTTAAGGACTTAAAACCCTACCATCACAGTCAACTGTTTCATTTGTTGTGTACAGAGGTAATAGCAAAAGAACCAGATGTGTTTGTAGGGCTTTTCAGTCTTTAACATCAGTGTGATAAAGAGCAACATAAAACTCAGTCACTGCTATGGCCAAACAAGCATACATACACTTTCAGCACAGCCAAGATATGACATTTTTAGGAACATGGAGTGCATCCATTTTGTTCTTATGTTTGTACATTTCTGTAAGTATAGCCAGATTTTTGTAAGGCAGAACACAAAGAGAAAGACCAAGAGGCTGGATATGCTTAGGATAGTCTAGAAGGATATATTGGACTATTGTTTTTCCTCCAGATGTTTTTCAATGGAACCAGTGTTTCAATGGCCAAGTTTCACTGAGTTCTGTGATGTCAAATATAAGGTCCTCTACTACATGACTCAAGAAATTAGGTTAAAAGCATTGACTTAAGTGTGACTGTGAATCTGGACAAATTCCTAGCAATAAATTACTGTTGCAGAATGCACATATTGACAAAAGATACACAGGGGAAGTTAAATGAAGATTAATGGAAATATTATAAAAGTTAAAAAATTAATGAATGTGTATTAAAAAAAGTGGAATTATTACTATTACAAAGTTTTCCACAGCACTTAAAACTTTCTCCTGAATCAATAGACCAGTTTAGGTACACAATTATGCTGGCAAAAACCTTATTAATTACTTTAATGTCTGATTTCAGGAGCCAAACTTTTTACATTATTTTTTCTATTCTGATCTGTATGGTTGGCTTGCTCTGGTGACAACAAAATACTGAAACATGTAAAAATCTTGTGCTCACAGAGAGAGAAACTGCTTGGTGTCAAATTCTCCTCCCCTCTTTAAACTGAAAACAAGAATTCTTACTTTATCAGATTTCACATAGAAACTATCCTCAGAAAGACATAAAAAAAGATCAGAAAGTTGTAACAAACACACAGAATTTTCCTCTGCAACATTGAAAGGCAGTGGATTCAAGAAAGAAAATCATTCATGTCTATAGCTGCTCTGACTACTATTTATATATTGCTTAGTGAAGTTGTGACACAAATTGTGACTCTATCAGGCAGTGGTAGGAGCTAAAATACCAGCTGCTGATTCGTTAGTCAATCTCATTTTTTTTATCTCTATAGGTTTCAAAGGACCAACTCAAACCCCACTGAACAAAAAAATCTAATCTCTACAGCTACAACTTTTATGACAAATTAACCTCCCAGAACAAAACTGCAGAAATAGTTTCCATTAGAAAATCCCCCTTTGGCTTCCTCACATTTAAAAAAATTCTATCAGAAAAAAAGAAATCCATGAAAAAAGTTTTACTTTTCTCTCCTGTTCAAAATAGGAACATTCTGAAAGCCATTGCCAACCCTGCATAAAGAATATCATTTTATTTCTAACACAGAACAGAGTTAAACGGTAAGACAGAATTGATGCAGCATATCTTTCCTTGAAGAAATAACGTTCAATAAATTACCTCTATTAGTTCTGCAGGAAAAAAAAAAAAAAAGAGATTTCTGTAGAATTCCTGGTAAGCTGCAATCACTCTTGTATCACACTCAGGCAACCTCAGCTAAAGGCTCAACCTAATTCTAAACCATCATATCATATAATTTCACAACTGTCTCTCATTATCTTCTACCATGAAAAATCCTTGGGATGAATGTGCCATATTAGCTTAATTCAGTACTTTTTTCCAGTTATAGAGAAATAAAGAGCATCTACATATCAGGTTAATGTTGGAATGTTTGAGAAGAAAGAGGATGCACAACTATAAATCATTTGAAAATGGACTTGCACAGATGGTTGTAATTGACATAAGGACATAACATAAGAAACAGAATATAAGAAAAAATCTAGTGACTTTATTTTGGTCTACTTGTTAAACTTCCTACACAATCTCTGCATGCAACCTATGTTGGGACTTAGCATTTTAAGCATCTTGCTGACAATTTGTCCAAATGGTTGACACCTTCATGTCATATTGATATTGTCAAGCATCTAAAAAAAACCCAAAATCCCACAAAAGTTTTATATAGAATTAGCTTACTAGATAGAGTTCTTTCTCATTTCAAAATTACACCCGGAAGTATATTTTGCTCTGAGTGATACACTGCTACCGGGACTTATGAGACTTGAAGTGCTGCTTAATGTTAAAGAAGCTCAATACTTCCTATAATAGTGTTGTTTCTCATCTGTCTGCCAAATGTGGCTTTTGGGCTGATGATTCCCAAAGCAGGGGATCTACTTTGCAAGACTTATTCTGGAAGTTTCAGACAAAAACATTTACCTGTTTCTAAGGAATAGACAAGGGAAAATACTGGATTTTTGTTCCTGATGAAAAAATATATATTTTAAAGTTTTTCTTATTAATTTTGTTGTGAAACAAAGCCTGAGATTAGGCAGGGAAGTTTTTCTGTGTCAAGGATCATCTTTCAACTACACCTGTAAAAATCTGCTATACTTGGCCCACCCAGACTCCTCTCAAGAAAAAAAAAAAAACAAAACACACTATTTAAGCAAGCCCAGCACGAACTGGGAGTTGGAACTGAACTGCAAATTTCTCTGAAGACTCCTCCTATTCTCAGTTCACTGTAACATGCAGCTGAGCAAAACATTTCCTGTAATTAAAGTATAAGAGGAGAACTTGTAAAGGCACTTTTTATCCTCCATGACACATTGGCTTAAATTTGAAGAAGGGAAGCTGTGACTGGATGCAGAGTTTGGAACTGTGACGATAGAGACTGAGAAGTAAAGACATTTTCTAAGAGGAATCAGTAGTGCAATTGGGCCTGCCTGGACAAATACCAAGGATGGAAACAAATACAGCAGGCAGGGGAAATTGCCCGATGGAAACATGTGTGGAAGCAGAGAAAGGAAGGCAACAAAATGTTGATACATCCTTTCAGCAGCAGGAACAGAGCTCTACACTGCCAAATCAGTTTGTCATTAGGAGCAAATTTACAATCTAACTTCCTTCGTGACATATGGAGTTGTGTTCAGAGGTGTATTCACCAGCAACAGAATCAGTGTAAACCATAAAGTTGCAAAAGGCCTCTACCTTCCAGACAACAGGAATTAGGTATGCTGAAAAAGCTGTGCTTAGGCTGCTTGGACATTTTGAAATCATGCAGCAGAGATAGTGAGAGAATTCAATTTCTCTGGGCAATGCATAAACCGATTGAGACTAATACTCCTTTGTAACCTGGCACCTGGTCTCCTCTTGTACCAATGAGCAGATATCTAGGGAAGCATGAAGCAATATTTCCCCCAATGCACTCTTAAAATCTCCAATGAGATAGGAACCAGGATCTTCCTGGACCAAATCCAATGTCTCAGTGATGCATCTTTCCTTTTTCTCCAATGAAGATACGTGATTACTCTCTCAAGCTGAGGCAATTTTAGGCACCAGGACAGGATACTTCTTTAAGTGAAGTTATTCTCTTAGGTTATTTTGACCCTTTTGCTGGTCAATTGCACCTAAAGTCCTAGTTCTCATATTTAGAAAATGAGCAATCATTCCTTATTCTGTTCCCTTATCTATCACATTTATCAGTTTACAGACCTTTATAATAAAATCACAGAATCACAGAA
>WBNH01005115.1:50164-75464 GCA_013401255.1 Urocolius indicus | reverse complement strand
CCCCACCCTGTGTCACGTCATGTCACTGCAAGGGAAGTGTGATGTCCCCTCCCCGTCCCCCCCCACGCTTCGGGATCCTTCGAGACGGGTCCTTGAAGGTGCCCACGGCCACGGGAAAGAGCCAGCCAGAAAAAAACCCTGAAGACACACGTTTATTTTTAAGCCTTGCAGGGTCTGGAGGCTTCTCAGCGTTGCCCGTGGAGAATGGAGAACTTGCCTGTTGTCAACAAGTTCACCTTGATCCCTCCCAGAGAGGACAAACAGCCCTATAAACTTGTGTGCCCTGGGGCAGGGCCCTTGTTGTTGTTTTCCAGCTGGGATTTGGGCAGTGGGGACACTTTGTGCTGTGCCCAACTCCACAGAAACCCTTCGAACCTCCCTTCCTGGGTGATTTTTACCTCCTTGAGAGGCAGGGGGGCTATTTTTCGAGCTGTTAATGCTTTTGCAGCTCAGGAAAACGCGAGGAAACGGGAGAACAATTCCTTTTTGGAGCCACCCAACAAAGCTGGAGTAGGAAAAAGGGGGCTCATGATGCCTCCCCACCCTGCACGAGGAAACAGGGATGTGTTTATGTTGGGGGTTGTCTCCGTTGTCCTTTGGAACTTGTTTGCCCGTGTGTGTGTGTGTGTGTGTTTTCTGGCACACACCCTGTTTTTCTCTCCCTCTCTGCCATCCTCCCCTTTCCCCGGAGTCAATTCTCACCTGGTGGTGACTATAAACCGATAAACCCACCAGATAAAACCCTGAACTCTTTCCCTGCCGAGCCTTGGGGCCCGATGTCCTCTGCTGGGAGGTCATTAATTCACCATCAGCTGCATCATGGAGGAACCTGCAGCTTGTTCCTGCTGCCTCTGGTACGGAGGAGCTGGTCCCATTGTCTGTGGGGATGGAACGGGGCGGGGGGGGGGGGGGAACCAAACAATCCAGGTGAAAGGTTAAGGAAGAGCTGTGGGCTTGTTCTAATTTGGCCAAGCGAGGAGAGCCGTCTCCTGCAGCCCTGCCAGCGGTGGGATATGTCATCCCCAAGCCCCCAGCCTGGCTCCTTGCCCAAACGTGTTTACTCGCTCCCTCTCTGGTTTCTCTCTTTCCAAGAAAGCTGCTGGCTCTGAGGCAGACAAACACATTCCAGCCATGTCAAAGGACGATGGAGTCCTGAGGCAAAGGGCTTGCCAAAGACGGGGTCCCAGGCGCGTTCCAGATTCCCCTTCAGCAGCCCATCAGCTCTTGCCCTTTGCTCCCCTGACCCTTCTCCCTCTGGAAACGGCCTTTCAGTGGGAGCTGGAGAAGCTGGGACTTGGTTCTCGAGGTTTCCCACGCAAGCAGCACCCCAGATGGAGCAAAAGCTTTGCAACCTCCCCCCACCCCACCCCAACCCCCCGAGAACTGTAGCTTGTGGACAACAGAAGCTTCAAAATGCACACGTCCAAAACCACATGAAGAGAGGAACATAAACCTGCTGGATTTCAGCTCTCGGCGATTTCCTTGCCCCTACTACTTGTTTTTTGAGGCATTCACCCCCCCTTCTCAGCTCATTTCCCACAGGGACTGTGGTGTGGGGAGGATCTCCCTACGTTTAAGTGAGAGTGAAGCTGCTGCTGAGGGTGGGTGGATGGGGGAGTGTGGGCAGAGCCGTGTCCTTCCCTGGCCAGGGGCAAGAGCCCGCAAGGAGAGCTGCGTGACTAAGGCTTGATGCTGGGGATAACCCGTTTCAAGAGCTTCAGGGTTGGGCTGAACGAGAAACCAGGCCCTGGGGTGACTCATTGGGAGCTGAGGCTGCTGCCCTGGGTCATGGAGAAGGAATTGGGTAAGGCCGAGAGGGTGATGCAGCAGCATCCAGCTGCCTTTCCTCCCACCACCCCTCTGAATCCCACTTGTAATCAAAGCCTGGTGCTGATAAAAACCAGTTTATGGGGCTTTTTATTTTTTTTTTGTTTCCCCCTGGTCTAGGTTATCAGGAGCCCTTTTGTTGCTCAGAGGAGCCCCATTCCCTCTGGTGGCTGCTGTCCTGTGGCTGCTGTCCTATGGCTGCTGTCCTCTGCCCCCATCCACCAGACAAACCCTCTGCTGAACCCTGAGCTGCTGCGAGAGCTGGTGAGTTCCTCCCAGTGGCTGCAGCCCTGGAGCTTCTCCATGCTGTTTTCTCCATTTGGTTTTTTTTCCCCCCACCATATATGGTTGCTTCCAGCAAATTCAAAGCAGGAGAGAGGGGAAAGGAGAGGGGGGGGGAGCTGGTGGAGGAGGAATGAGAGGGACACAAAAGAACTGCCAATGTCCCGAGCTAAGGGACAGAGCGTGCTTGCTGTGTGCGGTTGGGAGCGGAAAAAGCATTTCCTTTGGGGAGGTTGTTTATGTGCAGGGAACAGAACCAGTAAATGCTGTACTGGTTGTGTCTGGTGCAACTGGAAAACAACAAAAAAAAAAAAAAAGAAGAGGGACTGTAGAGCTGGGGTGGCTCCTGGAAAGCTGCTGCTTGTCCCACGCTCGGCTTCTGACCACGGCAGAGACTGAGCAGCAAAAAGAGCTGCCCCAAAAGGGAGGGTTTTGAGGTTTGAGAAGCAGTGAAGTGGCTCTGGTTCAGCTGCTGAATAAACCCAGCAGCTCTGGCTGAGGCTGGTGAAGGTTTGTGGTGTCTGGCTTTGAAGTCCCTGGGAGTGATTGTTTCCAGGGATCTACCAGAAAGAGGTTGGAAAGCGATTTCTTCAAGGGATTCCAGGATCAGCTGAAATAGGTCCCTGAAATGGATGTTTCCAGGGAATCTGCCAGGGATGGGTTGGAAAACTCTCTCTCAGGGGGTTTCCCAAACCAGCTTTGGGGTGTTTTTTTTGCCTGCTTTCAGCCACAGCAGCAGCTCAGGGCACTGCTGCCTGTGCTTTGTGGTGCTGAGCAGGCTGTGTACCCTTTGGAAACACTTTGTGTTGTAGATTGGGGTCCCCTTTTTCCCTTTCCCCTTCACACCTGAGAGGACTTTTCCCCCAGAGCCCCAGATTTCCAGCCCTTGCCAGGCAGCACGGTGGGAAATCTCTCCCTGACAGAAGGTTCTTTGCCTTCTGTTGGGGTTTCTTCACTTCTTTTCTGTCTGAATTGTGCTTTTGCAACAGAGGAAGGGAGAAACCCAGAACTAAGCGTCAAGGGGCTGTGACAGGAGGCAGAGCTCAGCCGTCCGTAAGGAAGGAGGAATTTGAGTTGAGAGGTTGGGAAGTCCCGTGGTTATCATCTGCTCTGGGCAGGAAAACTCAGTTACATCAGCTCTTTCCTCTGTCTGGGACAATGTGACTTCTCCCTGAGTCCCAGCACACAGCAGGGATGGCTCTTGGCTCCAGTGGCCAAACTTTCCTCTTCTAGGAGAAGAAACCCAAGCTCATCCCTTTTCCAAACCAGCTTTTGCCTGTGATGCCTGTTGGGTGTTAAAGATCTTGTCACAAAGGGAGGGGGAAAAAAGTGTTGTAAAAGCCAAAGATTCCCTGAGCTTCCATCTCTGCTTCATCTGTTTGTCCCTTGAGAGGCCTCAGCAGGTTCTGCAGGTGCTGCCAGAGCAGAGGAATAAGGAACTTTGGTTCCTTTCCAGCTCCTCTGAGGCTGCCAACGTGCTGGGAGCAAGGGGACCCTCACCAGAGATGCTCCTCACCCCAGACAACAAGCTCCTTCACTTAGAGAGCCGGGTGGGATGGGTTAAAACTGAGAGGATCAAACCCCTGTTTAGAGTTCCTTCCCCCTCAGCAGTCTCAGAACCTCGGTGGGAAGGTTTCGCTGGGGGTTGGGGTGAGGATGAACATCCCTTGAGGCTCTCCCCAAGCAGCCTCCTCATCCTCTGTGCTCTGTGGACATCTACAGTCCGGGCCAGGAATGACACAAGGAGACGTTTGCCACGGTTCCCAGACGGCTGATAAGAGCCGTTCAGGTTGGGCTGTGGCTGTGTTTGTGCCAGGCTGAAAGAGCTCTGACCTTCACCCCATGTCTTTGGGAGGAGGGAGCTGCTGAAAACGGGGGCATTTGCCACTTTCTGAAGGGCAAGGGGAGGTGGCACCTCCAGACACCTGGCAAATGCCACTGGCTGCTTCTCTCCTTGCTTTCCCTACGGTCTGAGGTTGTTTTTCACACTAAGCAAGGATACACGTGAGGTGCTGAGGGCTGTGGGTCAATGCTGGGCTGGGCAGGACCAGGGCTGGGGCTGCAGCAGCTTCAGGGGCTTTAACAGCCCAAATGCTGGAGTTGGTGTGATGTGAGCGCAGGGCTGAGGCTGCAGCAGCTTCAGGGGCTTTAACAGCCCAGATGCTGGAGTTGGTGTGATGTGAGCGCAGGGCTGAGGCTGCAGCAGCTTCAGGGGCTTTAACAGCCCAGATGCTGGAGTTGGTGTGATGTGAGCGCAGGGCTGAGGCTGCAGCAGCTTCAGGGGCTTTAACAGCCCAGATGCTGGAGTTGGTGTGATGTGAGCGCAGGGCTGAGGCTGCAGCAGCTTCAGGGGCTTTAACAGCCCAGATGCTGGAGTTGGTGTGATGTGAGCGCAGGGCTGAGGCTGCAGCAGCTTCAGGGGCTTTAACAGCCCAGCTTCAGGGGCTTTAACAACCCAAATGCTGGAGTTGGTGTGATGTGAGCGCAGGGCTGAGGCCGCAGCAGCTTCAGGAGCTTTAACAACCCAAATGCTGGAGTTGGTGTGATGTGAGCGCAGGGCTGAGGCTGCAGCAGCTTCAGGGGCTTTAACAACCCAGATGCTGGAGGTGATGTGATGTGTGTGCAGGGTCCCACAGCCAGACTGTGCCCATCCCCTTCCCCACAGCTCACACCGCTGCCAGCAGTGGCTGCTCAGCCCTGGATGAAGCCAAATCTCACCCTGCACCCTGGGCAGGAGCCCTGTGCAGAAACAACTGAGGCAGCTCTAAAATAGAACGAATCGCCCCGAGGCAGGCACTGAGCGCTCACGAGGGGGATTGGGGGGGGGGTGACAGGAGCTGGGGTGGTGTTTGTTTAGCGTTACTTAGCACGAGCAGCTTGTTTTGCAGGAACTTTTTTGGCTGCCAGCTTGCGAACTTTCACCTAGATTTTGCTGACCTTTTCCCTACTTGAGCTCCAAAGGGGCCTCCAATAGCCAGCGTGGCGGGGGGGGGGGAAAGGGAAGATAAGGAAGCTACAACTCTTGGCAGGAGCTGCTGCTGGATGAGATAAGTTTGTTATCAGCTTGCCCAGAGACTCAGAAGGAACCCAATAAGGGTGGAGAAGATCCCAGAGCGGAATTGGGCTGGAAGGTGTGTGAAGGGAGCGTGAGCAGCACGTGAAGAGCACAGGGGAGGAGGGAGGGGGGGGTGTGTGGAGGCTGCAAGGGGTGGGGGGAGATTGCCCAGGGGTTTCTGGTTTTGGGGTCCCTCTCTGGAGATGCCCATCTCCAGGGGTTCCTGTTGCTGTTCCACTCTGTTCCGTGGTGGCTTCGGTGAGTGGGATCTCGTGGTTTTGCTGGAACCACCCAGCGCAAAGGAGTTTTGGGTCCTTGCAGAGAAGTCTCAAGGGGTGTGAAAGTGGCTCCCTGAGTGGGAAGCAGACAGTGCAAGTTCCCTTCATGCTCCTCGTGCCAAAGCAGCAGGAATGCGAGGAAGTGGCTCACCCTGAGCTGAGCCCGTTGCAGCCGCTGGCCCGGCGCCCGCTCCCCGCGCGTGACGTTGCTCGAGGCATTGGCCACGACCAAGAGGAAGCCAAATCCAACCCCGAGCTCTGGGGGAGGAAGTTCTGTCCTTGGCCTTTAACACCTCACCAACAAAAACCTGCTGGAATTTGGCAGGAAACACGCCAAGGAAAGGTGCTTTTGAACCAGCTTGAAGACCTGCTTTGGAGCTGGAAGGCTCTGGTTTGCAGGTTAGAGGTTTGGCAGCTCCAGCAGTGGCTGTGTGCCCTCCCTGGCAAACCTGCCCACCTCTGCTCATCAGGCTGGTTTACAATCCTACAACGGTGAGGGCTGGAAAAGGGACCTCCAGAGACCATCTAGTCCAACCCCCCTTGCTAAAGCAGGTTCCCCTCAACCAGGGGGCACAGGAACGTGTCTGGGAAGGTTTGGGAACGTCCTGAGCACACGTTTAGGACACAAAAAGCCACTTCTAATGAAGATTCAAGTGTGGCTGCAACAGCTCGTGCCCCAAGGCCTCGCTGCTTCTCTGGCTCGGAGAAATCAGAGGTGGGATGTGCGAGGAACAGATTGGTTCAAGGCTTCTCACACCTTCCTGGTGCTGCCTGTTGTTGACAACCCCCTCCCAGGGCAGGCGAACTCCAAGTCTCATCCATTCTGGGAATTCCTTTGCTCCAGCTGCCTAGATTGGGCATCTGGATATAGAACAGCCCGAATTGGACTTGGTTATGAAAGTGCTGGCCAGTGTTGCCAGTGGCTTTTTTAGCAGGTGACGTGTGGTAGGAAATTCAAGGGCTGGATTCCCAAGTCTCGCTGACGTCAGTGGAAACGCTCTCGCTGACACCGGTGGGACTTGGCTCCACTCCTACCTTCCCACTCTGCTGTTTCAGGCTGCAATCTGTCAGGGGTGGAAAGGTCTCTGGTGGTTTTTTTTCCTCCTCACAGGCTTCAGCAGCACGCCTTTGGAAGGTCTCTTGCTTCAGCTGAAGATGCAGAGGGCAGGATGGTTTGGAGGATGGATGCACGTCCCTTCTGCTTTGCTGACCCTTGGCCAGGCTGCAGCTCGGCTTCAAGCGTCTGCATCACACGTGAGGGAGGTGGTGGCCTTGGCTGTGACGTGCTGTGACTCCCCAGCTCTGCTCCAAGCACAGTCAGAGCTTCAGACCTCTCTGTGAGCTGCTTTTCCAAAGTCAAGGAACATCCAGGTGACGCCCTCGGTCATATGGTTTAGCGTGAGGTTGTCCTGTGAGGAGCAGGGAGCTGGACTCGATGGTCCTCACAAGTCCGTTCCAGCTGGGGATGATCTAATTCTCACAGGCTTTGGAGTTTGTGGGGTGGGTGAGGTGTGAGAGGTCTTGAATCCACCTTTCCCAGGCAGACTCAGGAAACTCTGCTTTGCCTTGCAACGGGATCAAAAGCCCTTGGGGATCGTTTCGTTGCCCTTTCCTGAGTGGGACATTTCTGAGCACGTTGGGAAGAGTGTGTGTGAGTAACAGCCCTCCTGCAAAGCTCATGCAGGGTCACCTCCCCCAGCTTCACATTGCTGGTGGGTCCTGGGGACTCTTCTGTCCCCACATTATGCTTGTGAAGGTTCCCAGGGGCTGAGTGTGGCTTCCCTCACCTATAAGGTGACCTACAAGTGTCATCCCCCAGTGAGACCTTCATCTCTCTATTAGGAAACCCCTCCCTTCCACCTTTGCCCTTGTTGATTGGCTCTGATGGCCAAAACATGAAGGATAATTATATTTTGGGTCATAAAATCTGTCTGTGACGCTGTTTCTGGCAGTTGAGGAGTTGCCACCCTGGGAGTGGTTCCCTTTTATTACCAAACACAGGCAATCCTGTTCCTGTAAGGAGCTCCAGTACCATCCACCCTGAGGATTTTATCCCTTGGGGGAAGGGGGCAGGACCTGGAGTGGTCCTGCAAAGTGATGGAGTGGAGCAGCAAGGCAGCCTTGGCTTCCTCTCCACATTCACTTGCCTATATATATATATATATAGCTCCCTAGAATGCTCCACAGCAAAGGCAGCAGTGGGTGGAAGCTGAGCTATTATTTGTCTTCACCTGCTGCTGCCGACCAAAGGAGTAAAAAGAGACAGATGACAGGAAATGAGGGGCTTCAAAAATAGGCACCTTTAATGTCAAAAGGCTTCAGGGCTCAGCCAGAGCAGCTCACGGTGAGCAAGCAGAGAGACTCTCACGCTCCTCGCCGCGAGCTGGGAGGGGGAAACCTGCTGAGACAGCAAAAAAAACCCCATTTCCCTGTTTACTCTTTGTGCCCTCAGCAGAAGCAAAACAGAGGGGGAAAAAAAACCAACCCCACAACCAACCAACCAACCAACCAACCAGAAAACTGACCAGAGAAACTGCAGATGTCCTGGAGCATGAGCCCTGAGACCTCCCTCGGTGGCTCCGCAGATGCTCCGTGGCTGGAGGAGCTGCAGTTCTCTGCCCCTCTCATGGAATCCTTACGGATGGGAAAGACCTTTAGGATCACTAATCCTTTGCCCCCACGAGGCTCGGTGAGGTTTTTACCAGCCCTGCAGGGCAGGAATGACAATGGGGTTTAATTCTGTGAACCCTCTTTATTAAAGACCCCCCCCCTCAAGAGCCTTTTGCACACAGAGGCTGTTTCTGGTGATCTGAACCTCTGTCTGCTTTGCTGAAACCTTCTGTAACGCAGCAAACATCTCTCTTGGACTCAGCTTGGTGTGTTTCTTGCCAGCTCCACGTCTTCGTGGCCGATTCCCTTTTGCAAGTGAAAGCCAGGCGCTGGGTCAGGCTGGAGCAGGGGCTCTGACAGTGACAGAGAGACTTGGGCCCAAGGGAAGGGAATACCAAGGTTGTCTTTTTTATCCTCACTGAAACTCAACGCTGCTCCAAAGTTCAGAACTGGCTATATTGGGTTCTAAACAGGTGCCAGGGGCAACAAAGGAAAATAGCAACAGCAGCCTGAAATGTCAGAGAGCGGCCGCTCTGCAGCTCCTGGTGCCGGGAATCAGCTCGTGGCTGAGCCAGAGAGAGGAGAAAGCAGCAGGGAACAGTCATCTCAGCCCTTGGACCTGGGGCTTTGAGCCTTTGGGCTTCGCCTGCTAAAGACTGGGATCTGGCCTTTGAGCCCTTTGGTTGTGAATCGGTTCCTGAGTAAAGCTCTGAGGTGGTGCCTCTGGCTGAGGGACGTGCAGCAGGTTCATGGGGAGGAGGCTTTGGAGGGACAGAGGGGCTTTCTAAGCCTGTCTTCACTCAGTATGTTCCTTTCTCTTTGCCACAGCTGCAGTGGGGGGGACAAAAAAAAACAGGGGCAATGCCTCAGAATCCAACAGAAAACAATTGCAACTTGCCTCCAGGAGAGGAACCGGGTCCAGTCAGTGCTGAAGGTGTGAGGATGGTGGGTGCAAAGTGGCATCTCACTGTCTGTCATCTCCACAGGTCCCACTCCCCGCTCCCTCGTGGCTCCAGGGACTCTTGATCCAGGCTGAAGCATCTCTGGCTCTGCACGGCGGGAGGCTGGAGGCAGCAGCTCTCTGCAGTTACCACCATGGACCGGCTGGGTGCTGGGTGAGGCACCAGCCAGAGTTAAAAGTGCACCGAGCCAGCCCAAAGCCCAGAGGTGAAGAGGAGGAGGAGGAGGAGGAGGGAGGAAGAAGAGCAGCGTGGGCACCCCGCCCCAGCCTGGAAGATGTGCAGCTTCTCAACATCGGCGAGGAAAACTCTGGCATCTTCCAGCGCCCCGTGAGCCGCCATGGTGAAGTTGGCATCCCCTGAGGTCACCACGTCGAAGACACACGACTGGAAGTAAAGGTCCTCCACGGGCAGCGTGGCTTTGCAGAGCGCCCTGGCCGCCGCCTCTGCCGCCGCGCGCCCGCCGCGCCGCTGGCTGCGGGAGATGCGCTGGCTGCGGGGGCAGCCGCTCACACACAGCTGCAGGTCCTGCTCCTCCGTGAACGCTCGAGTCACCTCTTCAGCTGCCCGGATGGAGAAGGAGAGCTGACGGCCCGCCTGCCGCACGGCGATGGTGGTGCCGATGTAGGCGGCGCGGATCTCCACGTGCCGCCCGGGGCTGAGCTCGCGGATGCTCAAGCTGCCGCCGCCGGGCCGCTCGCCGCCGTTCACCGAACCGTCCTGGAAGGCAGCCGGGAGGTTGTCGAGCTCGGCCTGGTAAACCTTCTGCTCGATGCATTCCTTCATGTTCTTGAAGATGATGGTGAGCTGTGGAGAGGGGTCACACAGGGTTTGGTTTCCTTCGCTGGGTGTGAGAGTGGTGGCTGTGTCCAACCTCCCCCCAGCCCCAGGCACTGGCTCTCCAGGGGAGGGCAAAGCAGGTTAGAGCCACCCCAACAGGGCAAAGCAGGTTGGAGCCACCCCAACAGGGCAAAGCAGGTTGGAGCCATCCCAACACATCTCCCACATTGCTGTCCAAGGGAAGGCGAAGCAGGTTGGAGCCACCCCAACAGGGCAAAGCAGGTTGGAGCCACCCCAACAGGGCAAAGCAGGTTGGAGCCACCTCAACAGGGCAAAGCAGGTTGGAGCCACCTCAACAGGGCAAAGCAGGTTGGAGCCATCCCAACACATCTCCCACATTGCTGTCCAAGGGAAGGCAAAGCAGGTTGGAGCCAGCCCACCAGGGCAAAGCAGGTTGGAGCTACCCCAACAGGGCAAAGCAGGTTGGAGCTACCCCAACACATCTCCCACATTGCTGTCCAAGGGAAGGCAAAGCAGGTTGGAGCCACCCCAACAGGCCAAAGCAGGTTGGAGCCATCCCAACATGTCTCCCTCCTCCCCAAACCTTCTCTCCCACATTGCTGCAGTCCCTGGGGGAAAGCAGCGGTGTTTCCATCTTTCCTCCCTTCTTTAGTGCTTTAAGCAACTGAAAATGGAGCCAGACGGACTGTGTGCAGGTGACCCGTGTGGCCACACACCAACCCATCCCCACTGGTAGGTCCCACTGGTCCCCTCAAGGATCTTCATCCATCCCACTTGTTCATTCATTCCTGATCCCACGTGGGTTTAGCTGAAGCTGTTGCTGCTCTCCCCAGCCTGAGAGTCCCTCCTCAAGCTGTTAGAATCATACAATCACTTTGGTTGGAAAGTGATTTAGGATCATCGAGTCCCACCCCTGCCCTCACCCTGCCCAGCCCAGCACTGACCCACAGCCCTCAGCACCTCAGCCCCACGGCTCTGGGATCCCTCCAGGGCTGGGCACTGCCCCAGCTCCCTGGGCAGCCTGGCACAGGGGCTGACACCCCTCTCAGGGAAACAGTTCTGCCTCAGCTCCATCCTCACCCTCCCCTGGAGCAGTTTGAGCCCGTTTCCCCTCGCCCTGTCATTCATCCCCATTGCTGTGTCCCAGAGCTTACGTGGCTTCACCCCCAGCGTTACCTTGCTGGTGACCGTAGCGTCGGAGCCCTTCGCCACGGGCGAGCTGGTGGCTTGCACAAACAAGTAATCATTGTCCAAGAGGGGCCAAGAACCCTCCACCCTGCAGGTGTGGAAGTCGTGGTGGAAGGTGCGGACGTGGGGGTCCCCGAAGGCAGCACAGTGCCGGTAGCTGGGGGGTTGCCCGTGCTTGTACGCGAAGCTTTTCTCGTAGTCGCAGACGTCGAGAGCCTCGAAACCTCGGTGGTGACCCCCGGGGGGTCTGGGACGAGGTGGGGACGTCGGTCCTTCCTTGGAGCAGTTGTTTTGGATCATCAGGTCCTCGATGCCGTGCACGGCGGAGTGAAAGGCCAGGTCACCGCGGCAGGTTCGGGCCGTGCGGCGCGTGCAGCGGGAGTAGGAGCGCAGGGCCTCGCACTGGGCTGCGCCGCGCCGCGAGCCGAGGCTGAGCGTGGCCGCCACGTACTCGGAGTTACAGCGAAGGATCTTGCACTGGGGAGATACTGGGAGAGACAAGAAAGGGTAACCCCTGAGGGAATCTGGTAGGGGAGATGCTTCCTAGACACAGCGATGTCCCTTTGGGTTTGAAGGAGGGGAGTGGATCCGTGGTGTTGGGGGGGATGGTCACGGGCCCAGAAGGAGCCATAGGATCATGGAATCACTGAATGGAGGGGTTGGGAGGCACCTTTAGAGCTCATCCAGTCCAAACCTCCTGCAGAAGCAGCTCCCACCTAGATCAGGTCACACAGGAACGTGTCCAGGGGGTTCTTGAAGAGCTCCAAGGAAGGAGCCTCCACACCCTCCCTGGGCAGCCTGAGCCAGGGCTCCATCACTCAAACACTGACAGAGCTTTTCTTATGTGTAAAGGGACCTTTTTGTCTTCCAGCTTCACCCCTTGTCCTGTTCACTGGATACCTTCCAACCTCCTGACACCCACCATTGATAGACTTTTAACTATTAATGAGCTTCTCCCCTCAATCTCCTCCAGACCAAACAGCCCCAGGTCCCGCAGCCTTTCCTCCTATGAAAGATGCTCCAGTGCCCTGATCATCTTGGCAGCCCTGCCCTGGCCTCTCTGCAGCACTTCCCTGTCTCTCCTGAGCTGGGGAGCCCAGCACTGGCCACAGGACTCCAGATGAACCTCCCCAGGGCAGAGCAGAGAGGGAAAAGAAGTGACCTGGAGACGTGAGATGGTACCTGTGGTGTGATCATGGCCAAGAGCTTAGGGCAGCAGCTGTGACTGTGACTCTGGGACGTGACTCTGACGAAGATGTTTTACCCCAGGACTGGCCAGGGGACAATCCCTGAGCTGGGAAACCCCTTTTGTCCCATTTCAAGCTCAGTCTTTCAGCAGAGGTTTGACTGCACTAAGGACATCCCGTCCCTCAGCTGTGATTTCTCCAGCCACATACCACAGCTCCAGGAGAGCCAACAAACATCAGCAGCTCGTAATGAGCCCCTGCTCATTAATCAGAGGGGTTATAAAGGAGGTGAACTTGAGCTGGGTGAGGTGCTGGGCAGTGAATTGAGGTTTTGCAGGTCCCAGCAGAGCCTCAGGGACGTGGGAAGGAGAGTGAGGGGCTGAGCGATGGTGCCTTTAGCCAGAAGCCCTTGACCTCTGGCTGTGCCCTGCTCTCCTCTTCTCTGGGGATAAAACAGAGCTTTTTAGGGGCTCTCCCAGGACAGACTCTGCAGGAGAGCAGGGGAGATGCTCTCCCTGCTGAGGCTGCCCTGGCAGGGGATGCCACCTGCCCATCCCTCTGGCTCTGTTGGGCCAAAGGCACTCGGATCCTGCCCAAACTTTGTGTGTGTCATGAGAGGATCTTCTCCTTGCTCTGGTCACCTCCTGGGAACTCAGCCATGCTTGTACTGTCCCTGCAGCTCCCAGGGGTATCATTGCCAGAGAGGTGGCTCTGCACATGCAGTCCCTTACCATGCCTGCAGAAGAGGAGGAGGAAGAGAGCTCGGAGCAAGAAGCTGGAGCTTTCCAGCTGCCCTGGGCTCTTACTGGGAGCAGCTTTCCCCATTCCAATCCATGCAGAGAGCCTGGGGGGGTTGCTCAGCTGCTGCTTTCTCTCTGCTTCATTCAGCAGGTTCCCCTGGAAGCAAAGCAGAGGTGGGATGTGAGAGGTGACCAGCAAATGGAGTGGAGCTCAAACTGAGTGGAGCCTGGAGCTGCCCTGCATGGCCTGGCTGTACCCAGAGGCTGCGAGCAGGGGTGATGTGTCTGTGCTTGGTGCCTGGGGCAGCCCCAGGACTTGAGCTGCTATTGCTGGTAAGTGTGAGCTGCAGCTGGGGTGGGGAGGGGAGGAGACACAGTTCTCATTCCACTCTCAAAACAGGAGAAATCACAGCTCTCCCAGCTCTGTCTGGCACCTTTCAGCTCCCTTTGCTGTGGCTGCAGATAGAATCAGAGAATCTCTGAATCATTTGGGTTGGAAAAGTCTTTGAAGCTCCTGGAGTCCAACTGCTCCCTTCACTCTGCCAAGCCCAGCACCAACCCACCTCAGCTCCATGGCTTTGGGATCCCTCCAGGGCTTGGGACTCCTCCAGCTCCCTGGGCAGCCTGTTCCAGTATCTGGGAACTGGGAACTAGACTCATGTTTGCTGTGTACTGGTGAGCAAGGCACAGGGAGGCTGTGCTCTGACCTTCCTCTGCTCAGGATCAGTGCTTGCTCTGTCCTGTCTCACCAGGCTGAGCATCTTTGCCAGGGTTCACAGGAGTTAGTGAGCTCCCAGTATCCCCCCTACAAAGTCCTCTGGAGCTGTGACACCCACAGGACCCCAGGCAGGGCAGCAAGAGAATCCCAATTCTCCCTCTGTTCAGGGCCACCTGCACCTGAGACAGGAGCCTGGGGCACCTTTAGGTGCCAGCACCCATGGCCAACCCCTCTCCCCTCATCCCAGCTTTGCTGCAGCCCCACTCACCCCCTGGCAGCCTCCTCCAGAGATGAGCTGGCTCCTGGTACAGAGAGCTCCTTCCCCCGTGGGCACACAGGCTGGCTTGTCCTTGTCACCCAGCTCTGGATGAGATCCATGGGCCAACAGGCAGGAAAATGCCACCTTGAGCCCTGGGCACCTCCATGGCCTCACAGAGGGACAGAAGCCGGGCTACTGGTGTGGCTGTGCCGGGCAGGGGGTGCAGGGGCACCGTGCTCCCCGGTTACCTTTGCTCCGTCCTCTTCCCCCCGCAGGGCAGGGGATGGGTGTTGAAATACATCTGCCTAAATTTAGACAGGCTCAAGCCCAGCCAAGAACAACAAGTGGAGGGGGCAGAGGGGAACGGTGTGTGGCAACCTGGGGGGTGGGCAGAGCAGCCTGAGGAGGAGATGGGAACCTCCAGAGCTGGTGGCAGCGGGTTGTGGGGTGCAGCAGTGGCTGTGGGTGCTGGATGCCTTGGAGGAGCTGCCTGGGGTGATCATAGAATCACTTTGATTGGAAAAGCCCTTTGGGATCACCAAGTCCCAGCCCTGACCCTCAGCACCTCAGCCCCACGGCTCTGGGATCCCTCCAGGGCTGGGCACTGCCCCAGCTCCCTGGGCAGCCTGGCACAGGGGCTGACACCCCTCTCAGGGAAGAAATTGTTCCTGAGCTCCCCTGGGGCTCCCCTTCTCCTGTCACTTGGGAGCAGAGACACTGACCCCCAGCTCCCCACAGGCTCCTGTCAGGGAGCTGCAGAGTGCTCATGTGGCTCCATCCCAGGGGATGGCACCTGGGGGGAGCTGAGGGTCGGTGACACTCCCCTGGGGCAACTTGAGGCTGTTTCCTCTCATCCTGTGACTTGTTATTGAGGAGAGAGAGAATCAGAGAGTCATTTTGAGTTGTTAAAGCCCCTGAAGCTGCTGCAGTCCCAGCCCAGCCCAGCCCCACAGCCCTCAGCACCTCAGCCCCACGGCTCTGGGATCCCTCCAGGGCTGGGCACTGCCCCAGCTCCCTGGGCAGCCTGGCACAGGGGCTGACACCCCTCTCAGGGAAACAGTTCTGCCTCAGCTCCAGCCTCAACCTCCCCTGGGGCAACTCCAGCCCCTTTCCTCTTGTTACTGGGGAGCAGAGCCTGACCCCCAGCTCCCTGCAGCCTCCTGTCAAGGGAAGGTCAGAGAGTGCTGCTGCCTCCCCTCAGCCTCTTCTCCAGGCTCAACACCTCCATTCCCTCAGCTGCTCTTCATGACACTTGTTTTCTAGCCTCTTCCTCAGCTCTGTTGCCCATCTCTGGGCACTTTCCAGCACCTCAGTGTCTTTCTGGTAGTGGGTGGCCCAAAATTGAACAGGATATTTGAGGTGCAGCCTCGCCAGTGCTGAGTGCAGGGGGACAGTCCCTGCCCTGCTCCTGGGGAGATTCCTGTGCACTGAGTCCCCCAGGGGATACTTTTTTTTGTCCATGTTTCTCATAGTTTTCTCTCCTGGGCCACAGCCAAGCCCCAAATGCAAACGTGCTGGGCCAAAGGTGGTTGTTGTCCCCAGGGGTTGATGAACTCAAGGTCCTGGGTGCAGGGAGCAGATGTACAACCCCCTGTCCCTGCAGGGAGGAGAAATGTCCAGGTCAGGCTTTGCCAGGGGTGGACAGTCCATTTAGGATCCCTGGCTTGGAGGGATTGAAAGCAAGTCCCTGGGTGCTCCCAGCACCCACAAACCCCTTTGGGAACCCATCCAGAAAAGCTTCCTAACCCAAATTCCTGTTCATCTCCAGGTTTTTGCTCTTCAGGGCAGGGACTGATGATGCCTTCACACCCAGATGGAGCCCAGGAGAGCAGATGGAGCTTAACCAAAGTCCCTCAGGTACCTCCTGGTGCTGTTGCTCCCGAGTTCTGTCCCCACCTCACAACCAGTTTAGGGATGGGAAGGAGACAGGGTTTCCCTCTCTGACCTTCTCTCCTGCTCCAGCCCCAGTGTGAGCCCTCTGTGCTGGGGTGGGTCATGGCAACTGCACACCCAGGGGAGTTTGGGGAGGAAAAGAGGGATTTTGTTGCAGAACAAGCTTCGATCTGCAGCCAGGGTCTTGTTTGAGGTGGAAAAGTACATCCTGGGGGCAATGGATGGAGGGAAGGGAACAAATGAGAAGGATCTGGCTTCAAATCCCAGCTGGGATTTAGAATCATAGAACCATTAAGATTGGAAAAGGCATTTAAGGTCATTGAGTCCAACCATTCCCAGCAGCAGCCACTGGAGGAGGAGGAGGAGGAGGAGGAAGGCTTTGGGTGCCTGTGGGGGTTTTGGGGTGTTTTCTTCCTTCACTCTGAGGGTTCACAGAGGCTTTGCAGCTTTTCTCCACGCCCAATATTTATGCCCTGGGTGTGGGTTACCCAGTAAGCAGGGAGTGGAAAAAAAAATGTTGTTTAAAAAAGAAAGAGCCGTGTCTTGGTGCAAAACCTCATCCTGCCCCTGCCCCAGGAGCCTGGGGCCTCCACATCTGCTGCCTGCCCGAGGCTTCCCCAACCTCCCGGGTGAGTGGGCAGGTGGGAATTCCTCTGCAACAGGAGGAGGCCTCTTGGCATCCCAACCAGCTCCTTCCTTCGGATGGGGAGGGGAAAGCTGGGACAGAGCGAGCAAAGCTGGGAGCCTCGGGGTGCTGGAGCCCAGGGGGGATGGGGAGTGAGGTTGCTTCATGTAGCTGTGAGATGGAGCCATCGGCGGCTTTGACAGCGTCAGGGGGAAGCAGCTTCTCTGAGCTGCTGGGCTGAGGTTGGGGGTTTCTCCTGAGCTGCCAGAGTCCCAGCACCAAGGCAAAAGCATCTGTCACCAAAGTGCTTCCCACCAGCACAATCAGCTGAAGCTTTCGGGAGGCACAAGGCAGCGGATCCAATCAGCTGGGTCACCAAACCCCATCTCCAGAGCAGCTGATCTCAGCCAGCCCTGGAAAGCTGAGTTCAGGCAGGGTTTGGGGTTAATTTGAGTGCTTTTAGGAGATTTCATTTGCTCAGGGAGACCAGCCCCAGCTTGGCTGTGAGCTGGTATCACACCCATTGCTACCAGGAGCCTCCTGTCCCAACCCAGGTGAGTTTGTACCCAAAATGACCTGTGTGGATGGGGAAACTCAGCATCTAAAGAGCTGTTGGTTCTCTGAGGAGCTCACCTGCCTCTGTCTGAGCTGTGGACACCCTCCTGCCACCCACCAGTCTCGGGAAGAGCTCTGTCAGTGGATCTGATCATCCCTGGGCAAGTGGGACCAGGAAAGCTCTTGAGGTTGGGAGTCAGGGGGATGAGCCAAGCTGGGAGCATCATCCCTGCACTGCCCAGACCAATGTCCTGCAGCCAGAATCCCCCAGGAGCTGCAGGGAAGAGCTGAGCTGAGGCATCTGAGTCAGAAGAGGGGCCTGGGGAAGAAGGCAGGATTTTCTGCAGAGCTGGAACAGAGCGTCTTGCTTCTTCACCAAGTTCTGAGACCCAAAGCTCTTCAGTTCTGGAAACCCACCTGCACAGACCCAAAGCATCCACCCATTTCTCCATGCTGTGGTATAAACCTCCCCCACATCCCTCCCTCTCCAAAGATCCCAGGCACTTACCTAGACAAATCTACTCCAAGCAGCCCAAGGTTGGGCCACCCAAAGCTCCCAGAACCTCGGGAGCCAGGAGGGAGCAGCCGCTGCAGACGCCCTGTGCTCGCTGGGGAGGGAGCAGCAAACAGCTGAAGCTCAGGACAGCCCCAGCCCCAGGAGCTGAGGGGGGCTAAAGACAGCCTGTAAAAATAGCCACTAGTATTTTTGATCCTGAAAGTCAGATTCCAGTGGGGAGGGGAAAGGGAGGAAGGAAAAAAAAGAGGGAGAACCCAAAGGCTTCCTGACTGGCCAAATGTGCTGTGGTGAGGTGGATGTGGGGCTGGGGATCTCAGACAGGGGAGTTCTCCAGGCTCAGAGAGGAGAGAGTGGGTTGGGAATGCAAAGCACTGCTGGAAATTCCAGGCAGGTTCCTCTTTCAGCAGCATCTGCCTCCCTGAGTACGGGAGCACCCGTTCCTGGGAGCAAAGAGCCTGTGCCTGAACTGCTCCTGTCCTGCTCTGCCAAGGAGAGAGGTGGGAAAAACAATGAAAAGGCAACTTTGGAGGCAAATTTAACTCTTCTTCCAGGTTTCTCCAGCCCAGAGCTTCCCTTCTCCTGTGTCTGGGGAGTTCAGGAGGAGCTGGAGAAGGACAGAGACTGAGAGGATCAGAAATGTCAGGGCTACATCTGGAGAGGGAAGATGTGGAGAATCAGGGAGCTGTATCCTTCAAGCACATGAAGGGAAATCATCCATCCCATCCATCCATCCATCCAGCCATCCATCCATCCATCCATCCATCCTCCATCCCACCCATCCATCTCACCCTCTGCCCTTGCCTGGGCTATGCTGGGGGACACTGGTGTGGGTAAATCTCCATCCCTGGGCGCCTGCTCCGGGCTTGGGCAGCTGCAGGGAAGCGAAAAACAGATGTGAGCAGATGGGGTTGGAGGGAACAGGAGGAGCCCCCAGTCCCATTTGCTCTCTCCACCCCACTGAGTGTGGCAGATGGATGCTGAAGCCTCCAGTGCCCGGTTCCGAGCCGGTGTCTGTGTGATGTGGTGGGAGAGGAAGGTTCAGACCCCCCGGCAATGCTTGTGAGCCCAACCCCAACCCCACCGGCCTCCTGGAGCTGCCGTGAGAAGAGATTTGGGGCTGTGGGGAGCGCAGGTGAGTTTGGGACCCGGCACCAGGAGATGGCAGCAGCGCTTCAGGAGCAGCAGCGGGGCTGCAGGGATGAGGCAGCTCCTTGGGCAGGGACATCCCTGCCTGGCCACCCCCGTGTGTCTGCCGGGGACTGTCCCACCATTCCCCCCCGACCTCGCTCACAGCCCCCGAGCTGCTGCCAAATCTGGGCTTCTCTGCCCTGGGATGCTGCAGCAGCCCCGGGAGATGATGGAGATGGAGATGGAGAGGATGGAGATGGAGAGGAGATGGAGATGAAGATGGAGATGAAGATGGAGATGGAGATGGAGATGGAGATGGAGAGGCTTTGGCTTTTGGATCAGCAAAGAGGATGAGGAGCAGCTGCTGGGGCTTTGCTTTCCCAGAAATAACGCCCTTTCCCAGGAGCTGCCTCTGAAACGCTTCTCCTGAGCTTTTCCTTGGTTTTAGAGGGGATCTGGGGGAGGAGAAGGGTTGGGCTGGAGCAAGGGAGATCTTCAGGGAAGGGCTTTTTTTCTCCCTCCTGAATAGAAGGGAGTGAACTGGCTGAGCTTAACCCGGGAATATGAGCAAATGGTCGGGTTTGAAAGGGGGGGATTAAGAAAAAAAACACAACCCCACAAGCTTCAATTGCTGAGCTTCTTGAAGCAGGGAAATAGGGAAATATCCCTCCAGCATCGAGGGGGGAGATTGGAAACTGCAGGGAAGCAGCCAGAAACGAGCCAGAACACACGGCCCCACACGTGTTTGGACTCTGCCTCTGCCTTTAAAAGTGAGAATCAGGTAGTAAAAGAGAAGCAAAAGCCTTGTGCCTCAGCCCTGGGCCTGGTGTTGGCCACGACAGGCTGGGAAACATCCTCCCTGCTGGGTTTTCTGTTCCCCCTCCTTGATGTCAGACCCTGTTGGCTTTTTGAAGGGGGGGGGAATAAATTCACGCAATGGGGTTTTGCAGAGTGCTCTTTCCTTTTTAATACCCTCCCTTGCTCATTCGTTTCCCTTCTCCTGGCTCTGACAGGAGCTCCCAGATAACAACAGATGAGTGAAGAATAGAGATGTTTATCTGGAAAGATCTGGTAAGAGCCACAACTTTAAGGTGATGACATGCTCCAAGAGCTCACTCCTCCCTGGGAAGCCAGAGCCCATCCCTCTGAGCCCTGAGGGGTGATGGATTCCTGTCCTGATCTTATAGAAATCCTATAGATTTCCTATAATCAACTTCTCTGGCTTTTGCTAAAGGTTACTTGTGGATTTTTTTCAACAGAGGAAAGAAATGAATTTAACCCTCCTGGATTTAAATCAAAGGTGTCAGGACTTTTAAGGCCACAAAACCCAGACAGCAAGAAGAAGGGTTGGGGGGAAAAGGATTCATTGAAGATGAAGAGAGATGGTCTCAGGCACTCCAGGGCTGCAGCACCTGATGGGTACCTGAGGATCTGGACCCATGTCAAGGTCTCAGCCTCTTTCTGCCAGAACAACTGTGCTGGGGACACATCAGCATTCCCAAAATGCCTCTTAAACCCCTTTGTTCCTCTCTGTCCATTTTTGACTTTAACCACCTTCAGCCTCATTCTTCACATAATCCCAGCTATGAAAACTTTTCAGGACTCCCCTCAGGGGAAGCTCTGCTGTTTGTTTTCCCTTCCCTGGCCAAGCCAAAGGGAACATTTCTTGCTTTATTGATCAAATGCCTCCTTTTTCACGTAAAGAAACAACTGCCCTGGAGAGCCAAGAGCTTGGCAAACAGCTGCTGCAGCTTTTCCTCAGGCAATCAGGGAAGGTTGAGCTTTGCCAAGGGGCTTGAAGTTTCCCCTTGTCTTTGTTTTGGGGCTGCCAGGGCATGGGGAAGGTGGGATGACACCCTCAAAGTGCTCCCAGGAAGCAAGTTATGGGAAAACAAAGAGGGAAATTTGGGGATAGAAATGCTTAAAATCAATCAATCAATCAATCAGCCCCTGTATCCATCCTGCTCTGACAGATTCCCCCCCCAAAATTGGGGGTTAAAGCCCCCCACACACACTCTGAATTCCCTGACTGGGATCTGGTTTTTTTTCCTGCAAGGTCTCTTTGGGGGTTCTGGGGAGTTTTTACCCATCCATGGACCAGGGGAAACTGAGGCACGAAGTGAAGTGGCCACGTGGTGCAAAAGCAGATCCCTTTTCAGGACACCCAAAGTCGGGTCATGGCCTCGATGCCTTCAGTGCCCCCCTAAACCAGCTCCATCCCCCCAGGGTGGTCTCCTTCCCCCCCCTCCCCCCTCCCAAGGGCCCTTTGGCCTCACGGGGAGGCAGGAGGAGCCTCCTCATCTCCCCCCATCCTCCCCCCTCCAGCCACCTCGAGGCTCCAGCTGCATTCACCAACTTTGTTTTCCACCGAAGCTTTTTCCCTTCCCCAGCCCTCGCCCTCCCCCTCCTTTCGCTGCCATTTGGGGAGAAGTGAGGCGTGAGCATCCTTTGGATAATGAGCTGTAATTAGCCTTGGCAGCAATTATCTTCCCCCCCCCCCCCGCAATTAGAAACACTTCTTTTTAAAAAGAAGACAAGAGAAGGGAGGGAGGAACCACGAAAAAGGGACGAAAAGGAAAGTGGGGAGGGAGGGGAGAAGGTGGAAGCCTTATTTAGCTCCATCCCTCCAGGACGGGTCCTGAGCCCTGGGGATGGGGGATGCTCCGCACTGCTGCTGCTGGGGAAAGGTTTGCCCAGTGCCTCAGTTTCCCTCGGCTTTGTACCTCTCTGGGTTCCCAAATCCAAGCCCTAGAGCATCCCTGGAGCTTTGGAAATCCCTGAAACCCGGAGCATCCCTCCAACCCGGAGCATCCTCGCAGCGTGGAGCAGGCAGCCCGTGTTTCCCTACCACACACCAGTTTCTGATCCCATCCCTGATCCCCACGAGCCCCATCAGCTCCCCAACGGCACCAGCAAGGTGAGAAAAGGCACCGTGAGCCAAACCTGGGCTCAAAGAGGCTTGGTTTGGGGTTCATCCATCCATCCATCCATCCATCCATCCATCCATCCATCCATCCATCCTTCCGGACCTGTCCTCCCCCCATACCCCAACCTCCCCCCTTCCAGCCCCGCTGCCATTCCCACTCAGCCCTTGATCTTTCGGACCCATGACCCTGATCTTCAGGCTGACAAGTGATGGATGGGCAGCGCCTCTGCTCATTTACCACGTCCTTTAAGATTTGGCAAAGCAGCCGAAAAGCTTCGGGCGGCCACCGGAGCGAGTGGGGGCAGACACGGGAGATTTATCAGAGGTGGGGAGATGGGAGGGAGGGAGGGAGGACAGCGGCCGTCTGTCCGTGGTGATTTATACCCCATCGCCCTGATTCAATTGGCCTTAGCTAATGATAACTAACTAGTCAGGGGCTGACCTTTCCCTGATGATGGAGGAGGGGGGAGACCGGGAGCTGGTGCTGGGAGGTGTCTAATGGGTATGTTTCTTCAGCCCAGACACACTTCTTTTTCAATATCCTTCTATTTTCCCCCCTAGAAGTGGTTTCCCAGATGCTCCCATGCACAGAGGATGCAGAACATCACATTCCCACACCATCCAAGGGCTCTCTGGGCTGCGTCAGCTCTGGAGGTGCCTGAGCTCACAGAGCCAGGAGCAAGGGAACCAAAGCAAGTGGAGCTGCTGGGATTTTAACCTGGAAATACATCCCCAGTGGGACATCTCACCCTTAGCCAAACTGAATGGGGTCAGAGGGGCTGCATGGGCATCCTTGAGCCTGATATGTCCTGGTTTTCCACGTTGTCCATCCCTCTGTCTTCTCCTCCAGCCCTTTCATGGTTCATCTCCAACTGCCCTCCACACCAGGGAGGGGGAACAGACTGGTATCTCCCTGCCAAGCCACGATGGAGGGGTTGAAATGATAAGAAAATGGTGGTTTCTGCCTTAAACCCCCCCCCCTTTTTGCCTTTTACCCCACTTTGATGTTGCTGCAGACAAAGTTTTCCCCAAGTGGGAAGGACATCAGCAGCTCAGAGACACCCCAGTGCCCTGAGCTGAGGTTAAAACCCAGTCAGAGCCTCCAGGAATGGGGATGGAGATCTTGGGACTGCGTTGCCCCGTGTGCCTTCGCCCTCCCCAGCCCTCCAGGTCTTGACATGTGGATAAAAACGGTGCTGAGGGGACAATTTCACGGAGATTAATCTCACACTGTGCTCGACATAACTTCCCCTGTGTTTGCAGAGGCAGCTCACAGATGCATTAGCCCCGACATCCCTTTTATTAGTCACAGTGGAGCAGGGAGGGTCTGCCCAAGGGCAGGGGATGGAGGAGCCTGACCACTCTCAGGGAACTGGAACATCCCCTGAGAGCCTTTGGGATGGTGCTGATGGGAGAGGGGAAACTTTCATCCTTGCTGCAGGCTGGGCTGTCCCTCTGCACCACCCTGGGCTGCCTTAGGGAGATTTGGTTCCCCCCTCAAGACAATAATCCCCTTGGGAGGTACTTGAGTGGTTTCTGCAGACTCTGGTTGATCCCAGCTGGGCCCATCCCTTCCTATCCCACACCAAATCTCCCCTAAAATTCCCTTTCTTGGATGCAACCCACTGCTTTCCCACCCCAAACACCCCCCCCCCGCCCGTGCCTGCCCAAGGCACCTTCACAGGGGGGATTTGAGCCTGCAAGAGGTTAAAGGGGGGGTAAAGTGAGGAAGGAGGAGAAGAGAAATCTCCCCACTGTGGTGTTTTAATGACGTTCCATGAAAGCTCCCCTTGGGGCTGGTTGCCAATGTGCTCCCCATTCTCATGGTAATGCTGAGACATCAGTACAGAGACTCTGCTCTCATCAAGGATGGTTTCTCTTCAAAGCTGCTCCTGGGAAACCCTTCACCCCAGACCTGGGTGAGTCACTGCTCAAACACCCCCACTATAGAGCCCAGTGGCCTTTTCCCTCCCCAAACCTGAACAGGTCTGTCTCCCTTTCAGGAGAAGTTCATTGAGTCCTGAGCTCTCCAGAGCAGTGGGACAGAGGGAGGGCTGAGGCTGCTCCAGGCAATGCCCAGGCTGGTGCTGCCACCCATCAAATCCTCCCGTTGCACAGAAAGTGCCTCAGTGCCACGGTGCCACGTCTGTCTGGTGCCCTGATGTCAGGGCTGGAATCAGCTCCTGGCACTGGGGCCACCTGGGTGAGTTCTCTGCAGGGTTTAGCACTGGTGGGGAGTGGGGATGTGGGGACACAGACCCCTGTGGGTGCTGCCAGTACTGTTGGAGCTCCTCCAGGTCGCTAAAATGAGGCACCGTGCTGGGAGGGGGGTGGCACAGCAGGAAGGGGGTGGGTGGGGGGTTGTGTAAGGGGCATCGAGGATGGGGATGTGGGATTGGGGCTGGAGGGTACATTGCAGAGTTGGGTGTATGCACAGGGATGAGGATGGCAGCAGCTGCACCAGGGATGGGGATGGAAGCACCAGAAGCACAATCAGATGAGGTTGGAAGCACCTCGGATGAAGTGCTCATCATCCTTCCTCCCCCAGCTCCCTCTGGGACAGCGACTTCAAAACTAGGGTAAAAAAAAAGACAGCTGAGGGTCTGACAGAGATGGGCTTTGATTCTGCTTTATTTAGTTTATATTATTTTATTGTCTCTTTATAAATAGTGCCCGGGGCAGTGAGTGTGGTTCAGCCTCTCAAAACCTCTCTTTTCTCCCTTAAATAGGGAAGGAAACCCACCTCCCTAACCCTCATTTCTGTCTTCAGGTCTCATCCTTGGGGGTCCCCAGCCATTGGGGTCCTTCATCCCTGGTCTCATCCTTGGGGTGAAGGAGGGGGTCTCATCCTTGGGGTGAAGGAGGGGGTCCCCTTGTTGGAGTTCAATCCTTTGGGGTCCCAGTCTCAGTGTTCCCATCCTTCATGGTCCCCATCTTTAGGATCCCATCATTGAGTTCCCATTTTTTGGGGGGGGGGGTCTCCATCTCTGTGCCCTCATCGTTGATCTCCCAACCTCGGGGTCTTCTCCTCTCCCTTTCCTCGGTGTCTCCCACCTTCACGGGCTCCTCGGGGTCCGGTCCACAGGGTCTGGCTGTCACTGCATGGAGCCGTAGGGCCAGTTGACGGCAGCGCCGGCGAGCAGCATGTCCCTGATGAGGGTCTCGATGGGGGTTTTGCCAACCAGGCGGCTGAAGAAGAGCTGCTGGATGCCGGGGGCAGAGACGCTGCGCAGGGCTGGCAGGCGCAGGAGCAGGCGGCCGAAGCGACTGGGCTGCCGCGGGTGCTGCCGTCGGACGTGTTCCTCCAGCGCACACTGAGACTTCTCCTGCACATCGGCCACTTGCCCCGGGTCCGATAGCCCAGCCGCGTCTGGGGGGGCACCGGGGAAACTGAGGCACGGCGGCCGCATCGCTCCTTCCTTCCCATCAACCCCACACCCTCCCTTAACCTCAGCCCATTGGAAACACTCACACCATTGAGCCCGGCCCTAACACACACCCTCACACCCCTTCAGCCCTTCCCAAGCCCCTCCCCATTAAGCCCCCATTAAACCCCCATTAAGCCCCCATTAAGCAGCCCACTCATCCCTCAGGGGCCCATTGACGCCCATTGAGCCTCCCAAGCCCCGCCCCGCTAAGCCCCGCCCATTTTCCCACGCTCCGCCCATTCATCCCTCACGCGCCCATTGACGCCCATTGAGCCTCCGCCCATTGAGCCTCCGCCTCACCAAGCCCCGCCCATTTTCCCACGC
>WBNH01005115.1:3038-27835 GCA_013401255.1 Urocolius indicus | reverse complement strand
CAGCCCCAGGTCGGGAGGGGGATGAGGGGGGGTGAGGAGGGTGAGCACAGCCCCATGTCTGGGGGTTGAGGAGGGGTGAGGGGGTTGAGCACATCCTCAGAGCACAAACCAGACACAGCTTTGGAAAAAGAAACAAAGGGAAAATATCTTGTTGTAAAATCTCTGCTACATAAAATCATCTGTGAGAGCCCTGACCCAGGCACAACTGCAGCCTCCCCCTGAGCAGGGGCTGCCTCCTGCCCACCCCCAGCCCCTGCACGATACAATAACCCCCAACGCTGGAAAACAACACAATTATCCATGTGGGATGTGCCAGGAATGAGCCTCAGCCCCATGGGAGAGGCCTGGAGACCCCTTCTCAGCTCCCTCCCAATCCCCCCCAGTCCTCAGCCCCTGCCAGCTCAGGCTGGAATCATCCCCAGCAGCTGGAATCATCCCCAGCAGGACCCCAAAGCAGGGTTGGGGGGCACACACAGAGCTGGAAGGGGCACACACAGAGCTGGAAGGTGTCCCTTGGCAGCCCAGCAGGGCCTGAGGTGCTCAGGGCAAGGAGCAGGGAGGAAGCACCACGGGTCATTCTGGCACCCAGCACAGAGCTGAGGAAGAGGCAGAGCACAGGCTCAGTTCCTCAGGGAACCTTCCTCCTCCTCCTGGGTACTTCATATACCCCCTCAGCACAGCCCCAGGGGGAAGCCCTGGGCCCTGCAAGGAGGAGACAGACCCCAAAACCCAGCTCCTCTGAGCCTGGGCACAGGGGGACCCCAGGGCAGGTACCACTGGGAGCCCCTTTCCCTGGGTCACTTTGGAAATGGGGCTTGAAAATCCCCAAAAGAACTTCAGCTCTTCAATTTGAACAAAAGGAGAGGGAAGGGAGGGGGAAAAATAATGCTTTTTTACCCCCCCCTCTACACCAAGAGGAACCTCTGTGGGTCCCCACAAGCACTGGAAAGTGACAGTCAGCAAAGGGAGGGGGGGCACAGTCTCCCCCCTTGCTGAGGGGAGCTGCTGGGTATGGCTCCAAAAGCTGCTGGTGAGGGGTCTCCAAGCCCCTCTGCACCTCCACGGCCACCGAGGCACAGGGAGGAATAGCCCAGATCTCCTCCCAGCCCAAACAGCTTCCCAGCAAAGCTGCTTCTTATTCCTGCAGTTGGGCCAAGTTTCCTTCCAAGTCCATCTCCACCACGAGCTCCTGCTGCAACTGAAGCAAGGTTTGCCCTCAGGCTGCTCTTCCAGCCCCTACACACCCTGAAGAGAGGAAGTACTTGGGGTGGGTTTTTTTTCTTTTTCCACTGAAGGAGCCAAAAAAAAAAAAAAAAAAAAAGGTTCAAAGTCAAGGTTTAAAGTTAAAAAAAAAAACAACCCCAAGATCCCAACACATATAAAAACCTCCTTCTGCTCCCCCACTGTGGTTTGGCAACAGGGACAGCATCTGGTCTCAATTGCTCTTTTAAGGAGACAGCGAGTAAAAAGCAAATGCTGCAGTTTGGGAGCCTGTAGTGAGAATGTAAGTGCTCAGCACAGCCCCAGGCAAAGCTGCAGCCTCCCTGCCTGGGCAAGCAGAGCTCCAGTTGGGAAAGGCAGGCGAGGAGCTCCCTGTGTCCCATCCCGGTGGGCTGGTGGTACACGGGCAGCACAAAGTGCTTGTTCCTCCTGGAAGCTGCCCAAAAGGCTGCTGAGATGTTGACTCAGAGTGGCCCAGAGGCCAGAGCAGCTGCACACACACCAGAGCCACCTGCAGCACGTTTTGATGGCTCATAACTCTCGTCCTTCAGAGGGAAGTCACAGGTCAGGCCGGGCTGATGGTCATTGCAGGGGTGATGGCAGAGAGGTGACATCCAAAGGTGCTTCACACCAAGCAGCCAGGCTGGGGGGTAGGGTGCCAGTCCTCCAAGGTGGCCCAGCCTGCAGCTGGCTCATGCCCAGGATCCCTGCCCTGGCATCAGGCAGGGTGAGAATGCTTGGAAGAAGTTTCTTCCAATGTTTAAAATAACAAAAAGTTACAATATTCTGTGTTATATAGAAAAAAAAAAAAATAAAAGAGTCACATATATAGAAGGATGAAAAAAAAAAAAACCTCAAACCTGTGAGAGCCACCTGGTGAGTGTGCAGGGGGAACCCAGACAGGAATCCCTCTGACCAAAGCTGCTGCTCTGCTCTCCCAGCACTCCAGTCCTGACACCTCCTGGGGAGTAGCACCACACGAGGAGCTGCCCAAAACCACCTCCTCCTGCTCCTCCTGCTCGCTGGCGGGCAGAGCTCTGCCTCCACAAAGGTAGGAAGCGTTTAGAAAGTTCCTCAGTCTCTGAAGAACAAGACTTGGGTGTTTTCCTTTGCCCAGGGAGGGGTGACACGGAGCTGGGATTTGCTGCCCCTGAGACTTTAAGTTTATTCTGAAAAGGAAGGGAATATGTTCAACTCGGGGAACTCCTCGTTGTTGTAGTTGGGTCCTTGATCTCCCAGCATCGTCAGCATGTCCTGTGAGGAGACAAGGAGAGAGCTGTTACCCACACTGAGCACCCCAGGCTGATCCAGTCACACAGGGGGTACCATGCACTGAGACCCCCCCCTCCCTAAGGCCACGCAGGGTGTGTGGCCCAGGCTGCAGGAGAGCAGCACATCTGAGGCCTGAGCAGTGACTGCAGTGGCTCTTCTGACAGCAGGAGGAAGCTGAAGCCTCAGGAGTTGTTGAATTGGGGCGGGGGGGGGGGCACATTTGGCTTTTTTTGTTCTTGTTTCTAACTCTTCCAGCTCTAATTAATTCCACTGTGGAGCTGGCAGAGTGTCACTCTGCTCCTGCAAGGGACCGAAGACACAAGGAAGGTCTCTCTGCCCTCCCCTCTCCTCAGGTCCCTCACAAGTTCCAGACCTCACCAGCCAGCACCAACTGGAGGGACAAGCTCCCAGGCGCTTTGGCCAGCTGCACACGTTCCCCCCCCAGGGTCAGTTCCCCCCAGACCTCACACAGCTTAACAAAAACAGCCTCATCTTACTGAGAAAACCTCGGGCTGGCTGGGTTGTGGTGGCTGCACGTGCTGCTCCCCCGAGGCTGGGCCATGGTGCTGTCCTTGCCACTGTGGCCACATGCCCACGCCGTCGGCCGCCCGCGCCTGGAAGGGGCCGGGGGTCTGTGTCGTCTCCGTGGCTGCTGGAGAGAGGAGAAATCAGCCCAAACGATTCCCTGGGTGCAGGGCTGGGGGCTGGTTGAGCCTTTAAGGGAGCTGGGGAGGGCAGAGCTCAGTGTGTGGTGTCTCCTGGTACTCACTGAAGCCCGTGCCACGGCCAGCAAGGTTGGGGTACGTGGCCCCGGTAGGAGAAGCTGTAGAGCCAGCAGGTGCTGTCATGGGGCTGAAGGAGGACGGGGTGCTCTGGAAAGTCCCCATGCTGAAGGAAGAGGGACGAGTCTTCACAGCCTGGGATGCCACTTGCTGTAAGAGAGCAGGAAACAGGAGAGGAAGAGGAGATGTGTTTGTTCCAAGCCACATCAAGTTGTCAGAGTGGCCACAAAGACCTGGGCTGGGGCCATGGGCTGAGGCCAACGGGATGAGGTTCAACAAGGGCAAGTGTCAGGTCCTGTCCTTGGGCCACCCCAAGCTCAGGTCCCGCTCCAAGCTGGGGCAGAGGGGCTGGAAAGCTGCCTGGAGGGAAAGGGCTTGGGGGGTTTGGTGCCAGCGGCTGAGCAGGAGCCAGCAGCAAGAAGGCCAAGGGCATCCTGGCTGGGATCAACTGGGTGGTAGCAGGAGCAGGGCAGGGATTGTCCCCCTGTGCTGGGCCCTGGGGAAGCTGCAGCTCCAGGGTTGTGCTCAGTGCTGGGCCCAGGGAGGTTGGGGCTGTGGTACCTGAGGTGTGAAGGTCGGCCGTGTGCCGGGAGCCCAACTGGAGCCGCTGACCGGAGCCGGGGTGGGATGGCGCGAGATCTGTGCCAAGAGGCGTCCGGCTGGCGAGGGCTGAGGCTGCTGCTGCTGCTGCTGGATGATGCTGACAGGAGGCACCATGCTGCTGCTGCTCCTGCAAGGCACCATGGAGGGGTATCACATACCAGACACAGAGGCACAAACACCATCCGTGGAAGTTACTGAGAGAGCCCAGAAGCGTGAGGGAACTTTGCTGAAGCTGCTCTGCTCTGGGCAGGGCTGGCAGCAGCTGCTGGCTTTGTGGGCAAAGTCACTTGTACCCAGCTGGGTTCTTGGGGCTTACAAGAGACATGGCAACCTGCAGAGAAGCCTGGGCAAGCAAGAGAGCAGGGGGATATCAGGGAATGGGGGTGAAGATGAGGGAGAGGACTGGCAGAGCAGAGGAAGGGCTGTGCTGACTGTGCTCAGCCTCAAAGCTCCTGCACCACAGACTGGAGTAAAGCAGCAGCAGCAGCAAGGAGAGGAACGGGAACCCTCCTCACCCCCATCCCTCAAAGAAACCCATGGCCTTCTATGTTCTACACACATTGCACAGGAACACGTGTATGGAGCATCCCTGCCATGCTGGGAACACTCAGCTGTTGCAGAAGGACACACAAACAGAGCAGGACATGACAACATCAAGCTGAAGCCACTCCAGGCACAGCAGAAGAAGCCTCACCTGAAGTTCTCAGCCGGGCGCGACGGGGTGAAAGCGTTTCCCTGGGTGAAGAGGGGCTGGTTGGCAGGCACTGTGCTGGCAGGAAGGGCTTTGTTCTGGTCTGCAGAGAGAGACCCACTCACCTCAGGGCTGAGGAAGTCTCAGCAGCACAACAGGGACAGGGAATCAAGCTGCAAGGGACATGCCCACGTGGAGGAAAGGCTGTTTAATGCCAAAGCCAACGTGACTGTTCCTTATCCAGACACGGGCTCCAGATGGCTTTGGAAAAGCTTAATTTGGCTTCCTTTCTGCTTTCTAATAAACCTGCATTAAGGTCTTCTGGGGTTAGAGCCTCTGCTACAGAGAGGAGTGCTCTTAGAGGGAAGGAGGCTCTGAAGTAGTGAGACCAGAGCAAGGGACAAACCTGATCAGCAGCTCCCTCCCCACAGCCCCACGGCCTGCAGGACAATTCCTTGCCCCAGCAGCACATCAGCAGAGATGGGAATTAGCCACCCAGCATCAGACCTGGCACTGCTCTGCCAGTCCTGGGCTGCCACACACAGCCAGGCTGAGCCTCTGCACCCAGCCTGCTGTGATGGGCTTGGGAAAGAGCAAAGAGCACTCAGCTTGAAGCCAAAGATGAAAGGTGTGCTGCCTGCTGACCCAGCACTGCTAACCTGTGCTGATGCTGCTGTAGATCTCACTGAAGCGAGGGTCCCGCTCCTGATTAAACAGGCTCTCCGTCTTCTCCAAGGGCTTGCTGTGCTCTGGCCCAGCAGCAGTCACAGGCTGAATGGGGACCTGTGAGCAGGCAGAAGTGAAAGTCATCAGTGCCTCGAGGCCAAGGGAAGTTGGGGGTTTCTTGGGGAACAGCAGGCACGAGGTTGGGCTGCTCTGCGGACTCCTGCGTGTTCCATCAGGCCAGTGTGGACCCGGGTCACACGATGGAGCAGGCAGACCTGGCAAAAGCCAAGGCAGAAAGCCTCCCCTCTCAAACTCTCAGCAGCCTCAGGTCAGCCCTGTGTGGCCATCACTAAAGGCCAAGCAAAAGGCAGCTTAAATAATGCAGGTGGACAAATGGAAGGAGTAACTGAAACCACTGCTGACTTACCTGTGCGTGGTCGTAGCCAGCCAGGCTCTCTCTCCCTGGGACCACTTCCAGCTCTGTCTGCTGTGGTGGCTGCTGCTGCCTAAAATAGAAAGTCTCTGTAACAGGAGAACACTGGCTGCTCAAAACCATTGCCAAGGGAACAGATACTCTGTGGTTACACCAAGGATTCACTAGCCCAGAGGAGTTCCTTGCTGCAGAGAGGAAAGTTTGGGTAGGAATGCTATTTGACAGGAGGGCAGAACCAGCAAGAGAGGCACAGGAAAAAGAGCTGAGCACCTCCTGACCTTGAGGGCAGCTGTGCCGTGCCCATCTCCAGGGGAAGGTTGACACTGTGCCCCAGCTGGGGCCTCTGCATTGGGTTTGACAGGGCAGGACGAGACTCCTGGCTCGAGTTCCTTCAAAGGAAAGAAAACAAGAAAGAAAGGGGGGGGAAAAAAAAAAGGTATTTAAAAAACTCCCAAAGCAGAGTAAGCAGCTGGTCACTGCGTGCAGGACAGCACAGCTGCCTCAGACAGGGCTGGAAACCCTGCTTTTGCAAAAGCTGCTTGAGTGAAGGATCCTTCCACTCAGTTCCTGCAGCCCCTGACCGGAGGCGTCACGTAACGCAGCGCTAAGGGCCGGGAGCCAAAGGGCTCTGCCCCCCCTCCCACTCCATCATGAGCAAGGGAGCAACTCACAACCTGCCCCAGGAGCGTGGCCAGATCTGCATCATCCTTGAAGCACAAGGAAAGATTGTGGGAACTGAAAAACCCCCAAGCTTTTCCACTCAGCTCAGTGTCAGAGCTGGAGCCTGCAGACAGGAGCCTGCTTTAGGTTTTAAGCCCCCGAAGCTGGTGGAGCTCTTTATGCTCTCATCAGAAGTCACAGAAACTTGCACTCTCTCAAGAAAGGAACAACAACAACAACAAAAAAACATCCAGTGTTTTTGAGAGTTCTTTTGTCAGCTGCTGCTTCAGGAGCACCTGATCTCTGAGATGAAAGAGCACAGGCAACCCAGCAAAGACACACGGAGACAACAGGCAGCTGAAATGCAACGGGCCACAGCTTGCTGCTGCCCTGGGCTGAGAGGCTGCCGTGCTCGTGGAAGGCACAGGATGGATGTGGGAATGGATGTGTGCGGGATGAATGAGTTCAAAGAGATATCTCCAACAGCAGGACCCCATCGGATCCCAGCCCCGTGCTCAGCCCACAGCTCCCCAGAGCCAGAGGAGTCGTTCCCTGCTCAGCTCTCTCTCATCTTGCACAACCTGGGCTTTAGGACTCGGCCTCTTGGAAAAACCCCCATAATCCTGGCTTTGCACTTGCCTACAAGTGATCCAGCCCCTGGTGTGCCTGGCTGGACAGACTCCATTTGCTGCACCCACCAAGCCTGGGGCCACAAACCACACATTTGGGTTTTTTTTCCTTTCTATCAGTTCTTTCTGTTCTTCTTTAAGGAGCCTGGAGCTCACTCCTGGGAAGGGAGAGCAGCTCTGACCACTCCCAGCTCTCCAGGAGGGACAAGAGAGGGAAAGGAGAGCAGCCATGAGAGTGGTGTCCCTGCTGGAGCTCGTTTCTAAACCACAGCAGTGGAGAACAAGAAGTGTTTACTTCCTCCCATCAGCTGCAGCCAGATCTGCTCAAGGGAGAAGCTGCTGCTCCCTTGGACTGGCACAGGAGGCCCCAGAGCTTCCTTCAGACTGCCCCGATACTCGCTCCGGATGCAAACACACAGACCAGAGACTTGTTCCAGTGCCCAGAGTTAGAAAAGGCCCTGCTGGAGCTGCACTTTGGCAGCTTGCTGAGCCACACAAGCCAGGCAGCCAAAGGAATTTCATTTCTTGCACTTCACAGTCCTCTAGTGCCTGCCACAGCCCAGGAAAAAGAGCGCTGAGGGGACCTGGCAGTTAGTGCAGGGTCTATGCACATGGCTGGGAAGCTCAAGAAGGGAAAGGGGAGGCCCCCAGTTCCTACAGCTCTGGGCTGAGATCCCGTCAGGTTCGTGTGTTGTCCCTGGGGGTGGGTAAAGCATTCCCATGTACATACTTGACATTGGTGTTGGTACAGATGATGTACTCAATTTCATCCGAGTAGGGGTTCTGGAAGGTAAAGGAGCTGGTTCTCATCCAGAGCCATTCCCGGTTTTTGGATCGGAATCGGAACATGACTGACAGAACCTGGCCTTTTAACTTCACCACCTAAAAAAAGTAACGCTGTCAGTAGTGCCCGGCCACAGCACGTGCTGGAGAGCAAACCTGCCTCTGAACAACCCTCCCAAGAGCCTCACCATGACCTTTGCAAGCTCCCAGCCTACCAACATCTTTCATCCTCCCCACAACTGCACGGCACCGCCGCCGCTGCCCCGGGCTGCCTGGAGTCTCAGCCCCTGCCTCTGCCTCTCACTTCCTTTTATCTCTTTGCACCGGTGAGATGTATGGAAAAAAAAATAAAACAAACAAGCCTCCAAGTCAAATGAAGCACATGCTGTCGCTTCTGGATTCCAACTCATTGGACAAATGGATATGAGAAGCTACTTTTCTGGAGTCATGAAAGCACAGGGGCAGTCTTACCTGCCCTGCCACAAGTCCAACGCCCTCGGATATAAGAGTAACGACAACAAGGGCAAGCAAAGCACATCCATTTCGAGTTCTGCAGCACTGGGCTGGGCCCTAGAGATGAACCAGGGTTTCAGCCACAGAAGCATGGCATTCGAGTAGGCACTTTTGTAGCCACGTCTCTGGCCCTAAAAGCAGACTGGACTAGCAGCCAGAGGATGAATTCAAGAGTTAGACATCAGGTGCTTCTGCTTTGTTTTGCACATTCACAAGCTGTGTGAGTGTATCTGTAACTGTTTGCCATTGGGCAGAGGAGAAATACCTAAAAGGTTTCTTTTGTTTTCCTCTTGATTTTTCCAGTTGAGTTCATTGCTTTGCAAGCACCAACAAAGATTCCAAGCTGAGTGGCAGCCAAAGCCTTTTACCTGCTGGAAGCTGTCCCGTAAAAGCTGCTGATCTTCTGGGTGGCAGAAATCCACGATGTCTTTCCCCAGAAGCTCCTGATGTTGAAGTTGTTGGGAGAGAGAGATCGGATCAGTTCATGTGGCAAGCAGAACCCCATTAATCCCAGTTTGGACAGGTAGTTACTGTCCCCCTCACCCCTGCCTCCCCCAAATCCCCGTTACACACAGACTGAGGATAGAAGTAGCAGGCTGGATTTGAAAGAGAAGCACAACAGGGGCTGACTGATGTTTGATCTCTGACTCAAATGGAGGCAAACCCGATCTTAATTGACATGAGACAAACTCCAGAGCCACCCACCCTTCCAGTGATCAAAGCACTTGGAAAAAGCACACGAGAAAGCGACTGGTGGATAAGAAACACGTCTGGTTTAAGCCCTGGGCATCGTTGCATCAGATCTGCTCGACACACAGAGCCACAACGCACAGGAGAGGGAGGAGGGAAAAGTCAGTTGGAAGAGCAGTTCTGTCTTAGAAAGCTCCCACCACGTCCTCACCTGTGGCTGGTAGCCAACAGTGGCCACGCAGCGGTGATCGATGAAGGTGAAGATGCCCTCGGTGTTGTGCCGGGAGATGAACTCGGTCGGCTGACAAACGTTGTTCATGTCTGTGCAGTTGGGTGAGCTGGTGACCTGCAAGGCAAGACCAGCCCAGAGCTGCCCAACTCTGCCAGAGCTGCTTCCTCCTGAGCACTCGGGTCTTGGGCAATCAGGGAGTGCAGGACAAGGCAATGTTGAGCCATCAGATGTCACCCACCTGGAGCCTGCCGATAGCCACGAGGCAGAACTTGCTGCCCTGGCCAGCATCGGGGTCGTCATCGGGCAGGGAAACACCTGAGTGCCAAAGCATTGCAGCCAGGTTAGTGCAGGAGCAGGGCTGATTTCAGAGGAAAGAGGCATGCAGTGCTGACTTCAACACATCTCTCCACCCTGCTTTGTAATTCTGTACCCCTTCCCCATGGAGGAATTGAGTGAGTTGCCTCCCCCTCGTTTTGCCAGAAGGGTTCAAGATCTCTGACTTTCAGCCCAAGCAAATGCATCAGATGGGGGAATATTTGCATCCTCTACAGTATCTCTGCTGTCCAGAGACACAGATCTCTGATGCAGCATCTGCAAACGTGAGCTCAGGCCTCAGAAACTGTGAGAGATACACTTGGGAAGCATTTGCTGACACATTCACTTCCCAGAACAGACAACTTGAGAGCGATGCTCTGAAGAACAGCCCCAGCCCGAGGCTTGGGCTCAGACATTACCTGCAGGAGGCCAGGCCTTGATGTAACCCGTGCAGTGCACCACCACGTAGTGAGGCTCCCCGTCTTTTGCTGCACCTAAGCCATTCCTTGGGACACAGAAACAGCCTGATTGTGCTACATATCAGAAACTGGGGTAAGGTGAGGCAAGGTTTCTGCTTTTATGTTATTAAAGCTTCCACTGATTGTCTTCAGGGTAAAAAAAGCAACAAAGACTTAACATAAATGCAAGAGATCCGAGAACAGGCTGGAATCCATCTCCATTTCAAATGAAGAAGGGACAGTACAGAGTGTATTGTGGTGTTGAATTAACTTCAAACCCCATCTTGAATCAAAGAAAGATTCATCTTCCCCAGGATTATCCCCCTCCACATGATGGTACTTTGGTTCCTCTACCAGCAGACCTACAGCTGGACTAGTCCACCCTACACATGCTCAGTACAGCGTGTCCCCACTGCTCTTGATGCTGGAGCTGCTTTTGTTGTCACCCCTGCAGAGGGTTTGCCCATCCCTCTCCCTGTCATTTACCTGCAGCGATTCCTCATAAAGCTGAGACGATTTACAGAGACTGGATCCACAGAGCTGTTGCCACACCTGTACCAAGAGCAGAAATGTCAGGGCAAAGGCTTTTCCCTTCTTTGGTTGACATCAAGCCTGACTTGACAATGCTGACGAAGAGGAAGCACTTTATTAACATGGGAAGAAGCTCTGAATCTCCATCATGCAAGGGAAAAGCCCTTGTTCTACAGCCTTCCAGGGAGGTGACACACGGGGTCAACACAAATTGTCCCTTCAAACGGTATCTCCTGCAAGTCTCGAGAGCCAGAGGGCAAAGAAAGAGCTCAAGAACTTAACCATGAGCACTGCATGGAAAGCTCAGCCATGTCCTATTGTGCCTATGTCAGAATGAGCAAAAGCAGCTGAAATAAAAGCGTGAAGGCAGGGAGCAGGTTCAGCTTCAGGCTCAAAGGAGATTTTCCCAGGGAATCTCTTGGTTACCTCATTCTGCAGATGAAGGAGCGTCGTGAGCCCATGCACATCCTCATGGACTGCTGCCCCTCCTTCTTGACAGTCCCCGTCTTCAAATCCAAGATGCGACCTGAAGAAAGAAGAACAAAAACCAAGAGCCTGCTGCAACACGAGTCCTTCCACCAAGGCAGGCACCAGGGAACGTACCAGGCAGCTGGCAAGACTCAAGGGTCACCGATGGTACCTTTGGATGCATTCTCAGGGGGGGCTGCAGGATCCTTGTTAGAAAGGCACCAGGGTTTGGTTCCTTCTACAAAGGGAAGGTTTTAATCCAAGTCCTCTGTAGGCTTCCCAGGCTGCCCACCCCAGGCTGACCCCTTCCCAGGCTGCTGTACCTGTGAGTGCGTTCTCTGAGGTGGAGAGCTGTTCCCTCAGCTTGCCCACGTCGTCCGGGTGCACCTGGTCGTACAAGGTGCTGCCAAACCACTCTGACTGGGGCTGGTTCAGCACAGGAGTCACAGAGTCAGACACGTACACCACCCTCCCAGTCTCACAGGACACTATGAACAGGAAACCATCAGCTGCCTCCAGGATCAGGTGTTTGAGCTCCTGCATTCAGACAGACACACACTCTTCAGACCCCCCAACCAAGCAGCTTCTGAAGCCTTCTAAACCCACCTCAGGTGCTTATCTCCCTCTGTCCCCCTCTCATTTAATCTCCCCACCACCACCACCGCAGTTACTTCCCCACAAAGCAGAGTCAAGTCAAGACCTGGTCAGTGAGGAAGGAGGGTTTGTAGGTGCCATCGGTGGAGGTGTTGCCGGTGCCACGCAGCGACTTCATGTGGGACACGGCCATGCGCAGGATGGTCAGCTTGTCTGGCTTGCGGGCCAGGGCGCTGCAGGTGGGCACCATGTCTGACAGCTCTGTGATGTAGGCTGTCATCTTGTTCCTTCGCCTACGTTCAATCTCACTGTGATTTTCTCTGCAAAGAGGCCAAGGAGGAAAAGGAAGGAGATGAAAGTTACCGACAGGCCACAAGCCTCAAGCGTCCCTCCCCACGTCACAAACGTTTCCGACAAGGTCAGAGTGTGAAACACAGAGAGGCAGCGGGTGCCTCGCATGCTGGGCGTGCAGGGAACGCAGGAACAAGTGCAAGGAGGAGAGGCTGCAGCTGGAGCACCTTTGCTGCTGACAACAGCCCCAGAATCCTGGGATGGTGGGGTGAGAAGGGCCCTGCAGAGCTGCCCCAGCCCAAACCCCCTGCTCAAGCAGCTTCCCCTGGCTCAGGGGGCACAGGAATGTGTCCAGGGGTGGTTGGGAAGCTGCTGAGAAGGAGCCTCCACACCCAGCCTGGGCCAGGGCTCCCTCACCTCAGCACCAAAGCACTTGCTCCTCACTTGAAACCACATCAGGTCCCTGCTATTGGGTGAGGGCAGCAAGTCAGCCTCAGCTACCTGGCAGAGAAAGCAGCTTTCCCATCAATCCCACAACACTGCAGCAAGCCAAAGGAGTTCTTCCTTTACCACAGCCTCTGCTCTCCAAGTTGAAGGTCACTTCACTTCACTTTGTTGTTAAGCAGAACTGGTGCAGACTAAGACAACCCATCTGCTGCCTGTCCAAAGAGGAACCAAACCCCCTCCACCGTCCCCCTTTCAGACACTGACATATCTCCAACGACCACACAAGGAGGCCCAGGCTGCAGCTAAGACTTGGGCACCTCCATGACCACAGATGAGCCTCACCTTGCAGTTCCCTTTATGGAGACACTTCTCAGTTACATCCAGAGCCTGTTCTACAATATCATGGCAGGAAGGAAAGCTTTAGAGAAATACACTCAAATTCTTTACAGGTCAAGGCCAATGTGGATGGTCACCTGGGGGTGGTGCCACAGACCTCTAAAGATGCAGCACTGCCCACTTCAAGAGGCTCTTCACACACCTTTTGTGTGTCTGCCCACAGGGCACAGTCCCCACCAGCCCCTTGAGATCACAAGATAACCTGCTTAGACCTGGCTCTTTCCATCCAGCCTGTGGAGTTTAACTGGGTTAACTAAGGTGGGTGAGAAGCCAGGTTTCCTACAAGGATGAGTCTGAAGTGAGGAAGCAACACGGTGGGAAATGGAAAGTGATGAAAGTGATGGGAGTAACACAGGCAGGCAAGTGGGTTAGAGAAGAGAAAGAAGAAAACAGAGCATTTGTCACTACCAGGTGTGTGCAGTGACCCAGTGACCTTGCTGTGACATGCTTCAGTCACCACACTCACCTTTCAGCTTCCCCAGAGTGCAACTGAAGCTGCCCCTCGCTACACAAGCTACTGGGAAACCACCACACTCATCCCACTGCCAAATACTCTTTCCTGCAGGCTCTTGCATGCCAGTGACAAGGGGCAAAGTGGCACTGCTGCACTGAAAAGCACTGCTGTGTGCTGGATCCACAGGCCCCACCTCTCCCTTATCTCCTCAAGTATTTCAGCTATGGGATCCTGCAGTTAGGAAAGGCTGTGCCTGAGGGGTCTGTAAGGAAAGGCTGTGCCTGAGGGGTCTGCTGTAAGGAAAGGCTGTGCCTGAGGGGGTCTGCTGTAAGGAAAGGCTGTGTCTGAGGGGTCTGCTGTAAGGAAAGGCTGTGCCTGAGGGGTCTGCTTTGCTTTCAAACCAGCCAGCAAGCCATAAACTGACCAGAATTGTGGCACTCTCAGCACCCACCACAATCTTTTTTAGTCCTGGACGTTGCTTAAGGACAAGTCCAAGTGCAGAACAATCCTCAGAAGTTGCAGGGTAAGTTTTGTAAGCTGGCAAGGAACAGAACAAGCCTTTCCTCAGGAAGTGCCAGCCCTGTGCTCCACGGCAGCTTTGAGCTGTGGGTGGCAAGCAACAGAAGCATCGATGGTGACTGAAGCAGTTGATTTTGCAGCTGAAAAGTGGGAAGGGTGTGTTTGGAGTGGGGTGTTTTACTGACACGCACATTCAGGGGTGTGTTTCTGCATTAAGAGTGCAGCAATCCAGATGATGGCTGTGGCAGCCACAGTCCCTCGTTCATTACAAACAGGAACTTGGGGGCTAAATAAAGAAATCCTGTTTGCAGTAGTGGACAAGATGCCATCTGCCTCCTTTCCTAGCTTTTAAGAGGTGGGAGAAGCCTGAACTAGTACAGTTTCTAATGTCTCTTTTGGTACTACAACAGCATTCCTGCAGCAAAGCCTCACCAAGGTGAGAACGAGCCTTTTGGCACCTCCATCCAGCCCAAGACAAGCTGCACTTAGCACGGGTTAGCAAAGCTGCAGCATCCAGGGGAAGCAGTGGCCCAACCATGCTCTGGCCTGTGGTCTTTGGCAAACAAATTCTCTTGTGTATTCCCCACAAACATTCTCACAAGGGGACTAAATGCCTTTCCCTTCCTAATTCCAACTCCAGAGTGATTTCCAGAAGTCTGTTCAGTTTCAAGTCCTCTACTGCAGCAGACAAGGGAAGGAGGTGAGGTGAGGAAAGAGAAGGGATGCCTAGAGAAACATTAAGGAAAGGAAAAACACTCTGCTTGTCCATGCTTGAGATCTCCATTCTCCTACCTGGCAAGTCTCTCCTTATCCGCTGAGCTCTGCTCATCATCAGACCTAAAAATAAAATCAGCGATCTAAGCTGAAATGGAAAAAGTTTAAAGGAATGAAAAAATGGGAAGATGCATGAGGAAGGCAGCCCAGAGCCATGGCTGTTTGCAGGAGAGAGTCCATCAGCCAAAGCCAAGGCAGCGCTCTGCAACGTTACACGTTGAACGGGTGCCTGCTGTCAGCGTTGCTGGGAGGGGCTGAGATGCTCACCCAGGCTGGAAAATGGGCAAGGGACACGTAACCCAGGTTGCAGCTCCTTTTGCACAAGGTTAGGAGGTTAATGGCAGAACTGGGAATTGAGAGTCCCAGGCACATCCAACTACTCTTTCTTTCAAGAAAGAGAATCAATGGCCCCCTCTGACGGTGTTAACAAAGCAGATCAAGAAAAAAATAGCCCAAAAATCCACACAGAGAGTGAGATTCCCAGCTGACAGCACACACTCTGTAATGCTGCTGCATCAACAGCATCCAGGACAAGAGCTGGCCACAGGACAAACAGCACACGGCGTCTCCGAGGGGGCACCCACACACCCCAGCAGGCTGCATGCACGTGGGATTCAGGGGAGAGGAATCTGCAAACCTGACCATAAATCTTCCTCCTTGAGGTCTGGCTGCCTTAGAAAACAAATAATCCCCCTAAAAGCTACTGCCAAGAAAGGAGAAGGTCTCACGTGTGTTCACCAAGGCAGGTATGTGAGCTCTCAAAAGGCTGGGGGGGTGTTTCTGGAGTACAGGAGGTGTTCTCAGCAGCAGTCAGCTGTGCTACCCTTCCACTTCCACCAGCTTTGAGCACAGCACTTAAAAAAGACAGAGTCACGTTCACGTCCATGCTCTGCTTTGGAAGTGTTTCTCTTTTCACACGAAAGCACATGAGTCCTGCTGCTGCCTCACCACAGACACAGCCTCTGGGCTGCAGCAATTCAGAAGAGACCAGTTGGTTTCTTTCTTTGCCCCTTCCTTGCCTACCACACCATGGATCAACCTGGAGGACCAAAGGCCAGGCCACAACCGAGGGCACAGGGAGCCAAGATCCCACTCCAGCTCTGGTTTTAAGCTGAAGGGCCATGGAGCTGTCTGGCCCTGCAGAGTTTGCCTACAGCACCTGCTTTTTTTTGTGTGTTTTGCCTTATCTCAGCACTTAAATGTATGATTATGCTCTTGCTCTACCTGAAGTTCCCAGAGCTTGGGACCTGCACTAGGGAACAAAAGCTGGCAAACGCCTTTTGAATTTAATTGACTTCAGAGCAAGTCAAAGCACTTTAAAAGCTGGAGGACCTCAGCTTGGAGGCCCTCTGGCAAGCAATGGCACGATGATGGCCTGAAACTCTGCCTTTGCTACACACTTTGCAAAGCATTTCCAGCCTGCTTGCTTCAGTGTACTTCAGTGAGAGCAGGGGGAAAGGCCCCTGCACCCAGCATCACCCCTGGCTTCAGCCTCCTTGCCACAACACGATGGGCAGATCTTTCTCCCCAGTCACTTGAATTTTAACTCCAATTTCAGGAGTTTCTGAGCTCAGGCCCCTCCTGAAGCCAAGCTGCTAAAGCACAGTGTCTTGGCTGTTGTGTATTTGCTCGTTTTGTCTCTCAGTCAGACACGATGTGGCTTCGTGCTGAGGGGACACTCTGGAATTTACAGCACTCAGAACATGCACAAAAGAACCTCACTTTGGAGAAAAAATCAGCAGCAGCACCAAACAAACCCATGAAGTACTTCAGAAAGCTGTAAAAATACCATGAGGGCAGCCTCAGGACTAGATGATACAGAGCTACTGTCAGATTCCCCCTCAAGTCAAAGGCAAAACGTTGCCTAAAATGTTACTGTGCACTCTGACCTCCCCGAAATCCCCCCTTTACACAGCAGACTTCTGCACAAGTGCCCTGCAAAACACACAACCCACAACATCTGCCAGGAAACCCCGTTCAACTTGAACTAAGCAGGAAACTTGTGTATCTGCAAGTTTCTTGAGCCAAGAGAAAAGAATGAGAGACCGAGGCAACAGCTGAAAGAAACGTGGAAGAAGAGGAACAGCATTTAATTGCACTCATCATGAACTGGTCCAAAACATCTGGATCCTTTGGGGCACCTTCCTTCAAAGAGACACAATCTACCTGCTAGAAAGGTGCTGCAGGGTCTCTGTTAAAGCTTCAAAAGCTGCATCACAGCAGGTTCTTACCTGGCGAATCTCTCTTTATCGTTTGGCATCGGGTCATCGTCACATCTAGGAGAAGGGGGAGAAGAAGAGTCCTTAAAGCATTTGCACTGCTTCCTTTGCCAGAGACACTGAGAGAAGGTTGAATAAATCATGCCCAAAAAGGCTTGGTGTTAAAAAGGCAAACCCTGCTGTACGTAGGCAGTCCAGAACCACACTTGCCTTTTTCTGGTTAAACCTTGGAGATGTTTCCCAACGTCACATTCACACCGAGGGCAGGGGCAGCATCCCACTCCATCCACACACAAAGAAATGAGTTAAATTGAAGATAAGAACCCAAACCAAGCCCCTCATCCAAAGGATCTCCTCAGGCAGAGCCTGTATGATCCTCTCAAAGCAGCTCTGCAGACGTCTTTAAGAGACTGACATATGGAACTGCCACATCCTCAGAGCTGTCACATCCTAAACCGTGTACACGTTAAACAACATGAGATCCTCCAACCCTTCTGCATTCCAGATGGACAGGAGACACTTGCAGCCTTGCCAGCTCCTCAGGAGCTCAGGATGTCTCTGTAACTGAAGCATCCTCCCAGCAGAACAGAATTCACACGTGCTTGCTCTTGGGCCAATAAGCTATTTGGCAGAAGAATTTTCTCCACAGTCAGAGTCGACAGCTCCTCCAGCCCCGTGCTGGAACAGCCAGTGGATTGTTGGAGCTGTTTGATCTTTTGAGATGCTGGTATCAAACACAGCAACATCAGCAGGGAATTCTGCACCAGTGCCTCGAGCCAGGGCTCGTGAGGCTGGCTTCTTCAGCTCCCTCAACCTCACTGCCAGGGAGGCTGGAGATGGAGACCGCAGGCAAGGACAAGAGGATTCCCTCCCAGCCACAGCCCAACTCCAGACTCACAGACCCCATGTGCACAGCAGCTTTGCTTTGGCATCGGCTGCAAAGATGGAGGAATACTGCTGACTAGGAGAAAGGGAAGCGTTTAAGGAAGCAGAGCACTGCTTTCTTCAGCCTCTCCCTGCTTCCCTTCACGCTGCTGGTGAGGAAAAGCCACATGAGCAGCAAGCTCCTGCTCTGGGGGATGCACAGACACACCTAGGCCACACAAGAGAAACTTCTGGGTGTGATGCTGTCCCTCACCTGAGGAATTTACTGTTCCCTTCTCCATCATCATCAAAATCAAGCCTGAAAAACAAAAGAAAGAAGGTAATTATTAATCAAGCAGTTTCTCCTTTACAGGGTGCTTTTCCATCTGCCCCTACAGGGATGCAGATGGCCCTTGAAAGGAAGACTCAAGTAATCCCAGGGGCTGACGTGAAACAATCCACAGCATGTAGAAGGGGGCTGAAGGGGGCTTCCTTTACATGTCTGTCAGAAATAGAGCAAGGAAACAGCTTGGAAGGGAGAAAGCCCACTTGGAGCACTCACTGAACCACAACGTCCTGTCCCAAAAGCTCTGCATCTCACAGCAGTGGTCTGCAGCCCAACAGGCTGCACCTACAAATGAAGCACTCTCCCCTCAGAGGCTTGGGGTGGCTGTGTTTTAAAAAAAACCAGGAGGGCAAAACACTTGAAGAGTTAAAAGTTCAGTCTGGTGACCCGTTTAGTTCAACAGCAGCGACGTCACGGTGTTTGCTCTGATAGGGTCAAAACCCCCTTCCCAAGCAGCACACGTGAGAGGACAGAGGGGAAGGCTTCTCACCACACTTCCTTTAGGATGGAAAACTGGCGTGTAGACATGGTGTGTTTGTAACTGAAGCACGAGGAACTAGCAGCAGACAGCGTGGGAGTAGCAGGAGGGGAGTGGGAGCATCAGCAAACGGAGGTGAAGAAAGAGTCTGAGTGACTGGAGGTGGCAGGGAGAGACTTTAATGAGCTTGGAAATTAAGAGGAGATTTCTCGTGCCAGGAATTTAAGAGCAGCCCCTTAAATAATCCTTTTAATTTGCAAAGGCATTTTTTAGGAAACCAAAAAATCCTGCCACAAGCACATTGCAGCTTCCCCCCAACCCTCTCCCAGAGAGAACAGTCACAAAGGTTTGAGCAAGGCCCCAACGTTCCCCTTTGCCTGTTCCTCAACCTCCCTTGCAGCGACTGGCTTGTCGTGCTGCCTCAGAAACTCCTTGGTGAGCAAACCAACAAACAGCAAAACCCCGTGAGGTGCAGCTCGACTTTTTTCACCCCTCTTTTCACGTGTAATGCAGAACCCAGCTTTACTGCTTGTAATCAGCATAAAGCCACCACTACAAAGCACAGGGGCTGGATAACCACACACTTGAAAGAACCAGGAAACTCTTTGCTTCGAAGTAAGACAAGTTTCCTCATCACAAGGCTGATCACTCTTTCGAGAGAGCAACACTTCCTCAAAAACACCACCCCCCTCCCCCAAAAAAACAAGTGAAAGCCACAGGCACAGAGCCACACACTCACCCTGGGCGCCTCTTGCTGCCTCTCTGAACGATGGCTCCTCCAGCCTGAGCCCCTGAGCCAGGGTTCCCGGAGCTGACGGCTGCACCCAGCGAGGAAACATCTGATGCCAACCATAAACAGGAGAGGAGGGGGGGGGGAAAAGAAAAGAAAGCTCTATGCTGTCAAATCCCCTTTTAGCTCTCAATAAAAGCGACTGCACTTGGGCATCTGACGTAGGGAGATTTTGTGCGATGTGTGTTTCTGGCTCTTTCATCTATTGCCTCTCCACAGCCTGTGCTTGGGGTCCATTCCCAGCCTCCAGCACATGCTGTTCTCATCAGCTCCAGAGCTGTGATGGCTCAACTGTGGGCTCCTTTTCAGAGAGAGGAGGAGCTCGATGTGATGGTGGTAAGGGGCTGATCCCACTCTCATCTGCTGGCTGCACGAGTGTGTAGAAGGGGAGGAGAAGAGCTGCGAGTCTGCCTAAAACCATTAATGCCACCTTTTGAAGAGGGTTTATTTCCCAATCCAAGAGAGAATGAGTTTACTGAGATGCTCAGAGGGACCTCAAAATAAAAGTCCTTCCTACTCTTTCTCAAGGCACCGCAGGCACCCAGAGCTCTTCGCTTGGAGCTGGAAACCTCGTGTTTTACATGTAGGAAGGTTGCAGAAGCAGTGGGAAACCTGATCAATACTTTTAAAGAGCTGAAACAGGCAGGTAATGCTCTGCAGAAGCAAGGAGCTATTCCAAAACAAGTCGTCTCTGTACTCATTTTTGTGGTTGTGGGTTGTTGAGTCTGCTGGCAACCAACTGCCAGACTGCAAGGAAAAGCGGGGCTGCAGCCAGAGAATCTCTGTCCCCACCTCTGCAAACTGAGCTGCCAGGAGTGCCTTGAAGGCAGACAAACTGCTTCTGCTTCATCAAAGCCCAGATAGAAAGCCTGCTGCTGGGGGGCTCCCAAACCACAGCAAAGCGGTACACTGACACCGAGCTGGAGCTGCTGCTGCTGCTGGAAACGCTGCCAGGAGGGGTGGGACAAGGCAAAGAACCCAAGGCAGGTTTAACAAAGATGGCAACAAACCCAGGCCTCAGCTCAGCCACGACCACAAGGATATTGCTCCTCAAGAGAAGGAGAGCTGGACCCTAGCAAGCTCCCCCGCTGCTCTTCTCACCTCCTAAAGCAGCCTTTTGTGTACACAGCATCGGGAATGGAAAGGAAAAAACCCCTCTGTTTCCCAGCTCCACAGGTACATCTGGGCTTTAACAACTATTTTGACACTCTCTGAAGTCAGATTTCAATCCAACAGTGGTTTCAGCCGAGTAGAACCTCCAGAGTGGGCCAGTGTGGTTCGCTCAGAGTCGTGTTTGTGGCGACAGCTCCGTGGCTCAGAAAACACGCTCTGAAATTTCTGGTATTTCTTCCAAAGCACCAAGAATCTTTTGTCACAGAAACATCCTTCATCTCTATTACTGCCTGGTTTGTTTTGCTCCAAGCAGCTGGCCTGGCTGAAGAAGTTTCTTCCTTCCCAGTCCATAGTATTTCCCAGGAGTGACTCAAACACGGGAGAAGGATCCAGCTCAGTGCCTGGCAGTTGGAAGGGTCAAGACCAACAGTCCCAAACAGCAGCAGGAGCCAACACATCCAGTCTCAACGTTAACTACAGCACCAAAACACTGAGTCTTCTTGGAAGTCTCAGAATAAACCCTGAGAACAATCAGGTGTGGAAACAAAGATCTGGTTTTCCTTAACAAAAACCCCAGCAGGCGATCTGAAGTCAGTGGTTTTCAAGATGTGACTGTGTAAGGTCTCTGATGGGAAATCGGGCCCTACGTGATAAAATCAAGTCAGCTCATGTGATGCACTGAAAAGAAAAGGAGACTGACCTTCCTCACACCTCATCCTCCTCCACACTGGGACCACAGACCCTCCCAACCCCTCACTGCTCCCTTTCACACGGCTTGGACACCTCTGTGCCCTGCCTGAGGTGCAGAAAGGACCAATACCAAAGGTCTTTGATTAATGTGGAACACGGCCCCAAGCATCAGTAACCAGGTCTGGAGGTTTAATCCTTTTCCCCAGGAGCCTTTGGCTTTTCAACACACAGACTGAAACACCACGGCCTGAACAGAAGGAAAGTCTCTGGAGCACAGCAGATAATGGTTTTATTAAGGAGAAGAATTTCCGCTTTGGGGTGGGGGGAAGGAAGTGACACTGTGCTGTTCCTCTGCAAATCAACTTTTAAGTGGGGTTGAGGGGGAGGGAGGGTGCTTTTGTTTGGTTTTAAAGGCCTCCTCTGAGCCTTTGCTACTTCTAAGGAGCCCACTGCACGGGCACCTCACGCTGAAGCCGCTTCACCTCGTGCTAAAGCTTCCTACTCAGGCACGTTTCCCTCTGGCTGTACAACACACCCTTTCACAAGGGAAGGAACCAAAGATTTGGTCAAGAGAACGGGTAATATTTTGTTCTGCAGGCTGAGGGAAAGCAGCAAAACAGTTCTGCAGACTCATTGGCCTCTCAGCCCAAAAGCAGGGAGCGCGTGGGGCGGGCAGATGGAGTAGGGCAGAACTCAAGTTCTCTCACCCTTCAGTAGGACACTCAAAACAAATTGCAACTGCTCCTTTCCAAGCTGCCATTTCCCTCCCCCCTCAATCCAAAGGAGCTGGAGAGCAACATCATCCTGAGGTCAGCGTAGAGCTGATGGGACCCAACCCAAGCTCTGATGGCTTCCCACAACCCAGCTGGGCAGCAGCGAGGAGCTCAAGCGCAACTCGGCCTCTGCTCCAGCCCCTTCCCAAATCCATCCTTGCTTGCCTTTAACATCTGCTGCATTTAATTAAGGCCAGAAGAGATAAGCCGAGGCAGTGCAGAGAAATTACAGCTCCTCGTTTGTAACTGAACACGGATCTGCAAGTGCAGCCACAACTGAGCCAAGAGACCGACCCAGAATAGAATAGGCTGGGAGGCAGCAAAGGGAACGTCATCCCGACCCCCAGCCCAGCTCTCCTGGGAAGGGCTCTGTCGTAACTCCTGCCATCTCCACAGGGCAAAAAAAAAACCCTTCAGAAATGAAGTCCCCAAAACGATTCCAAGCTGTGATTTACGAGCCAGGCCTGCTGTAGCTCTTCAATGTATTGTTACTGTCCCAAAAGCCGGCGGCGGCTCCTGCTGCAGAGGGAGTTTCTCACATCTGGTTACTCACCAGGTTCGGCATCAGCCGGCACATTGCAACAGGTTGAGTTGAAACTTCACCGTTAAATGTGTTCCCCAAAAAGGCCCAGCAAGTTCAGAGCAGCTCTGGGAGCAGGTAACAGCTGCAGACATAAGCCAACCTGTGACTTGAACCAATACTTGCGTCCCACCCGGGCTCTGGGCTGAGCAGCGCACGTGGCTTTGTGTTCAGCGTCTCAGGTACCGTACAGAGGCTTCTTTTTCAAGTCACTGGGGGTTTTTTAGGTTGTTTGACCTTCCCATGTGAGGCCAGCTCAGTGCTTCCATCCCCACGGGAGCTTTCTCCAAGCAGTGTTACAGGAATTAAGGAAAAACCCCCAGGAGAGGTTTGGCTCTGCCCTGATCTGAAAGTGCACACTCACAGAAATAACTGTTGGAGTGCAGCTGACCAATCCCCCCACACACCCAGACAGTGTCCCAAGAACCCACCTTAACATGAACCCAAACTCCAGCTGCCGTTTGAACCCTTCAAAGTTTCAACTCGTTTCCTTTCCAGTAAAGTTTTGACCTCACAAATAAGCTCCAGCTTCTTTCTGTGGTCGGTTTTCCCCATCTTTCTCCTCAGTCTCCTCGAGCTGTGAGGACATCCAGCACATCTGGGCACATCACCCAGGACTCATGGAGCCCTGCAGTCCCTTTTTTAACACCAAGGAAAAGACCATCCAGCTTCTGAAGAAGAGTTGCCACGAGTCATTTCCTCCACTGGTGATTGTGCTTATGCAGAAGGAGGTTTTTTTACCCCCTGAGTTCAAAGGGGCTGAGCTGAGGCTGGTCAGTAGTTACAAACATTAAACACAGACGTGGCGAGTTCTTTTCTCTTCTCCTGGCAAATTGGTTTAAAACAAGTTTGCAAAAATCTCACACAAGCCCAAAGACTTCACTGCCACAAACACTTTGCCACACACCAACAGCTATAAAGCCACGAGCCTCTCCCTCTCCCATCCACTGGATTCTCACAGACTTGGCTCAACAACGTACATTTTTCCATCTCTTACCCCAAGCTACAGCTTTCCTCTTTTTTTTCTTTTTTTGCTACACATCCTTTTTTTCCACCAAACTGCAGAACCCTGAGCTCACACCCCACTGGCTGCAGAGGGAACCAGCTGCCTGATTGAGCCCACACCACCAGCACCACCACCACACGTCACTAAAGATTTTACTACTTGGGATCCTCTCCCTGTTTCATGGGATGTTGCTGTAACCCTGAAGTGTTTCTGGCTGCAGGACAAGGTCCCAGCTCTGACAGTTGCTGTTTCAGGGATGTTTCTTTTTTTTTGGCTAAGCTGAATCAAGGAATCTTCTTTAACGTGCCCTCTTTAACTTGTGATGGCCGGAGAACTTCAGATCACTCTGTGAAACCACAGCCACGTTACTTCCAGACACCGAGCGCCTCTGAATCCCCACAGACAAGTGACCCAACACGTTTTCTCAATATTTAAAGCCACAAAAAGCTTCCTTTAGCATCAGAACCAAGACAGGGGGGAGGGGGAAATCCCTTAGAAGTTACATCGAGCAGTCCTCGATAAACCTGAACGTGTCACATCACCCCAGACCTCAATCAGCCTCAAAGCCACAAGCAAGAACAGTCAGAAACCACAAGCCAACAAAAAAAACCACACCCCCAACCAACCCAAAAACACAGAAGCTCGAATTCTGATCTCAGTGACCACATTATAAATCCACTACAGCCTCAGAGACTCGGGACCATTCCAGATACGTGGTAATGTCAGAGCACTTTCACCAGAAATCTCATAAAGACCAAAAGATTCCGATTTCACTCGGTCATCACCAACTTTCCTCACTCCCAACTGGGAGCTAGCCCTGGGTTACCAACCTGAAGGGGCAAAAGTGGAAGGAATGCTGTGCTCTCTGCTGAGAGGCACTCACCCAGAGCCCTGGTTAAGCATCAGCTGTTTAAAAAGAGCTGGAGAGGAGATTTGTGCAAATCCTTTTCAGGTTTTGTCAGTTGCTCATTGAGAAAACCCCAATGAAATACAGTGGGGGGTCTAAACCCATCCTCAACCCTTAAGGACAATGAATGCAAGTGGGTGTCACCAGTGCCTGCTCCCTCCTGGGAGGGGGATGATGGAAAGCAGAGCCCAAGCAACAGGTAAAGCAGAGCAGGCATGTGCAGAGCCCGCAGCAAACGCTGATGCTCAGGGCATGGAGGCTAGCATGGACATCATCCTCCTCCCTGACAGAAGCTCACACCCTGCCTCCTTCCCCATCTCCAGCTTACCTCCTCTCCAAAATTGCCTGTGAAGGGCCTCCTGGCATCTGACAGCCCCCGGGGCTCTCCAGACCCTCCCAGAGCACCCCAAGCTGGGTGCCTCAGCACTTTCTCCCCACACTGACCCCTCTTCACTTCTTCTCAGGGCTGTCCCCGACCACATCCCACCCTCACACCCTCCTCACGCCCCTCCTTACCCAGCCCCCCAAACCCCTCCTGACCCAGACCCCAAACCCCGCCTGACGCCCCTCCTGACCAGACACCCCAAACCCCTCCTGACCCAGCCCCCC
>WBNH01005113.1:0-14967 GCA_013401255.1 Urocolius indicus | reverse complement strand
CCCCCCACGCCCCGAGCGGCTCAGCCCCGCCCCAGGGACCCCAGGAGAGGCCGGAGGCAGGAGGCTGAGCGGGGCAGCCCCATCCCCTGGCCGTCCCCTCCGCCGCTTTACCTGCCGCCGGGTCTCTGGCAGCGCAGCGCAGCGCAGCCCCCGCCCGCTGCCGCACACAGAGCCGGGGCGGGCAGAATGGCGGCGGGGCGGGGCACGTCGGGACCGGGGAGGCTGGAGCTGGCGGAGCCGGGGATGGAGCCGCAGCCGCAGCCGCAGCCGGAGGCGGAGGCGGGACGGGAACCCGGGTCGCGATAGTCCCGGCATGGAACGGAACGGAACGGAACGGAACGGCGTGGCCCTAAGGGACGCCGCGGTGGTCTCGGACCTGACCCCGAGAGCCCAGAAGAAGGGGGGAAACGATGTGGGGTTGATGTGCTGATGTGATGTGCTGATGTGCTGATGTGCTGATGTGATGTGCTGATGTGCTGATGTGCTGATGTGCTGGTGCTGCAAGAGGAGCCGTGCTGCTGGGGGACTGGTGGGTTTTGCTCTGTAAGAGCTGCTGCGGAGCACGAAGAGGGATTCACACAATCACGGGATGGAAGGCGGTTGGAAGGGAGCTCTAAAGATCATCCAGCTCCTGCTAAAGCAGCTTCCCCCGGCTCAGGGAGCACAGGAACGTGTCCATGTGGGGTTGTGAACCTCCTGAGAAGGAGCCTCCACACCCTCCCTGGGCAGCCTGAGCCAGGGCTCCCTCCCCTCAGCACCAAAGGACTTTCTCCTCCTCAGCCAGGGGCACTTGCTGTGTTCCAGCCTGTGCCCCTCACCCCTTGGCCTGCCACTGGCCATCACATTACAAGCAGTGGCCCCAGCCTCTCCACACCCTCCCTGGGCAGCCTGAGCCAGGGCTCCCTCCCCTCAGCACCAAAGGACTTTCTCCTCCTCAGCCAGGGGCACTTGCTGTGTTCCAGCCTGTGCCCCTCACCCCTTGGCCTGCCACTGGCCATCACATTACAAGCAGTGGCCCCAGCCTCTCCACACCCTCCCTGGGCAGCCTGGGACAGGGCTCCCTCACCTCAGCACCAAAGAACTTGCTCCTTTCCAGTGGAACTCGTTCCAGCTTGTGCCCGTTACCCCTTGTCGTGTTGTTGACCACTAGAGAAAAAAAGACTGGCTCAATCCTCTTGGCATCCACCCGTTTGGTTGTCACAATCTTTTTGCTTGCTTCACAAGTTCTTTTGAGGAGCTGGCTAAAGTACAGCTGTGGGAGGATTTGTTAGCCTGAGACAGCCATCCTCCAGCTCTTCAATATTCAAGAGACTCATGTGGCCAGAAGACTCGGGCAGTGACTGAATCGCCACCAGCCCAGGAAGGGATAAGCAGACAGATGGTGAGCGCTGTTCAGCAGAGATTATGTTTGTGCAAAAGGACAGAAACATTCCTGCTGCCCATTTGTCCTAATGCAGTAGAAACCATAAAGTTCCTGTCCCAAAGGAAGGTCAATCTATAAATTCATTGTATGTTCAGAAGTGAACTCCTTATGCTATTATAGCTCAGCAGCATCCCAATGAATGACAGTTAGTGCTTTGCAGGGCTCCATCTAACCAGCCACATCAAGGTGTAGCACAAGAGTGACTCAGAAGACTGGGAGATATGAGTTCCTCCAGGCAACACTTTACAACTGCTTTTAGGCAGAGCTACTACTGCTGTTCTTTTCCCAGTACCTGCTGTCAGAAAAAAAAAAAATGAGGAGCCCAACAGGTAAAAATGCAGAAGCACTACAACTCAGTAAGGCTGCACTGACCACCAAATGCTCCACATCTTTCCAGTTGCTCCAGCAGTCACTCAGTGTTGTTCTTCTTTGCAACAGGCAGTAGATCTGGGACAAGAAGCCTGAAAGCTGAGTCAAAAAAATGATAAGGAAAAGGCATATCCATCTACATCAGCAGTGATCTTGGTGCTGAGAAGAAACAAAATGCAGATTTTTCTTTTGCCACAACTCTAACTGTAAGAAATGAGAACACTGAAGCACAGCACCAATGCTGAACTTCAAAAGGAAACAGTGGTATGTGCAGACAGGCTTGAACCAGATAAGCTAAGATGATCTGTATCCCGTGTGAGAAGCTTTGCCAGGGAATTGGAAGCCAATCTTTGCTTCCGTTTTAAAGCAGTGCATTCTCGTGTCAAGGGCAAACTTATGGAGCATAGACTGAGTATTTGGAGCAAAAGAAAAAAAACAAAAGTAATCATCCACCAGTGAATAGAGTGTTTGAAGAGTCCTTCTGTGTTAACCACTACACTGACAATGCATGAGAACCTCAGTGTTTGGAGAGCTGGTTTACTTGCCTTAGAGAGGTGCTGATAGCAGCAGTTAGCAAAAACAAACCGGATAGAAAACTGCTTACCACTACTCAGACTATTCCATTTGTTTCCACTTCATGCATGGAGTAATTTAAAAATATTTAAAAACAAAACCAAAACAAACAAACCCCAAACCAAAACAACCAAACACAGAGAACAGTCTGAATTAGAGCAGCTCCTGGAGTCAGGACAGTTTACCAGCACCCAGTGCAAGGTGATGGAAGATTTTCTATTGATAAGAGGTGACAAAACAGGTAAATTGAATATATTTCAAAGTTCCCTTCTGCAAGGTGGTAGGGAGTGGGGTTAGCACACATTAAACATGGCACATTCAGGGTCAGGCAGGCTGGCCAAGTGGATTGTACAAAATCTCCAAGAAGCCAAGAAGAGCAGTGCCTTGGTGTGAAAATCACTTGCTGTTATTTCACTGAGTTTTTGTGCCTTCATCTCTTGCATTACACACAGAATCACACAATGTTAAGGGTTGGAAGGGACCTCAAAAGCTCATCCAGTGCAAGCCCCCTGCCAGAGCAAGACTTCCTAGAGCAGGGCACACAGGAACTCATCCAGCTGGGTTTGGAATGTCTCCAGAGAAGGAGCCTCCACAGCCCATCTGGGCAGCCCCTGCCAGTGCTCCTTCACCTCAACAGGGAACAAGTTGTGCCTTGTGTTTCTTTGGAACCTCTTCTGTTCCAGCTTGTCCCCATTGCCCCTTGTCCTATCATTGGACATCATTGACTCCATTCTCCTGACACCTGTCCTTTAGGTGTTTGTAAACATTAATGAGATGGTTAGAAGGAGGCAGGGTACTCATCCACCCATTTCCCCATGGCATTCAAAAAAGCATGCCTTTAGGACTAATGTTCTGTTTGAATTATCATGCCAGCCACAAAACAAAGGACTGCGTTGTTAGATTGCTTACCTTTGGGATTTCCTTGTGCATTAATGATCCTAGCCATGGCAAACACTGAAACCCTCACTGAGAGGTTTAAATTAAAGTAGAAGCAAACAAACTGACATGCAAAACCCTTGACAGCTTTCTGCATGAATGCAAGTTGGCATTTGACAGTGATGTGAAAAACAAAATAGACATAATAGCTTGTTAGAGCTCAAATGTCTTCACCAATGCTTCCTAAGTGAGCAAGGGTGCTGGATGAAAATCCTGCTTGTAGAAGGCCACCATGCTGGTTCTATGGTAAACAATTGTGAATTGTCCAAGTGACAGCACACAGCTCTGCTTAAAGAAAAAAGGTGTACTCTAACCTGAAAGAGAAGTCTTGATGCCTTTCACACCTTGTGTGAGTGGAGCTATACCATTGTTTGTGGATCTTAGCTATGCAAATAGTGAATCCCAACCATTTACAAAATGGGAAAGAGGTGTAAGGTTAAAACTTCCTCAGCATATCCAGTCATCACAGCCTCAGTGAAAATGTGTTTGAGGAGATTAGTTGTTTTCTGAATGGAGATTTGATATCTTGCCTAAGGTAGTGGACCACAGTGCTTACAGCTGGCAAGGTAAGGTAGCTCGAGATTGGCCTGTAGCTAGCTTGAGCTCAGTGCCTGCCACATTTCTCTCCCAGACTGTCAGCAGAGTGACAGGCTGTCATGAGAGACACTGTTAAACCTTGTGCATTACCAGCACATCAGCATGGGACGCTGACTGAGGCACTACATTCAGACAGGTATAAACATGCAGTAAAGCCAGTCTCTGAATCCCATTGTAATGCTCACTTTGTTACCCCAGACTTCTGTGATGGAGGTAAGTAAAGTCTTAGATTTTCATTTCCTAGGAATTTGGAAAGTAATTTGTTAACTACCAGAACAGCTGATTTAATGTTGTAACAGGAGGTAAAGCGTTCTGTTTGCTCTGCCTTATTTTAGAAGAACATGTCATCGTTTGTCATCTAAATCCTCAACTTTGTGAGCGTTTGGTGAGCACAGGGATGGTTTATTTGTCCGACTGCTCTCGCTGAACTGAAAGCATTGAAGAAGTCTTATGGGGGTTTGTAGAAACATTCTCGGGATATAGGGTTTGTTTTAAACATGAGCAGAGTCAATAAACAATTACTCATCTTTGTCATTGTCATGTTAATGGTTTATTGTTAAAAAAATAAATCATAAGGGCAAAGGAGCAGGGATACTGACTCAGACTAAATGCACTGGCTTGTTTCCAAAAGAGCCTATAAGCAGATGTCAAAGAAAGAATGAAGTGATACTTCCCCCACCAGCTACAATGTCCAGCTACTTTCATCTCAGAGAATTCTGTGAACGTGGTGTAGTTCATCCACTTGGTAATCCTCAACAGATCTCTCTCTAATCCTGTCTTAATTTCCCTTTTCATCCAGGTAAAACTCTACATTCACAGCCTCTGGCAAGGAGTCGTATAGTTCAGCTGTCCACAGAATGAATCTTTCTTCTTCTGTGTTTATATTGGAATATGTAAATACTTACTGACCTTCTTGCACTTCATAAAAGACCCCACGACAGGGGCAGTGACTATGTCCAGAGGAGGCTGTGTCCCACGGGAGATGCTTGTGATTGCAGAAGCTGTAACTGCTGGGAAGATCCCACACCAGAGAAGTTCATTAAGGACTGTGTCCCGTGGGAGTGATCTCGTGTTANAGAAAGGAGGATGGAGGTGGATGGGGGGCAGTGAGCAAGAGACTGTTGTGGTGCTTTGTTGCTGGCTGGGCAAAGCTATGACATTAGTGAAGGCTTCAAGGGAGGTGGTTGCAGCTTTGTGTTCCTTAACACAGAGCCTCCCTCTCTCTCTGTGTTCCCTCTCTCTCTTCATTTTGAGTCACAGCATCTTCAGACTTCACAAGATGACATCTGTCTGATGCTGGAGAGCACTGCTGTTTCTTGAGAACTAACAGGACACTCAGCTCTGGATAAATGTTATGACAGTCCTTCCTCCAAAGAGCCATCAATGCTCCTCTCTTCCTCAGGCAATGCGGTGGCATCTGAAAAACATCGACAGGAAGTAGTTTAAAAGCTCAGGCATTATTTTTTTGGCCCAAAAATAATCTAACTGCCTATATCTATACCTGTAAATAAAGAAAGTCAGGGCTCATCCTCCAACCTGAGATCAAAGGCTGTGTCAGGACTCCTGTTTATGTAGGTGAACTCAGTTTCAGTTCTTCTTCCCTAGGAGAGGTTGATTTCTTTCTTCAGGCCAGGAATAGATGCCAATGTCTTTGGTCTGGATGATCTCTAAAGGTCCCTTCCAACCCCTACCATTCCATGATTCTATGACTTTCTCAGACTGCATCTGGGTCAGTCAGCAGAAGCCCACAACATACCAAAAGCAATCTAACAACTGAACAGTGCAGACACCCACAGACAAGTGTTTGTATGAGTGTCTGTCCCTGTTTACTGGTTTGGATATGTCCATCCAGTCCACTGGGTAAATAAGTGCATAAATCTTGGCAGGATTTGATCCTAAAAGCTGTTTCATTTTCTCCTCTGATTCCCAACACAAAAAGGGGGAGTTTTAATTTATCGACCATCCTTAGGCTACTGACTTTTAGTTCCCCTTGAAATGACAAGTTATCACACTGGAGAGAAATAATTGGTGCAAAATCTGATCACAAATGAGGTCAGACTGGAGAATTTCCTTGTCCCTTTCAGCTCTCAGTATCTGCAGGTTTGGGTGCTGATACTTCTGCCTTTTTCCAAGCTTTCTTTGCCTGACTGGTGACACTCGATCGGTTTGGCTGTGCTGGAGGTCCTGCTTTTCTTTCTGTGCCAGTATGTAGTAATGCATTACTTCAAAGACAGAGGCAGTGACCTTGGTTTGCAGGCATCTCACTGTCCCCTGTGGCACTGTCAGAGAGCAGATAAAGAGACTCTGTGCTTGATGGGCACTTTTGCCTAACATCTCTGAGCCAGAAAGAATATTTCAATTTCACAGCCTCTGTGCCATTTATTAACCCTTCCCCATCTGCTTGCAGGATATTTTTCTTCTTCTCAGTCTCCCAGAAGATTCAAACTGGAGGTTGTATTTGCCTAATTAGCAGTAGGCAAATATGCACTTTTATAAAGTTCAAAGAACCTTTTTTTCCCCTGAGGATCTCTAGGATTAGCCCTTTAGAGGAACAACATCATCCTGTGATTCTGTGATCATCCACCCTGTAAATACACCCTGCTTGTAGCACAGTCATGCTGAGTGCACAGGAATGGAGAACTTTAAAAAAATCATGTCAAATTTAAAAAAAGCATAGCATGGCCAGTTATAATTATAGAGGGAAATGAATTCTGACAGCATCAGCTAGGAACACCACAGCTAACATCCCTTCTAATGTAACGCTGGACAGGTTTAACACAGGAGGAGGGCACCTACGCTGATACTATGGAGTGTAGTGCATCCTACACATCCATCAAGAGAGTAGCAGCGGTGTTACTGCACACCCCACCTCTGCTTCATGCCCTCTTTGTCTGCATTAAGTCCTGAGGGGATGCAGCATTCAAGACATCATCTCTTCCTCCTGTCAAATATGTCACCAGCACTGAGAGCACGTTGGGGCATTTGGGGCATACTCAGAGTGCAGCTTCACAGCAATTAGAGGCTGGATTTCAACACACCTAGTTGAAGTGTGTATCTTCCAAAGCAGCTTTAGTTTACCCTGGGAATAATGTTGCCTTCAGTACAGACCACATAAACACACCAGGCATTCTGGGTGTATTCTCCACTTGCTAATCTCACCGAAAGTCAGTTTCACAAAACCACCTTTACCATCATACCCTGCTTAGCTGGATTAAACCTGTCCCAAGCACACCTACAGCTTTTGGGCACACATCCATTTGCAGGCACCTACAGGCTTTCACTGATGAAACAGAGAAAATTGCAGCTTCTGAGTGTCCCTGGAGCACTTTCCTGTAAGAAGCAGCTGTATTCTTCACCACGAGGTAGAACTTGATGCATTTAGTGAGCTGCCCTGAGTGCACATCATCCCCAGGCAGTTTATGGAGGTGGCAAGGATGACAGGTAAAGAAACTGACTGCCTTCCAGCAGCATCTCTTTCCAGCCAAGTCCTGCCTGTTGTCCATCCAGCCCAATCCATTTCAGTCCATAAAACCTAAATCCCAGGCAGTCCTTAGGGATCCTGTCAGAAAGATCCAGCCTGTCAAACAGTCATTTGGGTTTTTTCCTCTTAATCCAGTATTTAGAGAGAAAAGAGCTTACATAGCTTATTTTGAGCACTGTGATCATCAACTTTAGCATGACCTGTGAAATACGAGGTTTTAAGGATCAAAGGTCTGGAATAATGGGAAACTGAGGGAAATCCCAGCTTGCTTTCCCAAAGAAAGAGAATTTGTAGGTCTCATCATAGAAGAGCAGAGCAATAATATGACTCCTTGAAAACATTAAAAACCCCCAAACAATCTTCTTTGCTTTAAAAATCTCACCTGCTTTCATCCCATTTTAGGATTATTTGGGATTAGGCTCAGGAGATGAGCATCTGAAGATGATGGTATCACTGGGAGTGGTGCATCAGGAGAAGGTGAGTCACATGCTCTCCAGTTACTACCTGTGCTGATGGGGAAAAGGAGCAGCCATGCACCAAGTTTAATGGAGTGACTTGTCTTAATAAAGGCATGCAAAAGAATTCTTGAGAAATATGCCCTGAACAATGAGACAACACAGGTTAAACCACTCACAGGTAGATATTCTTGGGGAGGGGGAAAAAAATCACTTGAGTGCAAAAGCTATACTGATCTCATGATTTCCTGCAATGGGATTGTTATTCCACTCTGTTGTTTCACTGTATCTCTTCTGCAAAACTTGCTTCTGCAGCCCAAAATCTGGATATGAGCAGTCAGTGAAACTGTCACACCTTGCTTCCCTCATCAGTTGTCTGTGTAGTCTGATAGAGTAGGCTGCTTCCTCAGTGATACTTACACACCACTTGCATGCTTCAGCAAAAATGCTGGCCAAACAGGAGGATATTTGGGTGGTATTAAGCAGGGAAGAATGTAGAAAGTGACAGTGCACTTGCTCTTACACAAATCCCAGAAGTTAGGGAGCCAGACTCAGAAGTGGTTTCAATTTCGTTTTCTCAGTCTTCCTCCAAAGAGCTCACATTTCCCTGCCCTCAGCTTGTGCTCATAAATAGTTTATCCTAGAAACCTGCCTTCTAGGGTAAAGCTTACCCAACCATGGCACTACAGCAATCCTGTTATGACTGATCCAAGCAAACATCACCCCAGCCTTCAAAAAGGGCATGAAGGAGAAGCTGGGTAACTACAGACCAGTCAGCCCTGGAAAAGTGATGGAACAACTTACCTTGGGGGCTGTCTCCAGGCATTTAAAGGACAAGAGGGTTACTGGGAATAGTCAACATGGTTTTACCAAGGGGAAGTCATGTTTTATCCACCTGATAGCCTTTTATGAAGACATAACCAGGTGGATAGATGGTGGTAGTGCAGTGGATGTGGTTTATCTGGATTTCAGTAAAGCATTTGACACAATCTCCCACAGCATCCTCACAGCAAAACTGAGACAGTATGGGCTGGAGAATCGGGTAGTGAGGTGGATTGTTAACTGGTTGAAGGAAAGAAGGCAGAGAGTTGTGATCAATTTGGCAGGGTCTAGTTGGAGGCCTGTTTCTAGTGGAGTCCCTCAGGGGTTGGTGCTGGGACTGGTATTGTTACACATACTCATTAATGACCCTGATGAGGGATCAGAGTGCACAGTCAGCAAGTTTGCTGATGGTACTAAACTGGGAGGAGTTTCCTTCTTTGGAGACATTCCAAAACCACCTGGATGAGTTCCTGTGTGCCCTACTCTAGGTGCTGCTGCTCTGGCAGGGGGGTTGCACTGGATGGGCTTTCCAGGTCCCTGCCAGCCCTTGTGATTCTGGGATTCTGTGATTTGTCTCAGTTTGAGAACACCAGATCCAAACATTGCTTGTAACAGCCCATAAGACTGCAAATGAGAGGCCAAAGCATTGGGAATGTTATTTCGAACGTGTGATCAAATAGGGAGGGAACAAACCAAGAGGAAAATCACTGGACTCAGGAACAGAGCATGGACTGCGTCGACTGAACATGATGATTGCTGTAAATAACACACACTGCCTTCTGCAGACGCTGCAATTACTGTCTGGCTGCCCTAAATCTTCACATTGATTGGAGATTTTCTTTGCTGTGCATGATTTTCACTGCTCTTCTTCTGAGCTGTTTGTTCCCTGGCAGTGTTGCTTATGTGCTCGTTATTTTTCTGGTTTTACACTTCATTTTCCTGTAAACTGAACAAGAACAAAAAAACCAACCTAGAGAGAAGGGTGTGAGCAGGTTCAGGCCATAGGTCGGTGACAGTTCAGTCAAGCCAAACATCAGAAGGTGTTCTCTGACAGCAAGTTCATCCTGGGATTCTTTGAGACAAGTCAATGGCAGAGGTTGTCTTTGGTGGAGGAAAATGATTGATGTAGTGCTCTGGCAGAGGGGAAAATAGGAAGAAAATAAAGGCAGGACCGTAGGTTTTTTGTAAGAAATGGGGTTTTTTTCCACCTAAGAATTAAGAGATACAGTTTATTCCTATTTATAGTGCCAGGAGAATCTGACTGAGTTGCATCTTGCTTGTAAAAGCAAGGAGAGCACACATGAGAAAATGAGGCCATGGAGACGTGATTAAATACCATCTCATGCAGTTTGCCAGTGATTTTCCTTGGCTTAGGTGTTTTAACCAGACCTGAGTGTATCCAATGCTTGGGTCAGAAGCTGTGTTCAAAACTTTTGTGTGGATCTCAAGTTGCACCAGGGAAGGTTCAGGTTGGATCTGAGAAGGAATTTCTTTGCTGCAAGGGTTGTCAGGCATTGAAAGGGGCTGCTCAGGGAGCTGCTGGAGTCACCATCCCTGGAGGGGTTTAAGAGACAGGTGGATGTTGCACTCAGGGAAATGGGCTGGTGGTTGATAGGACTGGGACAGACAGGACTCCATGAGCTTAAAGGTCTCTTCCAGCTGAAATGTTTCTATGATTCAATTTTATCAGCTCTGTTGGCCTGTTGCACTGCAGCTCAACTTCACAGAATGTGGAAGAATGTGGAAATCTCTTTTGCCAATACCTTTGATGGTGTCCCTTTAAGTGATCAAAGCACATGGCAGGATCCTAAATCGGGATCTGTGACACTCTAGCAGCTTGCTGCTGCCAAAAGCGCTGCTCCTGCTCTCTCTTCCTTCCCTCCCAGCTCGTTAGGTCAGCAACAAATATGTTTAGAGGGAGTCTTACATGGGTTTGGTTTTGTCTTGTTTTTGATTTTGTTAGTTTTCTGCTGGTTTAGGTTGTTTATTTAGGGTCAAGTAAATGCCATAGGTGTCAGTGACTGTGAAAGGCTGAGAGTCATTAGACAGGAAACCTTACTAAGACATGAGTTCAATTTGGTGCAGAAAGTTAGATGGAGCCTTCTTCTCCCTTTGTGGATGCTTTGGATGTATCAGAACAAAAGGCTATTTATTCACACAAAACCAAGGCTGAGCAACGCAGAGGTTAGTGCTCAGGGAATTTCACTGGAGCCACAGAGTGGGATGGGATTGGCAGCTTCACCCATACTCCCATCGTGCAAACTTGGCATCAGGATTAACGGCCTTCTCCTCTTCCTTTTTGCCACCATCAGCAATCCTACTCTGATTGTACCAGTGGAAGCCTTGATGTATGTGCATAAACTTGAAGGCTCTTTGGAATCTCTGTGTGGTTTTGTATGTGATCACTCCTAATTTCTTGCACTGGGAGGGCAGTTTGCTCTGCTGTCTAAGGGCAGCAGGACTGGAAGTTAGCTGCTCCCTGACTTAAAGCATTCTCCTGCTTCTCTTGGTCTTCCTTGCAAAACTACCCTTGCCCTCTTATTTTCAACTGAATGATCCCTCAGTTACCATCTTTATATCATGAAGGTTCAATGTTAAAAGTGCAATTAGGGTATATTTTAAATCCCAAACAATTACCATTTCTTTATGGCAACAATTGCAACCCATTAAACAAACCCACCAGCACAACTGACAGTATCTCTGCAATTAAACTAGAACAAGCCTATGACATTCTAGTCTGCATTTCAAGGGGGAGCTAGAGTAAATAGCAAGCCATTTTATTTATATTTTGGGACCTAGAATTTAGAGTCTAAAGTAAATACTAAACCATTTTTATTTATATGTTTACATTCAGGTTATGCATTAAGCTCCTGCCTTAATGTAAGACAAACTCTTCCTGCGCAGGGGCATAAACAAGCATCTCACTAGATCACACTGGCAGTTTTATGTATCTCTTTCCACCAAGACTTTTAATATTGAATTAAGTGAGGCTAAAGCTCTGAATTCCCAGCACAAGTATTTTGCAGTTGTTGCAGAAAAGAGAAATTGTCATTCCCAAACAGATCGATGCAGCAGCCTCTCCATGACAGTGGTCAGTGTTGAATCTCTCAGAAGACAATATGAAACCTCCTCTTCCACCCTTCTCTGCCTGTTAAGTGCACAAAATGCACTTGATTGTTCAATCCAGAAAAATAATACCTTCCTGACCTTGGCTGATCATAATTGCCTATAGCTTTATTTATACCAACATTAACATTAATCTTGGTGGTTAGTACTAATGCTATTACAGGGAGGCACTGCTTGTTTTATTAATACTCTTCTCTAAACTCACTGTGCCAATTGAGGACTTCTGGCAATCCCAGTAAGTTCCTCTCAATTCTTTGCAGGAGCCCCCTGTACAAATCCATCCCTCACCTGCATTTGCAGTGGTTCTGCTCATATCCACAAGCCAAAATCACTCTGTGCCCTCTTTAGTTAGAGGGATTCTCCGTTCTCCCCCCAGGTTCAAGGCTAGGTAGCTGTTCCCTTTTGCCTACTCAGATCTACTGAGAATTACCCACCTCACTGAAGCCATGGCCTGTGCCAGCCACTCAGCTTTTGTCCTTATTGGCACTATTCTTGCTATTATCCTCACTGCTTTGGAGCCTTAGTTGCAGATTCACAGCTTTAACACCAGAACAAAGTGCTGTATCAATTAGTTTGACCTCCAAGCTCACAGGGGCCACTGCATTTCACCCAGATACCTCTGTGTTGTGATTTGAATTCTTTATTTTTAAAGCACTGTTAGCTGTCTTGATTTAGATGTACCTGAGATGGCCTTGTCTGTAGTCAGCTTGGCTTCCATATGATTTACTGGTTGAGGAAGAGCGGTGCATGCAAATGGAGCTCTACTTGTTCTGGGGCCAATTTGAGTCTAGGAGCGATGCAATTGCCTTGCAATAGTGCTGAGCCTGGGCTAGTAAATCCTTGGCAGAGCTCAGATGGTTTTGCCTGGAACCAATTCAAGCATCTCTGTGCCACATGTCACACTCCTGGAAACAGTAACTTTGGGAGGACAGTGACAAGGTGTCCCACCAGCACTACGTGAAGTCATTTCTCACTTAGCAAAGCAAATTGTGTCTGGTGAATCTCTACAGGTGGTAGATGGATCTGCAGAGCTGCTTTTCTGTCTCTGCTCCATGGTCCCCAACATGGGCAGGGCCCTGAACCTCTTCTGACTGCACACATTTGCATCAGAGCTGAATTAACAAACCCTCCTGCAATCCACAGTGCTGCCAACCGTGATGCAGAAACATCCAAACTGTCGGAGCTAAAACTAACAAGCTCTGAGGTACCTGAGCTGACTCAGTTTCAACCATTTCAAGCACATTGTGCTGCATAACAAGAGTGTTCTCAGATGGTTCTTTGTGAGCACGTTGAGCTGGGGCTTATTTAACTTTAATGCAAAGGTAAAAAAGGTAAACTAAATTTTAGAGGGGAAAAAGGAAGGAAAAAAAACCTAAGGGAAAGGAACCTTGATGCCATTTCCCCCTCAAAAAGCTATTAATCGAATATTCATTTGAATCAGAGTGATCCTTGGGGTATTACACTTCGTACAAAGCTTCTTCTAGGGTAGGTTAGCTGCCTTCAGCAATATGTATAATTTTGCCTTTTGTTTTCTATTTGTGCAGTACCATTTTTTATTTCCAATCACCTGCTTCAGTGTCACTTCTGAGTCTCCTATCCTTCTACTAAGGGTAGGCTTGCAGACAAAATTGCCTGATTTCTTTTACTGGCCTAAGGTCACCAATATAGGTGCTTGTCAAAGCACCTACCAAAAGATGTTTGTTGTCATCCATTGCAAAAGCTTTTCATTTCATATAAGACAAGAGACAACAGGCACAGAGAAACAGATGGGAGACTGCAAGAACCTGGAAACACAGTCTAATTTTATTGTTGAGGGTTTTTGCTGTTCCATGATGGGGTTGGATGGTTGATCTCCACACAAGACTCCTCATGCAAAACCAGACATTGTTTCCTGAACCTCTGCACTTTCTTGTGGCACCAAGTTTGACCAGTTAAATGCATCTGTATAAAATAATCTCCTTTTTTTTTTAATCTAATTTAAGTATTACTGAATGGGTAAATCAAATCTGATATGAAGTAAGCTCCATCCTTTGGCTAAATAATAGTCTGGATTACTAGCAAGACTTAATTTCTTTCCACAGCCCTGAGTTATAACTTCCTGCAGTAGATGAAAAAGAAAATAATTCATTAAAAGGAGGCTTGGATCAGGTCAAATGTGATCTTGAGACCTACACAACACACCAACTCACACATCAGACATCTGGCATCTATCGGTTAAGGAAATGTAATATCATCGACCTCTTTCTCTACAAGCAGAGGAAGAAGCCTGAAATTGAGATATCTTTGAAAAACTACCTGGGGAGCACTCAGATACTAAGGAAAGGAAGCAAATGAGCAGCTAGGTACATGGAAAGATTGTGGAGGTAAGAATCAGGCTGGAGCGGCGGAGAGAATTATACAGAAAACTACATTAAATGATGTTCCAGCTTCTGAACACATATGAAGGTTTTCTTGACAGCATTTGCCTTCGAATATTTTCTGGATGAGATGTTTTCTGGATAAGATGTTGGCACTGTAGAGATTTATGACACATCAGCCAGAGAGACTGAAGTTGTTTATCCAGGGAGAGCACAGGGTACTGTCTGACTTCATTTCTAGCCTCAGCAGACTGTCGGTAATGATCTGTTTGCATCATGTCCATTGCAGTCCTGGATATCAGTTTATATGAAATAGGGGTGCCAGGGCTTAAAGAAACTATATGTAGAGGAATATACCCTGCCCCATTAAGCAATTTAACACATGGATTCATGGTTTGCTCAGATTTCTGTCACACTAGGCTGGCCATTAACAAATTGTTGTTGCTGCCTGGATAGCAGATGGCTCCACCTGCCTATGCCAGGGATGGAAACACTCCTAAAGCTTTAGAACCATAGAATCATAGAATGGTAGGGGCTGCTCTCCCCTCATCCAGCCAGCCAGTCATGAACTTGTAGAAGGCATCAAGTTGGTCAAACAGGATTTCCCCTTGGTGAATCCATGTTGACTCCTCCTGATAACCATCTCTTCCTTCATGTGTTTAGTAACAATATTGAGAACAAGTTGTTCCATCACCTTTCCAAGGATGGAGGTGAGACTGACTGGCCTTTAGTTTCCTGGGTCATCCTTCTTGCCCTGTTTGAAGACTGGAGTGACACTGGCCTTTCTCCAGCCCTCAGGGACCTCGCCTATCCTCCATGATTATTCAA
>WBNH01005111.1:0-14009 GCA_013401255.1 Urocolius indicus | reverse complement strand
TTTGTTTTGGTTCTGTTTTGGGGTTTTATGTTTTAGTTAGTATTAAATAATTTTCTGTTTTCTTCCCCAAGCCGAGTAGCCTGGTCTGTTTTGTCCTGCACCTTAAGCGGCAATTAAGCTCTCCCTGCCCTTTAGCAATCCTTAAGTCTTAGGTACTTGAGGCTACTCATGGTCTTTTGTTCCCTGATGGGCCTAAACCACCACAAGGGTGTAATAAATTCTTGGTTCAACACCAAAACCAACTAACTGTTTAGACAAAAGTGTATCACAAGCTATGGTTATTTGTATCAGAGAGATCCAACACAGAGGGTCATGATATCCACTGAATGACCTATCTACAATTTAGTTTTGGATATACAATTCTGTGGTGGTTTAGCCCTAACTGAACAATAACCAAACCACCCAGTTACTCCTCCCCAACTCAGCAGGATGGGGAGGAGAATCAAGAGAGAGTTGTAGAACTTTCTGGGTTGAGATAAGGACAGTTTAATAGAACACCACAAAGAGTAGGCAGTTGCAATGATGGCCAAAGAACAAAGAAAAATGAGCAATGCCCAATGTAACTGCTCACCGCGCTCAGCCCCACGCTCAGCCCGACGGCAGAACTGCAGTTCCTGCACTGGCCACAGTGCTGCCCTGGCCCGGCTGCTGCCGTTATATCCTGAGCATGATGTCACGTGGGATTCAATAGCCTGGACACACGCCCCAGTGGCAGCTGGGGAGAGTTAATTCTATCTTGGCCAAACCCAGGACAAATTCCTGACTGTAAATTTCCTTCTTGAATAATTTCAATCCTTCTTTAATCACTCCTTCCCATAAATGAGGGTCTTGTGTAGGCACTGAAAAGGAGAGTACACATCGGTACAGGGTTTAGGATAAAGGAACAGAATTGAATGTCTTCTGTAGACCGAATATGCTGTAATCTGAAACATCTCAAAATCTGTCCCAGTGAAATATCACAGGTAAAATTGCAAGACTGAGTTTAAAACTTCGGAGCATGAAGGTGAAAGAAATAGAAAAAAAAAAGTTCTGTTTACTCCATTAACTAAGAAATTAGCACTATTTGTCAATATAACCTCTCTTACTTCTACATAGATTTAACAGATTGTTACTATTTCTCCTATCAGATTAATTAGAGCTTTACTAACAACTGGAAGTTCTTTCCCTTCCCTCTTCTGGTTGAAATTACAGCTGAAAGGACACTTCCAGAATCTCAAAATGGTACTGTTGTTGAAGGGATGTCTGGAGGTCATCTAGTACAGCCAACACTGCTCAGGCAGAGACAGTCACAACACTTTGCCTAGGACCACATCTTCCAAGGATCAGTATATTTATTTCATATTATAGACTTTGCATTCTTTGCTTTTGCTGTTCTATTTCTCTATGTAATTATTATTTACACTTTTTTGTTGGAATGTTAGGGTCACTATTTAGACAAAGAATGCAGAATGTAGGAATAAAATAACTTTTAGTTTATTATGAATATCTGAATCCAAGGACTATTCTTAATAGTTCATAAAATAAAGTACCCACAAAATATGAGAAAATAATGTGGGTTTTTTTCTGTTTATTTATGTAATCTCTGTGGTGCCATGTACATAAATGAAACGAGGGAAATAATGTATGTACATGCTGTATGTATGTTACAGGTATTTCAATGGAAATTCGAACTACTCAAAATGTAAATAACATAGTAACAGAGCATGTAGGAGATATTAGTTGGATAGATAGAGAAGAAAAGCAAAATGAAACACTTCAAAGACAACTTACCAGTGAAATACAGAAAAATGCAATGAATTATGTTGCTCCCAAGCATTGGAATGTCTTTCAAGTATTGTTCATCTGTAAATGCTCACAACATTTCAAGACAGGAAAAAAAAAGAGGAAAATGCATCTTTATAGTCTGAAAGTACTGAAAGTGCTGAAAGTACTTACCTGTTAATATCTTAGAATTTTACTTGTAAGGAGTATAGTCTCATGTAAAAACATAAACCACTACTGTTGGATATGTCTTGCTCTTCAGAGACAATAGATTTGAATGTCAAAAAAATTCTCTTTAGCCATAACAAATTCAATTGTTTTACGTGGGTTTAGTGGGCTTGTGTGGCCAAGTTTTGGTAGTAGGATCCTACAGGGGTGGCTTCTTTAAACAGAGCTGCTAGAAGCGCCAGTGCCTGTCGTCACCTGGATCAAGGCTGAGACAGTTAGTAATTAAGGTAACACCTCTGTGATTGACATATTTGAGAAGGGGAAGAAGATACTGTGCAAGTGCTAAACTGCAGGAGCAGAAGGGAGTAAGAATATGAGAATAACTCTGTAGATACCAAGGTCAGTGAAGAAGGAGGGGAGGGAGATGCCAAGGCACTGGAAGAGTTTCGCCTATGACTTGTAATGAAGACCATTGTGAGTCAGGCTATCCCTTTGCAGTCCATGGAGGTCCACAATGGAGCAGAAATCCACTTATTGCCTGTGGAGGACCCCACGCCAGAGCTGGTAGATGCAAAAGGGAGGCTATGACTCCATGGGAAGACCATGTTGGAGTAAGTTGTTGGCAGGACCTGGGAACCCGTGGACAGAGGAGCTCATGCTAGCAGAGGTTTGCAATCACATTGGCTATGTTATAGGTACTCTTTAACTAAAACCTATGCAAATCAATATTAAGACAGTTTAAGAGATCAAAATTCAAGATTTAATTTATATTCCCATATTGTTCATTCTCAAAACATAAATACTAATAAAAATAAGTTCATAATAATAGCTGCAATGAGCTGTTCTACAGTTTCTTTTTAGCTATCTTCCTGAATTAACAACTACTTCAAATCTAATAACTTTTTACTTCAAATACAGAGACAAATTCAGCTTTTGCAAAGAAGTTGACTGTACCTCAATGCAAAGGGGATTTGAGTGTATCAACAGTCAGTGTAAAGGTTTCTCCCTGAATTCATTAAAACAGTGTGAGTCCCTGAGTTAGTCACACAAGCATGATGGGTAGGAAGTTGTGCATATATGGCTCAGCTCAACATAGACTAGAAAAGCTAGACAACTATTAAAAGTGTTTTGAAGGAAGGAACAGACTTCAGATGGCTTCAGTCCCCATATTACTTCCCAGTACCTGGGGATTCCCAATGTTGTGACAGTGAGCCTATTATAGAGTCTGAGAATAGGAATCATATTGTTATTGTAAGTAAACTATATATTGTAATTGCTATGTAGTTTGTTACTTGGAATTCATGTTTGTATTATGCAATATATTCTGTATCACTCTAAGTCATAAATCTCAAATAACATATCACTCTAACTCATAACTCTCAAGTAACATCAGCTATCTTTAATAAGTAAATTTTATGTTAATAATTACACTCTCCATGTCAAACACCTAAAAGAACCTGGTCAGAGAAAATTGGACAGAAAATTGACAGAAAAGTAATTGGTTCTTATGTTCAATAAAGAAAAACACATAATTTAAAGTCTTACTGAAAGTGTTTTAATGACATCAACATTAACAGTCTCAACTAGATTTAATCTTAGCAATCTTAGCAACAAAAAAAGGTGAAAAATAGTAATCATAAACAAAAACAAATGTTATGCAATCATTACCTTTCATTTACCCTTTTACTGGTCCCGAGGATTACTTTGTCTTTTCTATTTGATAAATAAAAGTATTTTCAGAACCCTGTAAATGAAAAAGTCATTCAATATATGTAGATGATAAGATTAAAAATTACACATATGACTATTTTATTTGAATATAATTAATAATTGAAGCAACTATTTGTATTTTAATATAATTAATAATTGAGGTAACAGAAATATCCTTTAAAATGGAATATACAGATTTTGACCTACATTGTCAAATTCTCTGCTGTGAAAAATGTGCAGAATTTTTCTAGATCTAGTGCTGTTTACAAAGGTGTAATGGTCACTTCTAAGAGCTTCAGATATTGAACTCGCTTTTATATTTTCTGATTGCCACAGTAAACAGATAATGTCATGTAACCTATGTTTTTTAAATGATGAAGAAAGTTATGAGATGTGTAGGAGAGAAGAAAACTTTCTTTCTATACAGCATGAAATAACCCTACTAAATTGTTTGAGATTTTTCTCTGAAATTTCCAAAATTGTCAGTCTTTGCCAAACTTCTGTTTGGAATTGAATAAGTCCTTCTATTTTATATGTGTTTTTAAAAGATTAAACATGAATAGACAAAAAATCTTCATGAAACTACAAACAGTACATCAGTCCAGATCAATGGTATTTGAGTTTACTACTACAATTTTTCTTCCAACTTCCTTTTACCTGTAAAACTATAAAAATAAACATTTCTATTTCAATATTTATTATCTACATACCAATTTCTATTTTTATGAAGTATCATTGATTTTAAGTGATGTTTTTAAATAATTTAATTGAAAAGAAATCAAACTTGCTGATGTTCTGGTGGTGTACTGTAGAGAATATGCCACATCATACTAGTAAATGTGGTGCTGAATTATATTATTTGTATTAAATTATTAATATCAAATTAAAATCTGACCTATAAATCTAGATTTTCTGTTTGGCCTTTACTAGTTTTACTTTGGCCTGAGAACAGAGTATGACATGTTGAATTATTTGAGAGTTTTCCATATCCCATGTATCCCAGGAGCATGCTGTCATGATTCAGTTTTTTTTTTCTTCTGTAAATCTAGGTAAATCGCACTAACCCTTGCCTCTTGCTATTTCTACAAGAGAATCCAATGGTATAGACTGAGTTTCATAGATAAATGGCATTTGAGCAGCAATGGTCATCTGCCAGCCAGGGGTTTACTCACTCAGAGGGTTCCTTTTGTGGTACAGGGCAGAATCTGCAGCCTGGAGAGAACAGTGTTTAATTTAGTGCTTTATTTCCTTTCAAACAGTTAAGCAACTGTCGGTTATCTAACTGTGGTGGTTCAGCCAGATGTCTACCAAGTCAGAATATCACTCCCCCACCTAAATTGGACAGGAGACAGAGAAATATGACAAATGGTCATATAAGGAGAGATTGCTCAGCAATCAGCATCACAAGCAAAACAAACTGAATTTGGGGAGAAAAGGTTTGATTTGTTAGAAGAACAATAAAAACAGGGAGATGAGAATTAAATCTGAATCTTGAAACATCTTCCCCTACTCATTCCTCTTCCCAGGACCCTCCGTCCTTCCCCCCGAGTGGCGCAGGGGATGGGAAATGAGGGTTGTGGTCAGCTCATTGGACTTTGCCACTGTTTCTTCTCAGGGGGAGGCCACCCCACATTTCCTACTGCTACACTGTGGGGTCCCTCCCCACAGGAGACAGTCCCTTATGAACTTCTCCAGTGTCTTTCCCATGGGCTACAATTCCTCATGAACTGCTCCAACATGAGGCCTCCCATGGTGGCAGCTCCTCATCCTGCCCAAATGTGGGTCATCCACGGGGAGAATAGTCCTTCAGGCACCGACTGCTCCAGCCTGAGTCCCTCTCAGGATCACAAGTCCTGACAGCAAACTTACTCTGGCGTGAGCTCATCTCTCCCCACAGACTCCCAGGTCCTGCCAGGAACTTGCCCTAGCATGGGCTTCCCATTTAGCCACAGCCTTCTTCAGGTACCCACCCACTCAAGTCTGGGGTCTTCCACAGGCTGTGAGTGGATCTCTGCTTCCCAGTGGTCCTCCATGGACTGCAGGGGGACAACTGCCTCACCATGGTCTTCACCATAGGTCACAGGAGAGTCTTTCTTTCACGGCCTGAGCACCCTCCTCCCCCTCCTTCTCCACTGACCTTGGTGTCTGTGGAGATGTTTTCACATTCTTACTCCCTATTGCTGCTACAGTTTCACAACTGGGCAACAACTTCCTACTCTTCTCAAATACATTATTCACAGAGGTGTTACCCCAGTTTCTAATTGGCCAGGCCTGGGTCAGCTGTGGGGTCCATCTTAGAATTGACTGGCATTAGCCCTGTCAGCTACAGGCTGTTTAAAGAAGCCATCCCTTCACCTCCCCCTGCTACCAAAAAACCAAGTCTAGGCAAAAGCACTACTTCTGTCATACAAAGGAATGAGTGAGGGCATCATTAATTTTAATTTCTTCCTAATTAGTTAATTTTTTAATCTTTTTATTGCCATGAGTACTCAAACTGGGTTTTTTCCTCTGTATTCGCTTGTGACTTTGAATTTTCAAATCTTTTCTCTTTATCCTTCATTAACCGCCATTTATTTCTACCAACCAAACATATCCATTGAGTTTGAAATATTGAGAAAAATGCTAAATTGTTTTCAGAACCATATATTATTTTTAACATGTTATTCTCAATTATTTTCATTTGAAGTTATCATATATTCTATTCTCTTTTGAAGTAATAAAGAAAAGAGAAAAGGCAAATGAATTTGAAAATGAACAGGCAAATTCCATCTGATAACAATCCTTTACAATATGATCCTTATTCCAGTCAAATAAACAAATAATTTGAAATCTGTGTGACTAAATTATGACTCTAAATAGCTGGATATAGAATGGACTTTAAATTAATCTCGTTAGAAGTTGCTGGGCATTTTTAAAATTAGTTTTGGGTTTTAGCCTAGTTCAGTCTCACTAATTTCAATAGCAACAGCTAAAGCAATAAATATGACTATATAATATTTTCTTATTGGTCTGTGAAGTAGCTTACTCAATACTGATGTCTTGCAGATACAGATGCTCTATCTTTGAGTCACAAAATCAATCCCCCAATACTCAGTGCTCCACCAGTACTTGGTGCTGGTGAAACCACATCTCGATTCTTGTGTTCAGTTTTGGGCTTCTCACTACAAGAAGGACATTGAGGTGCTGGAGCATGTCCACAGACAGACAAGAAAGCTGGTGAAGGGTCTGAAGAATAAGTCTTCATAGGAAGCTGACAGGACTCATGATCCCTCTCTACAACTACGTAAAAGGAGGTTGTGGTGAGGTGGGTATTATTCTCTTATCTCCAGTAATAATGAATGATAGGACAGGAGGAAATGAGTTCAAGTTGCTCCATGGGAGGTTTAGTCTGAGTATTAGGAAGAACTTTTTCTTTTTTAGAGTTGTTACACAATGGAACAGGCTGCCCAGGGAGGTGGTAGAGTCATCATCCCTGGAGATATGTGAAAGACGTGTAGATGAGACGCTCAGAGCCACGGTTAAGTGATACACTTGGCAGTGTTAGGTTGGTGGATGGACTTGATGATCTTAGAGATCTTTTCCAAAAGATTGTATGATTCCAAAAGGTTGTATGGTTCTATAATATTGTTATTTCTAAAAAAATCCATCAACAGTCATTTCTACTTCTTTACGAGACTGTTTTTCCATTTTTTGTCAAATTGAACTAACTTTTTCAAAGTATTTGACTATGGTAACAGCAATAATATCTTAATTACATGCAGTAAAACTCTGATCATACCTTGCTGAAGGTTTAGTTAGGTAGGAATATGTTTACCTCCATGCAAATACAAAATACTTTTTACAACACTACTTGAATAAGCTTCAGCAATAAGCTGTAAAAATTACTATATATTTAGATGAAAATAATATAGAATTTTCCTTGGATATTTATGAATACTTGTTGTGAATGCAGTCCTACATACAGAAATACATTTGCCACTCTGTATTTAGGGACTTCACACAAGCCTTGAAGCTTCTCACTTTATATTTTTTAGTTCTAATGAAAAGACAAGTTTACCAATATTGTTGTTTTCCCTCTCACTCCAACTACTTTTATTTTCAGAAAGATTAACTCTTACGCCTAGGGAGGCTGTGGAGTCTCTTTCTCTGGAGGTTTTCAAAACCTACCTGGATATGTTCCTATGTGACCTGATTTAGGTGGACCTGCTTGAGCAGGGGGATTGGACTAGATCATGTTTGGACGTCCCTTCCAAAACCATTATGTGATTCTGTGATTCAGATTTGCTCTCTCTGAACTTTTCTCAGCCTTTCTGTAGCTTTGTTTTCAGTTGGTTTAGCTCCAATGGCATTTTGTCTAGACTAATTTTCTATGGCAAATTCAGTTTACTTTCGTTTGTCTGTATGTTACATGTCTTATACAGACTGCAGTAACAAGTAGTTATTCCATGCAGTATGCGATGTTTACAAATTAGCACAACAATGCAGTATATAGGGCTCATACAACAGCAAATTTCTTCATAAGTGGAGACAAATGAAGCGATTTAGAAGAGTGCAAGGATGGGATGTATGTCTAGCACAAAACATCCCAGGGCTATTCACAGCTCACCCATAGCCAACTAGAGAAATAAAAATCTGGACAAAACTGTGCAACAGGCATAAAATACATCATATATCAGAGTAATGTGGAGCTGCAGACTAATGAAGAAAGTCCAAAGGTGTAATAACATGTTACTAAATATGTAAACATCATTCCAAGTGGATCCTAGAAGAAGAAAGAATCAACATCAACAACGTACTCCTCCCAGCAGATGACTGCAGATGCTGACAATTAGCAATAACATGCCACCCTCATATCACTTTTTCCCAACTCACAGCCTTAGAGAACAGAAAAGTACAATAGCGTACAATAAAACACCAGGAAAAGAGACAGAAACCAAAGGGCTATAAAAAATTTCATTCCATTATTTTACATCTCTTTCTTGCATATGGTGAGTTTGCCCCAGGTGGCAGGTCAGACCCTGTTCAATGAAATGGGGGAAAGACTTGGAAGAGCAACAGTGAAGGAAAAAAAACCCTAATGGACTGAGATATAGGCTGTCTATAAATGACCAAGACAACAAAAATAAAACCCTCAAGTGGTGCAAAAGAAATCCTTCGTCACTAGCAGACCAATGCCTAGGCAGCCTTGGACACTGGCTGCTTTGGAAAAACTGCTGTCACATTTTTAATGCTGACACCATATGATATGAAATAACCCTTTGGTTAAATGTGTTCAGAGGTCCTGGCTGTGTCCCTTTCCAGTCTACTTCCAGCCTACTCTACCCAGCCTACTTCCTGGTATAGGCAGAGTAAGAAACAGAAGCTCTTGATGCTGTGTAAGCACTGTTCAGCATTAATGTTTTATCAATGCTTTCCTTGTCCATCTAAAACTCTACACTATGCAGGCTGCTATGAAGAAAATTAACTTCCTCCCAGATAAACCCAGTATAATCTTCACCTCTTATTCTATATCATTTGCATCATGCTTGGGGCCTACATTATTCAACACATTTGCATCATCCACCACCACCCCCATTCCTGTCCCTTGACAAATACAAGTTATATTCCTTTAGTCTATGGGCTATCCCTACTCTAATGTCCATTCAGTTCATTTAGTTAATGATTTACACTACATCTGTTGTGATGGTCATTCAGGACAGATTAATGAAATAAGCTCTATTATAGCTGAACATGTCACTAACAGTGTCTCAGACATGGGCTGCATCAGTCTAGCCTTCCTCCAGGGAAAATACAGTTATTGGTTTGTTTAAAAAATTTTGCACCAAGAAAAAAGTGTTTGAAATTGTATTATGGGGTTAAAGTAGACATATGCAATTAATTGTTAAAATTGTATATAGTCTTTATGCAAAATGTTTTGTAAAATATTGGATAATATTGTATTTCTGAAATCTTACACCACAATGGAGGCATGATGTGTCTCCACAATTATAAATATTTGGGAAAGGACATTACAACTGCATTCAGTGAATCAGGGTGCACTTTCCTAGCTTTATAGAACCTTTATTGAAAATAAGATGTGCCACTCACAGTAATATCCTTCAGGTTGCTTACTTGGATGCAAAAATATTGGAAATTTAAGCGTGGCTCTAAGAATTATTGTTTAAAATTTCTTATATTTTCTCAATCTTCAGAATGATGGTGTTCAATAGATTTATTTTGTTACTTGACATGACTGGAAAAAGTCATCACATGGATCACAGAACACAAGCCAAAAAATCCAATATTATAGTCAGATGCTTATTTTTTTTTTCATCTTGTGTGTCTTAATAACTTGTGTCTGAAATGAATGAGAACAAAAAGTAATGCCAATATCATTTGTAACTCCCTTTTGTTAATGTATTGATGTGGGTGATAAATTATGGTTTATAGTGTTTCACTTACAGCTGGAAATTAGTTAATCTAATATGTGTCTTTCCAAAGCAGCAGTATCTCAAGCCAGGAATCCTACCAGCCTTTTCTTACCATACTTTTTACCTACAGCATGATCCTGTTTAGCAGTATCTTTACTTTTAGTTGTAAACTTTTTGAAGATATCAATTAAATGTTTCATTTTATTGATGATAGTAAAATGTAACATTACCTGCTGGATATATTCACCAAAGGACAACCGCACACACATGTGAGATTAAGAAATACCGTCCAGAAGTTGTTTATCATGGATCAAGTCTTGGCATCCTTATTTGCCTTTGATATTTGTAGGGATTTTGCCCATGTGAAGTCTGCAGACAGGAAACTACATAAAATGAGAAAAATTGTGCTATTTTACATAAAGCTAAAAAAGGGTTGCATTACTTCCAGTGCATTCACCTTAGATATAGATCTAGAGCAGAAAAATCAAATGAAATTATGCAATTGCTTAGGCTTAATAGAGGAACTGAATAATTATCATCCATAATATTACCCTTTTTACAATATAGAATTGATGAAGCATCCTATATTGCATACTAATATTGCATTATAATAATGATGCAGCTTTCATCTAAGAAATCACAGTGCCCTACACAGAACATGTGCAATGCAGTATTTTTAAAACAAATCATAGCTTTTTCTCTTCTTACATTTACCTGCATTGCTAGGAGTGTGCCCCCTATTATTTTTTTGCATGATGTTATGATTATTGTTAGAAGTAATGTGCATGTTATACACCTTTTCATTCTTTTCTCCTTCAGTCTCCTCCGATGAATACATCTGTTATTGAGAGATCTTCCTGGAGGAAAGAAGTGGGAGACAGAACAACACGTTCTTATTTCTGAGGATTTCTGCAGAAGCACAGCTAGTGTTCTTTTAAAGATATATCCATTCATTATAAAGGCAGTTAAAGTTAAAATTTGTCATGGAAACTTTTTGGTTTCCATAGGATTTTAAGTAGTCAGAATTTTGGGAGGTTTTTTTTGGTTGTTTTTTTTTTTTAACAGATAATACCTACTATAATGGCTAGAGTATTGTACATACAGAGTACACATATGACAGGCTGCCTTCCTAAACATTTATTATCTAGCTCCTGCAATCAAACTAGCTTATATTTTGAACTAAACTTTTATTAGATTATTTCACCACTGCCTACTTTTGCTAAAAATTTCATAAGGTTGTTATTTCTGTTCTTCGTGAAATATCTTTGAAACATGTTTTTTCTGGTCAGGTCTACATGTCAGTTCATAATAAATACCCTGTCATCCTTTGACTCTGAAAAGACACAACCCCACACCCTCTGATTAGCAGAGAGTCTGACAGTTCAAATAACAACAGGAGGATTTCTTTCCATGTCTTATCTTTGTGTAGGTGTGGAATTAACATTTAGCTTTGAATTTAGAATGCCTTTCTATTATTTCATTAAGAGTATGCCACATCTGTGATAGACTAATCAGAAGTTCTGGAGCCTTCAAATATCTGTTTTTCATTAAGAAAACATTAGAGAAACAAGGAAAGAACCCTGAAGAATCAAATCATGCTTGTGGTTGAGGAAGACAGGAATGACACCTACATTCTCCCCAATAATCTATTTGTAATAAAAGCCAAGTGATTTCTCAAGCGTTTTCAAGTACCAATATCTGTTGAAAACTCTGCATTATACATGTGAAGCCATTATAATGGTGAAACATATGTTTCCTGATGAGTCTGTGGCTCTTAGGTGACAAAGTAGCAACCAAAGATTTGCAATAGGACTGAGATAAAATATGCTATAACAGAATTTGGAGTAAGCAGAAAGGTTAGAGAGTATAGGGTCAGACAAAACAAAGAGAAAGTTAAGAGATACTACTACTACTGTCACTACTACTACTAATATTTTTTCTATTTCTTTTCTATTTCTTCAGTACTTCACTGATGCTTGATTACCTGAGAAAAAGTGTTTGTACTTAATTATAGAACATTTATTAGATTGTATTTTTTTACTTTCTATCACATGTAATTTTTTTTTAAAGCACATGCAAAAAATATAAAAGAAAGAATGCTTTTGATCACATTCTGAAGTCTATACTGCCTGATAAACAGATACTTAAGATTATTTCTTTACTGCATTACTAACTACCTTTCCCTTCTAAAAGTCCCTGAAGTATTTAGAAAAATGCCTGAGGTATTACAATATTATGCAGACACATCTTGTGAGACTCACATGAAATAAACTTGACCAGAAGAGTTACATAGCAGTTGAATTTTCCTGAAATTTTTTAGTCCTTCAAAATGAAAATTGTTCGTGGTGCCATACCAGTGTCTGTTATCAGTCAGTACCCTAAGAGCAGCTTGAAAGGAAGGATCCCAGTGAGTTCAGTACTTTCCCAGTACGTTTTTCAATTCAAGACAGTTGATATCATAAGGAAGGGTACTCAGCTAGAAAACTTGATTGATAAAAAAGTAAATGTTCTCTTCTCGTTAATCCATGAGTATGTCTGTAGTCCTTTCAATTCCAGGTTCCTTTCTGTGATCATGTGGGTATGTTTTTTTCAGTTTCCCTTTAGGTAAGTGTAGGATCTGGTATGTATCTGAAGAAAGATTTTTCTTTCTTTTATCTAGTTTGCTCAAAAAAAGGCTAGGTTGACTACAGTTTCTGTGACTCAGCCCTGGGAACTGCATGATGTCCTCAGTGAACATTAAATTCAATGTGCTCTGTTACAGCAATGAAATCTCCTTTGTGTAATGAATGGTACATGTGGTACTTCCCTGATAGCTGGGCAAAGAACAAATTGTCATTTAGAAAGATAGATTTCTTTCAAGATTTTAGCTTACCAGGAAATGGTAGAAAATGATAAAACTTGTTCTCTCTGCCGTTTCCTGATCACATAACAATAAACATATTGCTATTGTTATTTTTCTACACTAACCACACAGACAGAAATCCCAGTCTGATTATGCTTTGGAGCTACAGAATAAAGAAAAAAAAAGAAAAAAACTCCAAGTTTTTAATGCTGTCCTTTAGAGGACTAGGCTTTCTGTGGGTTTTGTGCATTTTCTTCTCTATGTCAGTTTTAATTTTGAATTTATAAGATCTGTAATTTAATTTATCTGATTAATTTAATTTATTTGATCTGTAGTTTAATATGTAACATTTTGAACTGCTGAGTATATACAGGTCCATCATAATCTTAGAAGTGGTCCATTTAATATGTTTTGCAGGAACATCAAGGTACAGGTACTAATAATTATAATCAGTTCTAAATTAAAAAAAAAAATCAGAAGAAACTTTTTCCTAATGTTTTACTAGTACTTAATCCAATGAACATCTATGTCTTCTAGTCTGCATAACATAAACTTCTTTGTTATGTCTGTTAACATGACTGAAGATGGGATGAGAAGGACCTTATTACTCACAAAAATCAGCAGTAACACAGTAAAATGATATTAAAAAGTAATTGCAAAAATAATTCAGATTCAAATATATGAATAAAAAAAATATTGAAGCATCATGTGCTTGAGATACATGTCTTTCTCAGACTACAAAAAAAATCCTTTAAAATTGAGTAACTTCAACAAAATCTATCGTGTGGGTACTTTCACTGTCATATGGATATACATGGCAGGAATTAGAAATTATATTACCTCCACAGAGTTTGCCCTTTAATTACTGTATATAAGCCCAGAAAAAAAACAAACAAACAAAACCAAAACCACACAAACTCCCCCTCAAAAAAATCAGATAAATAGAAACTGTAAAGTAAAGATATGTATTATTCAGTTTTAGGTCTCTGTTTTTATGTTTACATTGTCAGATGAAATATATCTAACTGTTGACACTCAAGAAATAACTGAAGCATTACAAAGGCTTACCTTGTAATACATTTCTATCCTTGTGAGTATAAATACATATATATATATAT